>CAUJRU010000250.1:0-600000 GCA_963277665.1 Viscum album
TTCAGTCTCAAAAAATGGATCCAAATAAGGTTTCGGCTTTCTAGGAGGCTATTCAAACACGTGATGAACCATTGGGAGACCAAGTTGATGAACCAAAACTATAGGTTCTATCCCTATAATCTCATTATATATCCAAGTGAATAGGTCATGGTTCTAATTATAGATGGCCACATACTACTATTTCACTTTTGGGAGATAACTACATTGATCAATAGTAGTATTATATCATTGTTAGTATCATGTTTCACCTATATTTGATCATGATCATTTGTTGAGAAACCCTCTTCAATTGAATGGGGGAATATTCCAAATACACATTGTCATTCCACAGTCGTGGATAGGTAGTGTGGTAGAACAAAACTATTGTCTGTGGGGGCATATCTAATTGAACAAGCTAGGAGGACTCTGTTTGTTGTGGCCTTTTTGAGACTTCTTGTCATTTCTATGTATCATGAATACCATTGTTCAAAGTGATAGCCTAAGAATTCTTCTATATTCATGTCCCCTGCCTCTATTTCATCAACATCATCCAAAGGAGACACAAGGTTTCACAAGAAATTCATTATTATTTGGTATATTTATGTTTTCTACCAATTCAAAAGGATTATCAAATGTTTATTATTTCTCCTAATATATGGAATAATCCTTAACATGACATACCCTTGTTTCATCTTCGAACTTTGGAGGCATGAAGTCATCAAGGGTGTGACCATGTTTTTGCCTTGTTAGGGGAATCTTATTTCCCTTTCACTATCAATGTCTTCTCTTCCTAGACCTGTAAGGATGCAACATTGATGTAGAAGTATTGTTCATAAAAGGTATGGAAACAACATGATTTTCTTTCTTAGTCATAGAAGTAAAAATGACACCATGGGTGAGAGTGACTATCTTACATGATAAATGGTCATTAAACTTTTTTTTCTATGACTGTGATCCCATTTCCACTCATTGGAGCCTTCACTATCAATATCAGGTTTGGTAGAGACATATAAAATATTCTATAACATCTCCCAATTTAACTATACAATTATTTACTAGGAACTATATCCAATACTTGAGAGAAAATCATTCCTTGATGGTGTATCCAAGTATTACGTGATTTGGGAAGTG
Organism: Viscum album; assembly: GCA_963277665.1. Classification (NCBI taxonomy): domain Eukaryota; kingdom Viridiplantae; phylum Streptophyta; class Magnoliopsida; order Santalales; family Viscaceae; genus Viscum; species Viscum album. Next base: position 1,111 of record CAUJRU010000250.1, read on the forward strand.
ATTAGCATAGCCAGTGAGTTTGACCTCTTGAGGTATCATGCATTGTAACAATATCTAAATTCCCTTTTCCAAGGGGTATATGAAATATTATTGGACATGAAAATACTTAATGGATTGTGTCATATTTTTATATTCTTTGAAATTCACCTTGGGATCCTGGCTATGATTGAGGGATAAATCCACATTATCTCATCATGGTGGCTATGCTCGGGGATGTTGTGCCTGATGGGGCTACATTGGGTGAGGCTAAACACGGTGAGGCTCATTCAAAAAATTTCCCAATAGGTGCACTATCTGAGTATCCTATGTATGAAAAAAGTGGTTTTATTTAATTTTACGAGGATTCTCACAAGAGATAGAATGGGAAATGGGAAGACTTTTGTTTGTCCATTGCAAGGCTTCTTCCAGACCTTATCCTTTTCAGAGAACTCTTGAAATCCACCAGAGTAGTTTAGGGAGATAGGGGTTGGTAAAACAAAATTATGATATTTTCCACACATATCATAAGTATCTAATATTGGGAATGAAAAAGTTGGGTTAATATGGGTGTCCCTTACACTAGGAAACAAATTCAAAAACTTGATCATCAAGTTTCTATTTTCATTTGAATAAGTCATAGATGCTTGTCTTGCATGAGGTGGAGATAAACTAGTATTGGAACAATTATAGAGGTAACCCCAACCAGAAACAGACCCTATGGGTTGGGAAATGAACTAGACCAACATAGGTCCTTCTAGAGTTGGGAAAAAACATTTTTCCATGGGGACTTCCTGCTATTTGGGAGCCCCCATTATTATAGAATAGCTTGAGGGGAAGTGATGAAAATCTATAATGGATCACCCATACCATTAAATGGGGTGAATCGAGGGTTACCATGTTTCGGGGTCACTCAAACATGGTCCACCCATTCTGGGTACAATTCTTATTGAGGACTTTCCAAATATTGTGTCTCTAGAGCCTCCATATAGAAAATGATAGTAGCTATAACATTATCATGGAGAGGATTTTTGGTCACCAATGCATTGATAGGCTCATAAAATATGGGAATATCATGACCCAGATCCCAAGGATGACAGTCATGCTACTCTAGTGTGGTGTTAAACTCACATCTCAGTCATTTTCTATATCCCCTAACTTCTACCCTGACTAGGTGAATAGGGCCCCAATGGTCAAATTGGGTTGTTTGAATGAGGTGGATCGGGTGCCCCATAAGAGGAGAAACTGGACCCCTTATGATGTGTCTATTTTTTGGGTGATACAAATTTATAATATTAGTAGTGAGCCTTTTTTATTCCTCAATCCCCTAAATTATGGAAACATTCCTAGGGTCTGACTCAGCATTTGGTGCAACCTTGGATGGGCATCTGAGCTTATTGTTCCACATTCTGTTGTCAAAATTATAGAGAAAATATGTTAATATCTCATTAGAGGTACTCTTAAAGCCCAGTTTCTATCTCATATTACATGTAAAAGTGGCAGATGAGGGACTTCTTTGTGTAATGTCACACCTTGAGGTGGGTTTTCATAATCGTGACCTGTGCTGGTTGTTATATTTCTCAAATACCCTAGAAAGTCAATGGTGATGTCATTAACCATCGATGTAATCAGAGAGGATCGTTCACAATCAGTGGATTGTCTACATTGATGGTCCTCTAATTTATTTAGTACAGGGCTTCAATTCAATGTAGCATACCATCAATGCATATGATCAACATTTTTTTAGATGAATATTTCATGCCATGGAGAAGCACAATTAGGAATTTAATGTAGGGTTACCAGAGAGTTTTTCGGTATAAATATTACTGAAGAATCTGAAATACTAGGAGTGTTGCGATATCCACCATCTTGGTTGATTGTTAAATAAAATAAATGTGTTTGTGGCTCCCGCGGTAGGTCAGTTGATGGTTCTAAAGCTGGTGAAATGTCTCCAATAAATTTTTGAGGGAAGAAAACTTGGAACTCAATGACAGACTTGGGGATGAAAAACTACAGGGATACAAGTGGGGAAAATTTTACTAATAACTATTCGAAGACCAATATTATCCACAAATAAACTTGTTTTTTGGCAGATGGATGATCCTACTCTTTCTTTGCCAAATACTTGATTATCATAGGCTGATATACTAGTGGTGGCACTGACCCATACCTTTTTTTACTATTTATTTATAAGTATAGGAGATGTTTGGTGGGTCAAAATTCTTTTGCCTAATGGAATGTCTCTATGAGTAAGGTCCAACTTTATTATAATATCCTTATAATATGGTGTGTTTACCACCCCTTCATTCATGAGGGAAGCAACATAAATTTAAGGTTCAATAGTTTTCTCACCATCATCTGAGGGTGCCAACCCAGATCATAAAATCTATCCAAATTATAGTATGGAGGTATATGAATGGAATCTTATGGTGATGGAAATTCTTGTATTGTGAGTCCTTGGAAGGAATCCATGATTTTCTCAAACTAAGGATTCATGTAGAGGGATATATGGATCATATGGTCCTCAGATTTTGGTATTTTAAGCCTCAATCGACATGCTTCACCCCTAGACAATTTCATTGGAAGTGAAGGTTCCCTTATTAGGTCCTTCATCACTTCAAACTGTGAGAGGATGATGATGACATAACTATTCCCAGGGTCTTTCCTCTGAAGGCCTGATACTTATCCAGTCTAATGTTTGACTGTGTCTCTTAGGTTCCTCTCATGTCTATTACTAATTTTAGTATAGGCACAACCCCCATGAAATGTTTTTACTCTCCTATACCAAGTAAGTTATTTAAATAATGGATTTTTTTGGAATATAGAGGACCTCAGTGCAGGTTAGTGGTGGTGTGGGGTGTACCTTCATGCAAGTTTTCATAACCAAGAGATGGATCCGGACGACTTCTATCTTTTCTAATGCCTAAAAGTGTCCACCAATCTTTCATAAGAATAAGATAAGGTAACAATTCAAGGTGGGTTAAAATTGATCAATATTAACCTATTATAGGGGCATGGTGGGATACACTGGTGGTTTGAAATTATACTGGATCTATAGAAGGTGTCTCCTTCTAGAATACATTATATTCTGGACCTCATCATCAATTTTGGTAATTCTAGACTATAGATGGTGAAACCTAGATGGAGAAAATATTCTCATTGACGTGTAGGACCAATCAGTGTTGGATCTTTCATGTCCTGATTGGGTCTCTCAAGGGAATCTCCCATGTTCTGCCCATGATGGGTATAGATCTAAAATACCTTATAATATTGGAATAAAGGTGTGATATATCACAGTTCTCTAGGGAGAGTCTTCTAAAGTTGATCACAATTTAAATGAGAGGTGGTTTCCCCCAGCGCAGCCCTCAGGGGTGGTAGTCTGGATGCCTCAAGTTCTTGGCGGGCCATATCCTTGGTTGGAAAGACCCCATTATGTTTATATCAGTAAACAATAGAATTCATTACTATCCTCTAGATGGGCATAGAGGCTAAAATGATGTTTTGGTACTATCTAAAGATTGAATGTCTTTCATAGTATGAATTTGATTATGTAGGATTTCTGTACTAATATTATCCTAACCCCTACTCCTACATGGTTACATTTCTAATTTACAACAGCTTGAGTCTTTTAGAGTACATGGAATCATCCATCCGTATTGATATAGGGACATTGACTCGTAATTTACCAAAATTTTCCATTCATCTTGAAGAAGAGGAGGGATCCACGCTGATGATGTCAGAGTCTAAGGAAGATCAATTTTATCATCTCGAAGTCACATGAGAGGTTCTTGATAAGGCCCACCACATGGATGCTTAGACATAGAACCAAATATCTTGATCTATTGACAAATAAATATGGCTATTTCCCAACAATACTAGTCCTCATATTTAATGGATAATAGTTTCACATCTTCTTCACCATTTTTTTTATTTAGTTATTTTTACCACAGTTATGGTACGTCTCTCTATTTGGTGGTGATGTGATGTTTTTGGTCCCATATTACTTCTTTCTAAAGTTGGGTGGATTTTATCAATTTAATCAATTATGTTGGATCATTTAGCAATGTAAGATTATGGGATGTTTGTTCCACCTTCCATGGATTCATACTCAGATATCATAAACTATTCTCTGTCTCCCTAATATATTTTATTCATGTTAGTGAAAATTGTTCCCTATTCAATATTGAGGTGTATATAGGTTAATTGTGATGCTTTAGACTCAATAGATAATCTACCTTTTCTCAGAGTAGATATCAACATTTCAAATTTCTAGGAATTTCTAGATGCTGGTTTTTTTGGGAACCTGAAAATTATTACTCTTGGGGAAACACTCAATAATCACATATTATTATGTGGAGTATGGATTATAGATTATCCCTCACATTTAATGAATTCTAGAGATCAGGGGATTATATGTTTAGCATATTATAGGGATATGTAGGGAATAGTTTAAGGTCATTTAGGGTTAGGTTGTAGGTTGAGTGTGTCCCCTAGTGAGGAATGTTTTGACAGTTGGGTATTTTTTGGAGTGATTCCCTAGGGGGATATTTCATTATTGGGATTTTAGGGAGTGTGTACCCAAAAGGAAACTTTCACCCTTGTGTATGGTAGAGTGTGTCACATGGGAGTATGATTTCGCACATGGGATTTTTGTGGAGTGTGTGTCTAGGGGGGATATTTAACACATGGGATTTGGTTGAGTGTGACCCAAAGGGTAAATATTTCACACTTGGTTTTTTTAGAGTGTGTCCCTATTGGGAATATTGAACTCTTAAAAATTAGTGGTGTGTGTCCCCAGGGGGTAGAGTTAACCATAGGATTTTGGTGGAGTGTGTTGGTGTGTTTGGATTGACATTAGTGAGGTACCTAAAATGTGTTGTTATGACATGATTTAACCTCATGGAGGTGCACTATGTACCCTATTAAGAAGCATGAATAAAATAACATGTTGTTCATTTCCATAGTTTAAGCCCGTGTGATAGGGCTGATCCATGTTGTTTAACATTGAGTGGTAAGGATGAATTTATAGTGAATAGAGTATCAATTATGTATGGTGTGTGAATTTAACAGAGAAGCTTCTAGAAGATGGTGGATCATCCCATGATGTGGAAGAAGGTGGAATCCCTTGATGATCCAATATGGGTCATCCTATGTTCATCAGTTATTGTAATGTAAGAGTCTAGATTCAGGTTCTAAGGGTGTTATCATGCAATTTAACATCACAGGACTAGGATGCAGAGCTAGAATATATTTCATTATGCTGATTAAATGTTTATGGGTATTACACCTTTGGGGGACCATGTGATGTAATGAGGAAGATCCAACAAAAAGACTCTCTATAGTGCTTGGTAAGTCATCCTCCATGATAATTCCACCTTTAGGGATTATGTTTTCACTACTGATGAACCTTTGGGAGGGGCATGGAGTAAAACATATCATGGGGTAGTGGAAATATGGAGACCATACGTTTGGATTCCCATTCTTAAGAGAAAAATGAATTAGGGTACTAATCATTAGGAGAAAAATGTTGGGTTGGTGACACCAGTCACACAAAGACATGCTGTGTGATTGAACTAGTTTCTCATGGGTATAGGGGAACTAATAACTTCAGTTTCAGGAAGGTTTATTGGATAAATTGAAGAACTATAAAGAATCCTTGAGGATTGGTTTCAAAAAAGGAATGGATTCCTAAATATTAGCGGATTCATGAAGTTTATGGGATTTGAAAAGAACTTGGGTCTCATGAAAGATCATGTTTCTTGAAAAAAAGTGATAATGGCTTGGTGTAATGATTGTTTCCCATGAGGTTGATTTCATGAAGGATAACTATCTTGTGAAACCCCATGATTCTCAAAGGTATTTCCTATAACATGAAGGGCTTGGATATCTGTTAAAGGAATATCTACCGTGGGTTGAGGTTCTGAAGAACCCATGGTTGGAGGTTTTATAAAATTTGGTTACCTTTATAAATACATATCTTTTATTTCTTATGAATCCTTTGAGTTTTCTTAACTCAGAGATTTTATAAAAATTTTAAATTCTACTTCCCCAAACAATGTAGACATGGGGAGGTACTTATAGGTAAGGGAATCCGCTTCCTGAAATATGGAGGCTTCCACATAAGATTACGAGATTCATAAAGTGATGGGGATTCATGAATTAGAGTTACAAACTATGAAGGTTACCCTATAAATATTCACACAACCAAGGACACCCTTGAACCATAGTTATGCTACATAGAGGTTACCACCTCACGATTTGAACTATAGGGACTTCTGAGAATCAGAGTGACTATAACACCCTCAATTTTTGGGAAATATTATTTTTTAAATAAGATTAATATTTTCAATATTTCTCATTACAAACAACATGGATTTTTAATCCCTTTACACGAAACCTTGAGTTTTTCTTATTTCACAGAAAACACTAAGTTTATCTTGCGTTACACAAAACGTTAAGTTTAAATAAAACATAACATGATGTTGAAATATTTCTATTTGATACAATAGTAAACCCATTCTTGTAGGATTAAAGGTTATGAATCAGATTAAATAAATAAAAAAATATTTTTTTACACATGTAAATGTAATGAATTATTTGTCTACCAATCTATTAGAAATTAAAATAAAAACTGTTTGAAAATGAAGGAAATCTTTTTTTTGTAATAAAACAATGTTTCGTGCGAACAAATGTTTTCTACATCAATTAATTCAAAAAATAAATTTTTTTCAATTATATCAATTAAATATAAATTTTATATATTTTATATAATTTATAACATTCATCTTATGTGTTTTCCAGACAAGAGATAATAATTAATCTAATTATACGCATGAAACTCTATTTTTTTCAAAAAATATTTTTAGCGCCTTTGAAACACATAATTTAAAATTAATATCTATAAAATTTAGAGTATTTATTTTAAAAAATAATCTTTATTTTTTAAATCTTCATATCTAAATTATATATGTATAAATTTCGAGTATTTTTTCTAAAAAGTTTCTTTTTTGAGGAATAGTGAAAATACTGACTTATAATTGAAAATTTTACTTTTTATAAAATTATTTTTAAAGTTAAATAATATTTTAAATTATATTTGAAGTAATATTTTATAAATTATATATCTATTAATATAATATAGGAAATTTTAAGTAATTTTATATTTAATATTTATATACAAACATTGAAAACATCTATACATTTTGTTTTTAAAAATCCTTTTTATAATCATGTGTACATGATTAATTTTAATATAAAATTTTTCAATTAAATGAATAGTGTTAATAAAAATGGATTTAATATAATTAAATCCATGAAACTAATTGTAAAAACATAGAATAATAATCCCAAAACATTAAAAACATTAAAACATTAAAAAACATTAAAAATTAAAACCAATCAAAAAACATTAAAAGAACACCCCTATAGAATAATAATCTTTATCTTATGTTTCATGAAACTAATTGTAAAAACATTAAAAATTATTTACCGCAGTTAAGCCCAAAATGTGATTATCAAGGGTTTAACTAAAGGATAAGGATTAAAAATAACTAAAACTATATCAAAAATTCTTTTTATGGAAATATATAGATCATATAATGTCTATTTATTGATATTAATCCATTTTAGATCCTTTTTATTGTGAAAATGTGTTTACAACATTCTCATTCAAATAATTACAAATGTGCCACTCACCTCACTTATAAAAGAACACCCCTATCGTCTCTTATTAAAACTTTTTAATCATATAGGTATTGATAAAATATGAATAAATAACTTAAAAAATTAACTAATCTCATAATATCATCCTTTTATTGGAAATATATCAAACCTAGTAAGGATTTTGGTGCAAACCTATGGTGGATACCCGAAGCGGAGGTATCGTTCATGACCAAGAATTTTTGTTTTATTTCTTCCTCAACGTACTTAAATTATTATTATAACATAATGATATAATAAAATATGAATTTTAAATATACTAACATGTTATTTTGTTAAGTATGTGACCTAAAACTATCTCCACTTCCCTCACATGTGTTACGAAATCAATATTACTATGTATGCCAGACCACCGCCTTGCGAACTGTTATCATTTTTATTTCCATTACCACCACTAAAGGATATAAATAATGATCTATTTATTATTTATAAATTATATATATGATATTATTATTATTTTTCAATAATGATATTACAGTTCTTTTTTCATACTTTCTGTTTCGTGGGAATACAATAACATAATTTGTGTGTACGGTAGGCTACCGCCTCGTGAAGAGATGTGATTCATTCACATTTTAAATAGAGTGTAATAAGGATTTTTTTGATGAATATATTTTATATATGACATAAAAATATTATTTTTTGATAATATTTTATTTACCTTTCATTCTTTCAATCCATCAAAAAATCGTCACAACGTTCATATGTACGTACGACCTACTGTCTCCATGAATGAGGTATTTCATTTTCTATTTATAAATATAATGAATTAATATAAATAAATTATTAGATAATATATATTATATTTATATCATTGTTAAAATTATAGAGATGATTTATCTGTAATTCATATAATAGGACCACAAAATAGAAAATTAAAAAGTGAAATAAAAAAAGGTTATTACCCAAAACAAGATTTTAACAAGGAATGAATAATAAATGAGTATTAAAATGACATAAGTAAATAATATATGTTATGATATATATAAGTATGGTTATGAAATATATTTATAATAAACTTATATTTATTATACAAGAGTATCTAATGTAAATGATGGAAATTGAGAATAATAGTAAGGACTGTTTTTCATACTATTATTTTTTCAAGAGCCAAATGTTGTATTCACCACATGTTTCTTTTACTTAGTGTATATAATTCCAAATAATTTATTTTATGATTATAATATTTATATATATGGAGATTTAAATATCCATTTTATTATCACTATTTAATGGGGTTTGTAATTTCAAATTAACCAAAGCCATAATAGATTTTTGTCTCAATTTGACTTCGTAGAGACTTATATTATGTTATACACCTATCTTTTTTTATAAGGTGTATATTTTTATGAACCAAAGATTTATCTATATAAGATTAATTTTTATAATTATTTCATATTTTATAAAAACATAAGAGAACCTAATAAAATCTTTATAAATTATTAATGAATGAAAGAAGATGTGTTTCTAAAGTTAAGGGAACTATATTGATGAAATAGTAAATTAACCTTTTGAATAGTAATGTGAGACTTATGAATAGTAAACCTTTCAATTGAATATTAACATCACCAATGAAAGTATAAAAAAAATTTATCCATATTATATTTGAGAATATGATATAATTTTTTAATAGTATAAGTAAATAAGTTTTTTATAAACTATTAATTATGTGTTGGTATTTTTGTAAGTCATAAATATTTACTTACAGTTTTAATAATAATTTAATAATTTAAAAGAAACATAATTTTCATAAAATTTATTCATAAATTAATATTATTCATCAAATTATTATAATATATTTTTAGGTGACTTTAGTTAACATTTCAATATAATATAAAATCTGAAAAAAAATTTAGAATATGTATTTTGTGAGTTAATTCTGATTTTAATTAAAATTATAATTTATCATATATGGAAAATTATTTTAATAAAATGGAGTAAAATTTTAAATTATACATATCAATAAATGGTTTGGGTTAATTTTTTAGATTTTCCTAAAAAACATGAATTTTCAGTGAATAGTGAAATATGGTAATTTACGTTAAAAGTAAATAAGTGAATTTTTGTGTCATTATTAAGTCATGGATGATATAAGTGAAAATTGGTTCAAAATAAAATGATACAAATTATATATTTAGTATCAATAATCAATGTTATTTCTTGTCTTGAGAAATATAAAAAAATAATGAGTAAAGTAATGAGAAAACACCCCTCTCCCCACTATAAATTTCACCATCACCACTTCTTCCCCTAACACATCTCAAGCCTTTTTCATTGTTAATATTATTACACATAATATTACCAAACACCTACACTACGTAAATTATCCATTTTTATTAACAAATTATGAAAACCAATTACCTAAGGAGGTTCTCCAGAAGATGGAATCAAGAGGTTAAAACCTCCTCTGTTTTCTTTTAATTTCTCTTCAAGTTCCTTTATTGTTTTTACACTCCTCACCTACCCTTATCAAAATAGCACGGAAAATAAATTATATTAAATATAAATTAATTTTATCATGTTTATGGAACAATTATTTATCAAATATCTTCTCTTCTCACTTTTTTTAAAGAATGAAATCATCATCTGTGTGGTGTCGATTTACCACCTTCATAGACAATGTGCATTCATCTTTAGATTATGTCTTGAAGTCTAGTAATAAAACCATTATTATGGTTGAAGAAATTTATAATATTTGTATTATATCTTATTTAATGATTTTGGGGTCATTTTTACCCATGATGTTAATTATAAAACAAAATGAGTATGTTCTGATAAAAAATGATAAATTAATTTAAATGATTATAATTAATTATTTATCTAAGGAATCATCCCCACTAATGGAAGATAAATGGTATTTTAATATTCAACATGTTCATTAATAAAATATATTTCTTGTTTGGGACAACTATCTTTATTCTAAATGAGTTTCCATACACTTATATAAGTAAACTGATCATGAAAACCAAAGAAATCAACACTCCCAAACGATGAAATGGTATATCTTAACCCGTAAAAAGGCCATAAAAGAACACAATAAAGTTATAATAAATAAGACAAATGTATAAATGGTTTTGAAATTATTAATTAATGAATATAATTCTATTATTCAGGACATTAATGTCAAGTGAATAATAATTTCATACATAAGGTATGGGATTGTACCCGAACCTCCATTATTCCTTAGGGTTACTCTATAACTATTTACCCCAATGAAATTATATTTTATTTTTAAATTTCTCTTAAATATTCGGTTTATATGTTTACAACTAATTTATAAATATCCATTTATCCTAATTTTTTTTATATACATGTTTTTAAAAGATTCCCCAATAAATCATTCTCAATAAGAAAGCCCTATTTAAGGGTACCTCTCGAATTCATACCCCTTTTCAATTGTGTTACATTATCAATTTCAAGCAACAGTTATTGGTTTAATTAAAAAAATTATCATGAAAAACCAACCTGGTTTAATCATGGGTTTATACAAATTAATTTTCTTTTTTCATTTTAATAAATTTTAAACATTTTCCATTAAGCCGTACTAAAATGTTTTATTTATAATGTTTCTAAAACAATCTTTTCACTTCAGTTTAAAATAATTAATCATGATATCTACCTATATTCCATTATAAATTTCCATGCCTGATTTAATTTCATTATTTCATGGACACTTGTACAATAATCCCATTTATTATGATTTTGACATGATTATGATACCCAATTATTTAAATTGGTAACCAATATCATTATTTTTTATTATTATGTATGATTTTTTATGTGTAAAGATTATTCATGAACATGTTATGATGGGTATTACTAGATAATTCTCCAATGAATTGGGTAATTTTTAGTCTCATGAGATGTTATGTGAACCATTCTTGGTGGGTAGCCTTTACTCATTCTCCTTTATGTGCAAAGAGCCTTGACTCATTCTCCTCTATGTGCAACAAGCCTTGAATCATGGTCCTCTCTGTGAAAAAATACATGACTCATGCTAAAGTCAATTATTATGTTTTTACCACATTATTATTAATTTATTACTGTATTATCCCATGTTATTATTTCTTTTGTTTAATCATGTTTCATTCATTTTTAGATCATTATGTTATGTCTTTTAACCCATGTGAAAAGAAATATTCTTATGCATATTCCCTTATTTGGATTTTTTAACTCATCCCTTTGTTCGTGATATCCCAAGTTTCTCCCATGTATATGTAATGGAACAAGGAAATTTATCAGCTCATAAGGGATGATAAGAAATGAAATGTTTTATTTAGTCCCATGTTTTCAGTTTTATATACCTAGTCTTTAGAGAGACAAGACTTCAAGATCCTGTTCATGTAATTTGATGTTAAATTATTATTAAAATCATGTAATTATATGTGTAAAAGGATAGTGTCTCTATATATATACTAAAACATTTACATGTTATATCAAGATTCTACTTATTTTCATAAGATTCTAGGTTTATTTAAATTTTATTCTTTCATATAGGTATTGATTCAAAATACTAAAGTGATAAGGGTATTTTGTTACAATCATATCATTTATCAGGATTTCATATGACTACGCTTCCAATGATGAAATTTTACGATTCATATAATAATAAAATCTTTAATTTTCTTATAAATTTTATTTAATGAAATTAACATGTAACAATATCATTTATCCACTCATTGGTACATAAAATAATTGAATTTTTTTTAATAAAATCAGAAATTATTTCCCTCTTCGGTTGGAAATATATTTTCTTTCTAAACCCCTGTTTTTATAAAATAATTTCATCAATGTCTTATTGAACTTTTAAGATTTTTAAAAATACTTTATTAACAATGTTTTGATTTTACGAAAATGTTTTTAAAGGAATATTCATTTAATTTTCCAAAATAATTTCCATTTTGATTTTATCAAAAAAATTGAAAGGAATCATTTTTTTAACAATTAAATTATAGATTTAATTCTATGACCTCATGAAAAATAATCTCTTTGAGTTTTATTTGTAAATATTATAGGGTTATTTTCAATAAAAACTATTTTAAAAATGTTTTATATTTTTAAAATTATTTTTCAATGTTGAAAAGATATTTTCCCAGGGAAATACTTTAAATGATATTTGAAAATTATTTTCTACATAATAAAACAACCTTGGATATTAATAATGATTTAATTTGGATAATATTGAATTATTCTATAATTATGAATTCTCTAGATGTTTAATTTTTATATTTATGAAATGATTATAAAACCTATTTTCTTTATATGGTTAATAATGTGATAATATGTTTAATTTTTATGATATTGTGGAACACATAATTATGGGTTTCTTCACGAGATGGTTGGGACTTATATCTTCCTCCAATTCATTGTGTGAATCTTTATATCTTATGAGATAATAATATGAGAAAATTCAATGGGAATAACTTATTATGGGAAACTGGTGGGTCCAGATCCATAATGGGAAATAGGTATATCAAGTTCTACAATGGGAAATAGGTGCATATGGATCCACAATGGGAAATTAGTGATAAGTATTCATCCATTATATTGATGGTCTTGGTAGTCAAAAATTAAATATTATTTTTTTATATTTTAGATTTTTCTAAGAATTTATGACATGATATTATCATTCATGATTTATTTATAATGATTTAATACTCTTATGACCCATGTTTTCAAAAATTATAATGATTTATTCCATGAATCATGTTTACGATCCATATATGTTATGTCCATGACCACATACCCTTATTATTATCTTATTCTTTCATATAATCATAGATTTAAATCTCATAGGTTTTCCCTAACTAAGAATCCAATCCCTCTATTTCTTAGGTTTTCTTCCCCACATTATGAAAAATTGTTTAGGTAGGGATTTTATAATATGAGTTTTTTGTAAGAAGATAATTGGGTGAGATGTTCTAGATATTTTAGGAAATAAGAATATTTTGTTTAAATTCTACAATGAAACTAAACTATTATGGTACATGGGTGTTTATTTATGTAATGTATTGGATATTCATAATAAAGATGTGATATTATGTATAAAAATACAGGGTCTAAATAGTTTGTATTAGATGAATTGTTTAGTAAATATTTAGAAATTAGGATTAGAAAATAATTATTGAGATCCCAAGGGATATTCTTAATTTTATAAATATTTATATGTTTAGGGATATATATAAGGATAAGTATAAGGATAATTATAAGAATATAAAACCACCCAGGAACATTGTTGAATGACAAAGAAAGGTGTTTCCAAGTAATTTCATATCTATATAGAAAATACCAGTAGATATGGGTCTAGAGTAGAGTTACATAGGTACAATAACACAAAAAAGAAATATTAAGCAGTAATCAATCATCACATGGTTCATGATAATGGGCGTTGTTTCACAGTTGGTTTATCACTCTGAGAGGACATGATTTGGAAATTCATAAACTCTTTATGAACCATCATGAAGGATATACGTAATTACCATTAATTACCTAGGTTATGCATAACTATTCATAGATTGAAAAGAGGGTGTCAATATTTATAAATGCAATAAATTATTTTTGATGATTATTTTTTCCCTAATGATTAGTGTTTCTCACACTATTATTCCAGGTTTTAGTTAATTTATCAAACCTGAATGAAACATGTTAATACAAAATGTAACGAAAAATGAAATGACTATACTCATGAGTAACTGAATGTTATTAAAGATGCAATAGAAAAATTTATATCTCTTATAACATTAATTTATCAAGATATGAATCACGGATAACATTAAAATAATAAAAGGAATGAAAAATGTTAGGTTGTGTCCTTTATGAGATAATATCCTCCTTTTTTAGTTCTTCTACTAATAAAATTGCTACTAAGAGATAGACCAGTATCACTGAAAATATATTTTCCATACCTCATTACCAGGAACATCAAAATTTCATTTTGGATACTTATCATTTGAAATGTGAAGTAGTTTAGTGGTTATTCAAAATTATGAACATGAGGGAATAAGAATATACTAAATATATAAAATGGGAAGATTTTATGAGTATATATCCAAGTACACAATTCAAATGTATTCTATGAAAAAATTTAGAGAAATAATTACATGATCGTAATAAAAAGGATAATGGATATATTTCTACTTATTGATATAATTTTATAAAATTTTGAAGGAACTCTTTTGGTCTAATCATCATCCCTGAAAGAAAAATTGATCAATTCTGTAGTGTCTTAAAACCATGTCTTCGAAAGTCATTGGATGTTAAGTAAATTTGTATATAAGAATATGTTTTATTATGTTCAAGGGTGTTAGAAATAGAAATTATAAATTCCTACCATTGATATAGTTTTCATATGAAATGGGAGATAGAGACACAAGAAAACTAAAATGTTGGAATAAAATATCATCCATCTTCGTGGAATAAATATTTGAAGAATCATGAAGGTAATTTCTCAAATAGAACAAGGAGGGGATTTAAATGTGGAAAGGATGGTCATAAATTTGATGAATGTCAATATTAGATTAATGGTCTAGTTAATGTAAGGGAGTAGAAGAGGAAACTAAATAATGAAACACCCACACTCTAATAATTCAAGTGAAAATAGTTTTTTCACTATGTTAATTAATTCCCCAATCAATAGGAAAATGGTCATGATAAGACACAACAACGTCTGATGAAAATTAACAATAAAAAATCTTATAAAATCATAATAGAGAAAGGAAATCAAGATAATTAGAGAAAAATTATCCTCAATTTCTTAGTTGTGAAATATTTATTTTATTTTGTATGAATTGTCCCCATAAATATCTGATTATTTATAATTTAGGGAAATTTCATGTGATTATATCCATCTACATGGATTCTAGAATAATGGAATCACATTTGATATTCTATTGGTAAATGGATAAAAAGAATCTTACAATATAATTTTTTTTATATAAAATAAGATATTATATAAGGAATTAATGGTGAATTATATTTTGGTAGTGTATATGTCTCCCTGGATACCATCATGGCTTTATTATTTTAAGGATGCTAAAAAGACAAAATTCATTTCCACCCTTTGGTGGTTTTATGTGGTTATTGTTTATCGAGATTAAAAGAATTTTATTATACATTTCTGGATATACAATAATTTGGTTTTGTATAAGTTTTGGTGATAATGTTATTTATATGGGAATGAATTTATACCTTGTGGAAATATGATTAAAGGAATTTTTGACCATAATTGTTTATCTTATATTTTATGTTCATATAATTATGGGTTTTAGTCAACCACCTTAATAATTAATCACAATCCTTTTATATTAAAGAATGTTTTTCTTTGTATACTCTAAATATAATATATATTAATAAAATGAGAATATTTCATGGTGTTCCACATTCAATTGTATTTGTTCAGGATCAAATGTTTACATGTATGATTTGGAAAAGGATTTTGGAATATCTTGATAAAAATTTTAGTTTCAACACTATCTATCATCATCAGACATATGTTAAGTATAATGGAACCATTGAAACTCTAATGGATATGCTAATATTTTATTCTATATATTTAAATTATGGTCAGGATAAATATCCTCCTATAGTTTAGTTTTTATTGAATAATAACTTTCACTCAAGAACTAATTTATATCATTATTAATCACTTTATGGAATGAAGTATGTATTTCTAAAGTACTAGAATAATTTTACTGGAAAAATCAATTGATCCTAAGATAGATGGAGAAATGAAAGAAAATGTTGGATCCTTTCAGCAACATGTAAGTGTTTTTTTATGGAAACCTTATATATTTGGTCATCGGTGCAATCAATTATTTTAATTTGGTGATAAGATGTTTCTTTAAATTTCTTTTTTATAAAAAGAAGAAAAAACTAATACCTATGTATATCAGTACTTTTGAATGTCTTGATCATAACAAGATGGTGTCCTATCGATTGGAATTTCTATAGAAACTTTATTGGGTTTAATATGTGTTCCATGTATGTCACCTAAGGAAGTATATACTTGATCCATCACATGTACTAAGCTCAATGGTTGTGTCATTTAAGAATGATATTCCTTATGAGGAACAACTAGTAGATATTCTAGAGTAACTAGTTAAGGGTATGAAAATCATGGACATTTAATTATTCAATGTTTTTGGGTGAAAACACAATATTTAGGAAGCTATGTGGTAACTTAAATATTTAATGAGGTAAAAGTATCCCTAGTATTGTTTACAAAAGTAAAGAATTTTAATTGAAAAATAATTTTAGGGTGGGGGGTAGAATTTAACAGCCTGAGATTTTGGGAAATTTATATTTTTTCAAATAATTTTAACATTATAGTTATTTTTCGTTTAACAAAACATTTAATTTATCTAGTACTATACACAACATTTATTTTCTAACATGTTATATAGAACATTGTGGGTAAAATTCAATACACACAACATCAATTAAAATAAACATAAAATCTACTGAAACATTAATTTATTATATAGTAGTTATCACCTTGAAATTATAATGGAAGGTATGAATAAGATTAACTAAATTATAAACATATGGTTTACACATGTATATATAATAAATTATTATTTGTCCAATTACTTATAAACAAACTAAAAACCTATTGAAAATAAATGAAATATTTTTATGAAAAAATTATTTTTTATGTCGATAATTTTTTACATAAACACACTAAGAAATAACTTTTTAAAATTTATATTCCTTAAATATATATATATATATATATATTAAATATAATTTTTAACATTCATATCAGATAAGAGATAAGAATATATGTAATTTTATTCTAAGATTTTTTTTTTAAATTTAGTTATTTTACTTCTGCCGACATATTTTAAAATTAATTTCTTCCAATTTTAGAAACATTATAAAAAATATAATTTTTTAAAAACATTATTGTGAAATTATTATAGGATAAATTTTTTGTATTTTTTTTTAAATGTTCATTTTTTGATGAACATTGAAATATAATAATTTTTAATTGAAAACTACCTTTTAGTTTAATTTATCTAAAAAGTTAATTTGTTTTAAAATTTTAATTTTAGTACAATAAAATCAATTATATATATATATATATCCATTTTATCAATTAGAGTCATTTTAATATTGAATTTTTATATCATAACTTTATAAACTTTGGAGCATTTTCTCTTTAAGAACTTGTTTTCTTGTTATGTATGTTGGATTAAATTTAAATTTAAATTTTATAATTATAGGATTAAAAATTGGATAAATTTATTTAATATTTGGATTTATCATAATATATATTATATTATAAGGTAAAAATTAATTTTTTTATCAAAATAAATTGTAAAAATAGTCAAAATTATTTGCATGATTAAGATAAAAATCGGTTTACTGGGTATTAAACTAAAAAAAATAGTTCCTAAAAATAATGAAAAACTTTCACAGCACAATTTTTGTGGATATATTTCAACCTTATAATTTTGAAAAATTAATAATACATTGTTTTTTAGCATCATTCCTAGTGAAAAAAGTGGGTAAACCTTTTTTTTCTTAAAATTACAAGTGTGCCACTCACCTCACTTATAAAAGACCACCCCCTATCCATTATTATTCACACCATAAAACCATTTTGGTTTGTACTTGACCAGAAAAAATCCATTCCCAACCTACATACTCTTTTCCCAGTTTACTTATATTATATATAAATCCATTCTATTATGGATTTTGGTGCAATCTTAATGAGGATACCCAAAGAAGAGGTAACATTTTCCATCATGCAATTTTTATTTTATCTATTCATCCAAATCCTTAACTTTTTTACTATACCATGATGATATATAAAATTGAATATATTTAATATACTTATATGTTGTTATGTTAATGGTGTGACCTACATCAATCTCTAATTCAGTCAAATGTGTTAAAAATCATCATTCATGTGTATAGCAACCTACTGCCTTGCGAACCGATGTCATTTACTTTTCCAAAACCATCTATAAAGGCTAGGGATAATATTGTATTTAATATATATATATATTAATATATTATAATTATTTATGGATTATGATATTTCTTTTCCTTTTTTTTACTTTTCATTTCTTGTGAATACGATAATGTTGTTTGTGTGTACGATAGAATACATCCTCGTGAAGTGACATTATTCAATAATGATTTACATACAAGGTAAAAAGGAAGGGTTTAGTGAACAAATATGATATATATTAAATAAAAATTATTATTTGAATATGATATATTATTTAACTTTCTTTCATTCTATCTACCAAGATAATGGAAACAATTATTATGTGTATGTATAGCTAACCGTCTCCATTAAAGAGGTATTTAATTTTCATTCTATAACTTTCATGAATTACTATAAATACATATATTATGATTATATATGATATTAATATCATGTTTATAATTATATATATGATTTAATAATGATACAAGTAATATTTTTGAAAGTATCAAATTATAACATACATGAAAAATAGAGTAGTTATTACCCGAAACATGATTTTAACAAGGAATAGTTAGTAAAGGACTAATAAGAGGACATAAGTAAATCTTATATGGAATGATATATGTAATTATTATTATATAATATATTTATAATAAACTTATATTTATTATACAGTACTTTATAATGTTTACAAAGGAAGTCGAATATTATGATAAGTGATTTCTGTCTCACATTTATTTTTATGAGTGATACATTCGACAATAAACCCATGTTTGTTTTATATAGTGTAGAAACATACCATAAATTTTATTTATTGTTATAATCATTAAATTTATGGGGATTTAAATATCGATTTGATGATATATATTTAATAGGGTTTAGAGTTTCAAATATTCTGAAATGGTAAGACATTTTTTGTCTGAATTTGTCTTCTTTGAGACATAGGTAATGGTATACACTTATATTATTTATTTAGGTGTATAAATTGAACTTTTGAAATGTTAAATCATTAATATCCTTATTTTAATGATATTACATGTTTATTTTAATTTTATTATTTCATTGGTATTTTTATTTGATGTTACTAAAGAGGTAATTTTCTTATGTTACAATCAAATCGTTTATCAGGATTGTTTGAAATTAAACATCAATGATAAAATGTTATAATAAATCAATAAATAAAGTCATTAAATTTATTATCCTTTTTTATTCATGATATTTAAATTTAATATAACTATTTTTAGATTCTTTGGATCTTAAAACTGAGGAGAAAATGTTTTTTATAAAATATAAATTTATTCCTCTTTTTGAGAGGACATTAATTTTGTTGTAAAAATTTTTTTATAAAGAAATGAAAAAACGTTTTATTACTCTAGGGTTATTTTTCATACATTTTAAACAAATTTTAACTTCTTGAAAAATGTTTTTTTTAAATCTTCATATAATTTCGTGTTTGGATTTTACTAAAAACACAAAGGAATCTTCATTTTAAGATATATGAAATGAATAGAATTCTTAGAAGTCATAACTATTAAATTTCTTGATTATTACATTACAATGTCACAATGATATTTTCAAAGAAATGTATTTTTGAATTTTTTGATTTTTATTTATTTTACATTGAAATGTTATTTTCCTAATGAAATTCTTTAGATGAACTTTTAAAAACTCTTTTCCATCTATGATGAAATCCTTCGAGTTTAATTATTATTTACTAGGAATAAGATAAAATGATACCGTTCATATTCTTTCATTGGATGGTCAATTTTTACATTGATAATATTTTTATAAAACTAATATTCTATATATGAGTTATGATGTGATGAAATGTGAAATGTATGATAATGGATGACACATATGTGTGCTTTTAATTTTAAGAGGTGTGGGTGCTATATCTCTCTCCAATGTATTGTTTAAATCCTTATATACCGTGAGATCATAATAGAAAACATGTCTATGGTATTTATCCACTATGAAAAATAGGTGTGTCCTGATCCAAAATGGGGAATATGTGTGTATTGATCAGAAATGGGAAATAGGTGTGTCTTGATCCATAATGAGAAATAATTGATATGTCCTGATCCACTATGTTGATGGTCTTTGTAGTTCACCTTTACATATGATGTAATTTTTTATATTTATAATGGTTCAACACTTTTATGACATGATTTTATAGTTCACGATTTATTTATAAAGATTTATCACTCTTGAGGACAATGTTTTATGAAATGATAATGATTTATGCCATGAATTATGTTTATGGTCCAAGACTTGTTGGGAATGAGCTACATAAGTTATGTTCACTATCAAATATCCTCATGATTATATTATTATTTCATATGATCATAGATTTATATCTATTATGTTAAACCTTATTGAGAATATAAGCACACCATTTCTTATTTTTCCTTCCACATGTTATGATGATTGGTTTATACAGGGTATGTATAAGAGGAGTTATATATGAGGTGATATTTGTGATAGATTTTGAAGATATTTCATGAAATAAGAAAATTGTGTTTCTAGTATCTAATTATAATAAAATATTATAGTTTTTATAGGTTTATTTGTGTAATGTATTGAATACTCACCTAAATAAAATTTATATTTATATTGGAAATGCTAGGGTTAGTATAGTTACACTACACAGAAGTTACAACCCCAAACTTTATGCATCAGTTACTTTAGTAAATTATATTCATTTGTAAAGATTATGAAATTCATGAACGAAAACCTAATCTAGATTTCAAAATTTCTTCTAAAAATAAAACCATTTATTATTTATTTAAATACTCTCATGAAATGAACATTCTTGTTCCAAAAACCATGAATACTGTCTTTATTTAGAGATGGTTTAGCTAGATAATGTCACTAGAAGTTGAGTGAAGGCTTTAGTGAGCTTCCTCGACACAATATTGATATTATCAGGGATAATTATTTAGTATTATGTTTTTTAATACATTGACCATAGGATATGAGTTTCATTGAAATAGTAGATAGATAGTAGTTCAACATGAATTATCTCAAGTACTTGTATGTGGAAGGTGAGAAATTACATCAAGAATGCCGTCGAGAAAAGATGGGAGAAACATAAAGAGTTTGAAGAGGATTTTAAGGAAAATTAGGCATAACTAGTTAGTGAATGGTTGATTGAGAATAAGAGAATTTCAATCAAATTGAGGACTAAGAGAAGAGAACTCATGTGAGACTGGGTGTTGTAAGTTTATAATCACACTAGAAGCATTTAGAATGCTTGGTAAGTTTTTTAATAGTCCATTTAGACGGTTGGTGCACTATGAGTCTAATATGGACATGAGAAATTCTAGATTATTTGGTGGGGGAATTCCATTGGTAGGATGATTGAAGGAAATGATGACATGATTATATATTGGGTTTATGATCTCACATAAGTTATATTTTAATGATTCTATGGTAGTTTTGAGAACTTTATTTTGTTTTACCGGCTTATGTATTTTGTTATTTAATTAATGCATGGTGGTTCATTGAAATTTTAGAAATGAAACATACAAATTTAAATGAATCTTCATAAACTAATTAGGTATTTTATATTTCTATTATTCCTAAAGGCTTCTTAGGGATAAAAAGTTCTATTGTAGGGAGAATGTAACGCTCATTGTTTTAAACCAGTTGAATATTCCATGGGAAATTGAACTCTAGGTTTGTTGGATGGGAGAAATATTTAATTTATTCTCAGATCATAATTATGAAAGTTGGAAGAATAAAAATAATTATTTTTAATGATTTTAAGGTTATAAAGGTTTTTAAAATGAATGGATATGTCTCTAGTGTATGAAGATATGAAGAATAGATTTTTGGGGGAAATAAACATGGTGTATAAATTATTTAAAACATATTGCCTCTCAGGAGAAATCATGAGACACTGTAATGGGTGACAAATTGTTTATTAAACTTTGAATTGTGGGGTGTACAACCATATATAATTTATGTAATAAATTTTAGAGGTGCTCATACAAACATGATTTTTTTGTACAAATAGTGCGCCTAGCTGCATGGTCAGTTCCACTTAACTAGTTACACTTTATTATTGGAATATTGTTATCCCAAAATTGTAGCCAAAACATATAGGTTATAGATCTTGGGAAACTAATTAGATGGTTGTCACACGGTAATTCAAACAATGTGGAAAAACAAAAGCGCCTCATTTAAAGGGAAAAAATTATTTGTTTTCCCCTCCACCCATAAATGGTGTTTCCCCAATTTTTCTTTATTTCGTGCCCATGCAGCATCACACATGCATACCAAACATCCTCCTTCTTTTCATGAAAAATTTAATTTATTCTTGGACCAAATCATTTACTTTTAGTGGTGTTGGAGGTGTATTGGCGATTCTACAACTCATATTCCTTCCTTTATTAAAATATCTCACCATAAAAAATGCTAAATCCTTGTGGGTTCATTTTTTATATATTTAGTGTGATTTAAATTTATTATAATTTATCTCATTGTAAATAAAATTAATGGTTGATATAGGATGAATTAAACATCCTATAAATTATTTATGATTCTTTTATTAGTTTCCATTAATTTTTCATTATTTAGAAAATATTTCCATTGTGCCACATGTCATATTTTCCAATCACCGCACCTAAATTATATAACCCTTAAGTATAATTTACTATGTTATTATATAGATCCCTTTGGACTCCCTTCAGTTATTTTTATATATCATGAATTAAATTTGTACTGTTCTTTGGGTATTTCACTTACATGCCCATAATGTCAACTGGGCGTATTATCCCAAACACCACAATGTGTGACTGGATTGTCTTTTAAACTAGAATCATCTAATGAGGATAACATAAATTGGTTGAATTGATCTTAAAAATCTATTCATATTTGTCCAATTTTAAATAATTAATTATTAACTTATAATATAAGGATATAGAATTAAGTATAAGGCTCACATAATCCAATGCTTTGGATGACCATGTGAATTGTCTAACAAAACACTACTCTTTGTTTTGTTTGCTTAATCATTTAAAAGGAATGAATAGATGGGCTGATAAAAGGGAACATGTTTTGTCTATTCACACTTATCCCCTTATTAATCATGATCAATGTGAATATTATTGGATTTTAAAGGATTCATAATGAATCTTAATAAATCATGGGTGTTTCCCATGGAAGTTATGTACGATAGAATGATATTTCCCAAATATTACACCAAAATATCAATATTTAATGCTTAATAACATGGAATATTGATATTTTTACTAGATTACCTAGAAATGGAGTCACTTATTCTATGATTTATTTTTATTGAATCCCTATTAATCACATCCCTTATATTATGATTCAGGGGCATGGTGTCCCGTATATTGGGATTCAATGGAATGATTTCCCTTATGTTATGACATATGGGGATGGTGTCCCTGAGCATGGAATAACATTTATTATGATATGCAGGAATGGATACATTGATCACAGTATCCCTTATATAATGATTTCAATTATGGAACCCTGATCAAGGCATCCCTTATATTTTGATTACAGGTATAGAACCCTAAGCATGCCATACCTTATCAGATATGTGATCCAATCACATGGATACATTGGTAGTAAAACGTACTTACAAACTGATTCATGTATATTTTTTCATATAATTGTATTAATGTTTCATATATATACATGGTGGTAGTTGTGAAGAGGCATTCCATATTAGGCTGAAGTGGGTATGGTTTATAGGTGTCTTCGATGAACCCAAGTCTGACCAGATTTAGTTTATTACATACTACAACATATAAATGTACCAACATAATTATTTATTTTATATAATTGGATTGGATTATGAATTAGGAACCATTGGTGGTGTCCTACTGAGTATATCTCACACTACTTTGCAGCCATCGTTTGGTGTACAAAAATATATCCTCTGTTTGGTGGTCCATGTTGACTTCACAGTTTTAATGATCATCAAATCATTTTTTTTGTGAAAATTAATGAGTTTTATGTTTTCTGTTATAATTTCATCATATGAGATAGATTGGGGAAATTTACCTATGTATGAGTCACCATTAGAAAATGACGCACCGCCAAGCGTGTCTCACTTCCAACAAAGTCTCACCATCTTCATAATACATTAATAAGAAAGACTCACTACTAGTATGTAAAATTAGTTATGTACTTGGATGAATCACCTATAGTAATTAGTCACCATAGAGAAAGGAATATGAAAAAGTAGGAGTCATCGACTGCCTGATATACTACTATCCTGACATACATCTAGTCTGAAAAATTTCCATAGTTAGACACTTCTAGAATGTGTCACCATTCCAAATAGCCATCACCAAATGAAGAAACCATCACACAATGTCTCACTTCCATACATAGAGTCTCCTCTAGACTTTAATTCACTACCAGAGTTAGACACTTCCAGTTTCACCCTTCAAAAGACTTACTGCTACAATTATATATATATATATATATTGTATTAAATATTTCTAATAGAAAAATTATCGAATTTAATGCCTTTTATTATTTTAATTATTATTCTTAAATCCATTGAATATATGAATTAAATAATGTGTTTGTTTTGATGAGGAGGAGTAAGTAATTTGAATTATTGATCTTGTATGATGATGTTTAAAGATGTAGCAGACTCCCTTATACAGATATGCCATGTGCTAAACAAAAAGATAGATTTATACATATGATGTGAGAAAAAACTCATTACAAGAACTAGAAAAGATTTCATAGTACGTCCTAATACACTCAACTTAAGATTTATAAGCCCAACATACTCCCAGTTCTTTCATTCTGTTAAGAATAGAGTGTCTACAACATTATGTTTTGATGAAAATTCTAAAAACAACACTCGAGCCTTAGTTAAAACTACTTTCATGACTTAAAAGCTACAAAGATCAAATATCTGAGCAACACTTCCCTTTACATAGTTTATTATCTCAATATGTGGATTTATCTTTATAGTATAATTAGTGTGAAAATAATATATATTTATAAAGCACATACTATCTTCATATTTAAACTATAAGATGCATAGATATCTTCTCAAAAACGTCTACACATATTCTCTATGTGTTGTGGTAGAGTCTAGTGTTGACCCGTTTTATTTTTACTCTCACAGAAACTATTGAAGAGGACTTATGTGACCGGGATAGTTGATATACTGTTGTAAAACATGATACTTGTTGTGGATGAATTATATATATATACTACTTGGCACTAGGTGGTTACCAATTAGAGAGGACTAATTCTCAGCCTGAGACTGAACCTCCTGTGTTCAAATTCAACTCATTGTTTTATTTATTTTTTTACACATTTATGGTTAATTTAAAAAAGCATTAGATTAAAACTGGAATAAAAAACCATTACATGGATAGTTTATCAAAATTACTGTCATATATGTTTTTAATTAGGTATGATGATTTGAAAGGATAAAATAATAATTTATACTATTTTACCCAAGACATAAGAAATATTTTGAGAAATATTCTAAATGATTAAATATTATATCAAACTAATATTTTGTTAAAGTAATCAATATTTAAATTAGTTGGGTGATTTCATTTAAATACATTTTAATATAAATTAATATTAGGAACTCAATTCACCCCCTCTTAAAATACTCCTTTTTACCAGTATTTTTTATTAAAGGGAAAAAAATTAAAATCAATGTATTTAAAATGTTTTCAACTATGATTTTAGTTATGCATTAAAGATATTAAATTTATATTAGTTTTTAAATTCAATTTTTTAAATGGATAATATAAAATAAGGTTATTCTATAAACCAAACTTCTTTTTAATGTTAATAAATTTTCTTAGTGGAAAACTAAAATTAATTACATATATAAAGTATGGTTTTCAAGATTTGGACTTCCATAGAGGATAAATATGAATTACTTAAAACTCTTAGATCTACTTGGTAAGAATCTATAAAAAATACATATACTAATAATTGAAAAGATAAAAATTCTCGATAGTTTACTTTAGGAGATGAGGAATTAAATATAATTTCTACTTGTAAAAATGTCATTGAAATTTGGGATACAATAGATATTTCAAACCAAGGAACAACCAATGTTAAAGATATGATATTGAATACATATACCATAAAATATAATTATTTTAAAATGAAGCCTTATTTTTTAATATACGATATATATCATTGGTTTAATGAAATTGTGAACACCATAAGCTTGCTGAAAAAGTAAATGTCTATTAATATCTAAATAATAAGGTTTCTAAAAAAAGATATAAAAAGACATGGAGGCACATATATTTATGTTTGATAGTTCTATGACATCAACAAACATCTAGTGAAGGAGCGGATTTGGAAAATTATTATGTATGAGGAAGAAATGATTGTATACTGAGAAGAAGATGATGAGCCTAAAAGAATGTCAATATTATTTAAGTCTACAGCATCCAAACAGTGTGAGCTACAAAAATAAAAGACTCATAATTAATGTTCAAGTGACAATGAGTCTTTACCTGGAAGTGATAAAGGGATGGCCCATATGTCCTGATGATTTAATATGTTTTACAGAAAAATAAATTCTTCAGGGAACCAAATTATAAAGAAAAAATGATAATAAAGGTATCTGTAAAAAGGATCGAAAAATGATGATAATGAAATAACTTTTTATGATTGAAAATAAAATTCAACTTTCTAGGAAGTATTTACAAAAATTAAATACAAAAATATATGTAATGAGAATAAATTTTGTTTTAAGAAAGTCATTAATGAAACATGTAAAGCCTCTGAGGACTGCTCTAATGATTCTGAATTTACTCATGAATGAAAGTTGGATCAAGATAACCTATGATTCATGACTAATTTTTTTGAGGTACCTTTAGTTTGTAATGATTTTCAGGTTCATAATGATCATAATTCTGAGAATGAAAATGATGATGACATATCTCAAGAAGAGATGTTTGAATATTGTAAAACTCTAGAGGACACTTTAAATTAACATAATGATAAATATAATGTTATGAAAATAAAATATTCATTATATTTTAAGGTTAAATATGATTTTTCTACTGAAAACGATAAAAATGACAATTTGTTAATGGAAAATACTAAGATTAAATTTTCTAATGAACAACTAAAGGAATATTTATAAATGGTTAAAAATTATAGAGAAAATATTACTCAGATTATAGGTAAGAATGTTGCACCAAAATATTTTACTGGTATAGGATGTTATCCTGGAAAAAGAATAATAGTAAAGAGCACATTTGAATCAAATTCTAAACCTGATAGTTCTACTTATGTTATTTTTATAAGGGTCCAACAATGTGTTTATTTCAAAAATATTAAAGTCTATTTATAAGGGACCTATTAAAAAAATGTGGGTTTCTAAATCTAGGATTAATAACACTTCGGGACCCAATGAAATATGGGTAGCAAAATAATGACTCATGTAAATGGGGTTTTATAGGAAAACTAAAAGAAGAACTCCTATAAAAGTCAATAGTACTTTGGATATGGATGTTTAAGACATATTATAAGAGACTACAGTAGTTTGGTGAGTCTAATAAATGTTTGTTATGGTCATGTATCCTTTGGTGACATGATAAAGTGAAAATAATTTGCCTTAGTGAAATTAGTAATATCATTTCAGTTTTAAAATCCAAAGTAATGTAATTTGATGGCATGAAGTATAACTTTCATTACATTTCACAACCACGTGATGATGGTTTTCATGATAAATTTTAGAATAATTAATTTAATTATATTTATTCTTAATCTTCCATCATTTAATTTCTCTAAGGAATGCGAATTTTTATGCTGTTGATATTAATTCCTTAATGTCTCAAAATGATTCCTTTTTGAGTGAATTTCATATATAATCTTAGATTTTACATAGGAGACTAGGAAATTATAATATTAAATCACATAGGAAGAACACTAGGAATGGTTTTGTAGAGGATCTAACCAAACTAGAGTTCCTAATAAAAAACGTTTATAACCCATATTAAGTAGGGAAACAACAATATATTTCTTTTAAATCAATTAAATAAGTTTCAACATCTCATCTTCTTGAGTTGGTTCATATGGTTCTTTTTGGACCGTCATGAGTTTCTAGTCAAAATTGGCAGAACTATATCAATTTACTATTAGATGATTTTTCTAGGTATACTTGGGTGATCTTTCTATCTCATAAATGTAAATCCTATTATTATTTTACCAGGTATTATAGATCTAAAGGAAATTTAAGTGTGCATTTGATGAAGACACTATGATATGACCATGTCCATTAGTTTTATAATAAATGATTTTAATTTTTTTCTTGAAAAAGTGGATATAGCCTTAAATTCTCTACTGTTAGGACCCTTAATAAGTATAGATTTTTAAAAAGATGAAATATAAATCATCATGTGGTTTCCTAGACCATGCTAAATGAATATGACTTACCTTTCAACTTTTGGTCATTGGCTGTGAATACACCCTTCTATATAATTAATAGATATTTAATTACAACTATCTTGAGAAATACCCCCTATGTGATTTGGAATAATAGGAAGTTTAAGGATAATTACTTTGTTATTTTTTGATAAAAAATATTTATTATTAATAATAAGGATAATTGGGACAAATTATCCTCCAAAAGTGATGAATTTATTTTCTTGGGATATTCTATATTTAGTAAATAAAATTGATCTTTTAATAAAAGGACTAAGAATGTGTAAGACTCTACTCACATCAAATTTGATAAGAAGATCCACATGATCCTAAGAACTATTTATAAAACCTTTAGGATGATTAATCTTATCTAAAATTAAATTTCAAACCAATTGATTCTGTAGTCAAACAGTCATAAAAACCATCCAGTTTAATGGAATTTCCAAAACATCTAGAACCTGAACCTATAGAAGAACCCGATGTGGTCATCCCAACTTTTTTATGTTCTGTTAGGACAGGTATGTAAAAAAGTTTAGATTCTATTATTTGAGACCTTTATAGAGATACAAATACTAGATATTATATAATAATGTGGGTTGATCACCAAGCATTAATGTCTCATCTATAACCAAAGAACAACAATGATGCAATCAAGGAATAATTCGTTTTAATGAAAACACAAGAAGATTTAAATCAATTCGAAAGAAATAATGTATGGGAAATTTCTGTTAGACCGAAGGACACCATGAATATATGAACTAAATGGGTGTTTAGAAATAAGGTATATTAATTAGGCACTATAGTAAGGAAAAAGGATAGAAAAGTTTCACAAGGATATAGTCAAGAAGACAAAATAAAAAATGAATATAAATTTTCAGTAGTATCCATACTTAAATCCACTAGAATACTACTTCACTATGTAGATGATAATGATTTCAAAAATTACCAAAAGAATTTAAATAGTTCTTTCATTAATGGTGTTATAATTGATAGTTTTATAATGGAACAACCCCTTCATTTTGAAAATCCTTATTTACCAAATAATGTTGTCAAATTATCAAAAGAATTTTATGGGTTAAAACATGATACTAGAGCTTGGTTTAATAGGGTCAAAACTATTATTATTACAAAATGTTTTTCAAAGGGTATATTTAATACTATACTTTTTAGAAAATTAATTAAAAAAATTTAATTTGATTTATAAATTTAGGTAGTTGATATTATTTTTAAATCTTAAAAATATTCCTTATGTAATAATTGGTCTAAAATGACTCAAAATGAGTGTACAATGATTCAAATAGGTTAACTGAAAATCATTATTAGATTTAATTTTTTTAAAAAAATGAAAGAATCATTTTAAATAAATGTAAATATAAAAAGATCCTTTAAAACATTTTTACATAGATATCACTAAGAATAGTGATACAGCTATGGGAACCACCTATAAATAGGATCTCAATTAAGTTGGGAAACCAGTGGAGAAAAAAAAATTATAAAGGTATGATTGGAAGTATTATATATTTTACTACTAGATGACCGGATATTATGTTTAGTGT
This sequence comes from Viscum album, assembly GCA_963277665.1. Taxonomy (NCBI): domain Eukaryota; kingdom Viridiplantae; phylum Streptophyta; class Magnoliopsida; order Santalales; family Viscaceae; genus Viscum; species Viscum album. The sequence goes on from CAUJRU010000250.1 coordinate 31,714, forward strand.
TTGCATGTGTGCTCTCTTTCAAGAAAATAATAAAGATTCACACTTGGATAATATAAAAATATTTTTCAAAAACCTGAAATATACATCCAATTCAGAACTCTTTTACTCAAGATAACTATCCTTTGATTTACTTATTTATTCAGGTGATTATTCTTGTGGATGTAAGGTACATACAAAATTCACCTATGGAACAAGTCACATTCTGGTAAATATTCTTGTTTCTTAGTGGAGTATGAATAAGATTTCTATTGCACTGTCTACTACTAAAGTTGAATACATAGCTGCAGGTAGAAACTATTCACAAATTTTTTAAATGAAACACACATCACTAGACTATGGGTATCAATTCTGACATGTCACTATGAAAAGTGATAATACAAGTTCTATATATATTTTTAAGAATCTTGTGTCACATTCCAGAAAACAATTGATGTAATAAATCAATTTTTGAGATATCATTTTAAAAAATGTGATCTCACGCTTGGATACAATGGTATATAACATCATCTTTATGATATAGTCACTAAGACTTTGAATTTTGTGAGAATTAATTACATAAAACATGAATAAGGTATGCTCAATTTTCATTAACCTCAATTTTATGGGAAAAACATTGTGAATGTCTCGCTGTTGAAATGTTATCACCATTTTAGTCTTTACACTATTCAATAGCTCCCACCATTGATACTCCTCACTATTTATATTTATCACCATTGATAATTCATTCCATTGAACTTCTCACCATTCATTAGTCGCACTATTGGAATATTTCATTCCTTTTTCATTTTTTCTTTCTCTTTCTGATGGTGTAAATCACATACTACCAGTTGTTTTAGTAATGTTTTATTTTATAACTTGATTTGAATTTTCATCTTGATTTTCGATTTTGATTATCCAAATACCTGAACTCCCAAATGATTATAAATGCAAAAGTTTGTCTAATTTCCACACACATATTTCCTTGTGACTTTTTATCTTGAGCCACGTGTGATCTTTCTTTCACAAATAATAATCCTTAAATTTTTATTTCTTTTGACATTGACCAATACAACTAAACTAACCACCATGGACAATGTAATGCAACCCTGAGAGTCTTATCCAAACAAGTCTCATTATAAAAATAAATTGAAAGGGGAACTGAATCGTCTTGTGTAGTATAACTAGTAAACCCCAAAAATTTGAAGAGAATAGTCATTCAAGATAATGATGTTCCAGATGAATGGATACTATCTAGTAAGTATTTAGTTCTTAATGTTATAAAAACCAAATATAGATGTATTAGTTCTCTTCTAAAAAGATAACTCTTTATCATAGGGTGGTATATCAGTTTTTTTTGTATGTGAAATTCTGTTTTGAAGAAGAAGAATAATACTAGGTGATAAGAAGAGTTAAAGGAAATAGAATAGACTTTTCATCAAAAAAAATGGGATAATTGTATATACTTTTTATATGATTGTGTGTTTAATGATTACCAATGATCCAGTCTAGAAGATGTTGATGGTTTCATATATGATGAATCATGTACGATGTTAACTAGATATGGAATAGTTAGAAGAAAAAATTACTCTATATTGGATGGGGAAGGAAAAATTCTCTTTAAAAATTTCCAGCAGTTACTCAAACAAGGAAGGGTGACTTTGTTACACTATGGTATCCAGATGTCCTTTTTATTAGTCTTATGAATAACAGATAGAATATAATCCTTTTTAGATACCTCATGATTTACATTATTAAAATGAGAAAGACAACACCTCTATTAAATTCATTGATACACATGATGTTCATTTATACTATTCTTAAATTTAAAGTATTAGTTGATGATAATTTAGAAAGTATAATGTAATATGGTAGATTTTTAATAATAAGTATAATTTTTAGAAGGATGAATATTAGTTGGAACAAATGTAATAAAAAATGGGTAGCTCATAATAAATATCTATATACTGGATTTAATCCAGTTACCCGCCCATCAAGAACATGGGATATTATTGAACTGGGTCTGTAGCCTGGTTAAATTTTGCATTACTCTTGTAGTGATAAGGAAGAAGAGCATACTACCTCTAGAGAAAAAGAGGATAATGAATTTTCTATTGTTTAGGGATGTGACCCAAACCAATCTTTTAAATCTTCTATTGTTTCATTTTCAGAACATAGTCCACCAAAGACTCTCCCTAAAAGAGAAAAATTGTTAAAATGTGATGAAGAAAGGACTAAAGTCTCTAGTAAAGATTACTTAAAGGGAAATTCAAAATCCTCTGAGGAAAATGAAGATGGTGAAAATGAAGAAGATGATGAAGATGAAAATTTAAAATGAAGTTGAGATAGAAATGAGGATGCTAGTGGAGATGATGATGATGAAGGATCCGATCTATATGGTTATAGTGAAAAAATTGAAAGATAGGATGTTGAGATTCTACAAGATCTTATGACTTCTAATGGTGGTTGTTTTTCGAGATCAAAAGAGAGGCCTTGTTTTGTAGAAAAATATAAATGTTATTACTAGAAAATAAAGAGCTTCATTTATTTAGGGGGTGAAATCCTTATATCTTATCCGTTATCTAGTGGGTGATATTATTTATGGAGTTGATATGTTATCAATTGCTGATGTTTCTACGGTTTCAGATTCTTTTGTTATTGAATATATGAAAGTTATTTATGTTGTTGGGGAGTATGTGGATGAATAGATGGAAGTTTATCATGTATAGAAAGTACTTGATGTGAAAAAATATTTTGAGACCCATTCTAGAAAGGTCCCTCCTATTATTATTATGTCTATATTTGTGTATATAGATGCAATGCCTTTAGTGACTGAGATTCCTAGTAAGTATATAGATAGATGTTTTTATATAATGTAATAGAAATGGGGTTTTATTCTTTGAAGTTCCCCAAATAATGATGGGTATAAGATTAGAAAAGAAAGGGAACCTTAAGAATCATCGATTGACTAGTTTTACACTTCTGATGAGTTGATATGATTCGATTTAGTTCAATATATTTCCCCTACTCCAGTTGTCCAGTCTGTTCTTCTTGATATAGTCACCAAGGGTTACATGGATGCTTTTTGGGAAAAGATGGTTTTTGATTTTGGTTTTCTTTTTAAGTGTAAATCACAACATATTACAAATCTAAATGAATAAGATGATTGATATCTATTTTAGTTGGCTATTCATCAAATTAAACCATAGATTATTCACCATATCCAAGAAGATGAAATTGAAAAGAGATGGTTAAAAATGAGTTGGAATTCCTAAAATACACTGCGGAAGTGTTGGAGACTTACATTGAATCAAACATGGAATCATTTCATGAGAGAATTAAAAATATTACCTTAGTGGAATATAGAAATAATCCTCCTACTCCACCTACAATTTTTGATGCTGATCTAATTAGAATTGTTATCAAAGAATATCTTAGAGATGCTTCAACTTGTACATCAAGTGATGATACAACACAACCAAAAGAAACTCTAAGCAGTATAAGGTATACTAATTATCATGTTCTCATGTTGATTACATAATATTATAAGGACATGAGGTATGACATAGATACTATAAAAAAATCCCTCATGTACTATCTCCCAAAAAAATATACTAAGAATTACATGGATTACGATTTCATGTTTGTAGATGAGAATTTAAGGATGCTTCTTATGAACAATGATTTTAAGGAAGAAGATGATCAGTTGAATGTCTAGGATCCTTTTTGGAAGTTTTTGATGGTAGAGAATAAATAATTGTTCAGTGCAATGGAGTGTGGTGAAAAGATTATAATGTAATTCATAAACCATATGAAGCCATTTATGCATTATCATGGTATTGTTGTTTTATCTCATGAGGCCATCACTGTTACATCCCACCTGAAACCTCTTACAACTACCCCAGATTACTTCTAGACTGGTGTGGATAGAGATCCTCATCTGCATTTTCTATATAATTTCTAGCCATTTTCATTAACTCCCAGGTTGGCAGTATAACACCTCTGGCCAATTCTCATTTGAGAGCCTCGACCTCATTCAACTATTGACAATGTTCCTTCTGTTATCTATTTAGTACCCTCAACTATTCCACAGTTACATAATCTATTTATATTATTCCCTCTTTCTTATCTAAGGAAAAGTGAAAATAACTATTGTATCCTTCCAATGATCATTTGAAGAATAGTTGATCAGACAATGATTCATTGTTGTGGTATATTTTTATAGGAATCTTTTGTTATATATTTATACTAAACATTTATTTTATTTTTTATTCATATTAAAATAAATTTTATTTTTTACAGTTCTATTTTTGATAATACTAAAAAGGGTGAGAACTATATTATGGATTTTATTTATTGAATAATTTTCCTTTCCACCAAACAATCATATTTGTTTGTACCTTCTTTTGATACTATGTGATATCTTTATCCTCCTTTGATTTCTTACTAATATTTGTAATATTTATACTTTGATACCATTTGTTTTAATTTATTAATTTTCTCCTTTCATTATTCTTTGATACTATATATCTAAAAATTCTTGATTTACCATTGATGGAAGGAATATTGAATTTCGTGATTTGTGATCATCAAAAAGTGGGATATTGTTGATATCTATTATTTAATGATTATGAAATCATGGCTTTTGTGATATGTAATGAGTTTCATGTTTTATGTAATGATTTTATCAAACGAGACACATTGGTGATATTTTCCAAACTATGAATCACAATCAGTCAATGAATCAACACAAAGCATGTATCACCGCCATCGAAGTCTTACCATCTTCTTGAGCCACTATCACGAAAGACTCACCACTTGGATGTAAAATCATCAAAGTACTATGATAACTCACCACCAGCAATGAGTCACTACTAAGATGTGAATTTTAGAAAGTATAAGTCCCTACCATCCATACGTACCATTAGTTTATGTGTCACCACAAGACATACACATCGTAAAAATTGTCACTATTCCAAAGAGTCACTGATAGATCAAGACACCATCAAATAATGTCGCACAACAAGACTTTACCACCAAAATCTGAGTCGCCGCAAAATTTAGACCCCGCTAGTGTCACCATTCAAAAAGAGTCACCTCAAATTTTATTATACAAAAAATTTTAATTAATTTTTTTAATGGATATGTTATCGAATTTAATTCCATTGACTACTTTAATTATTGTTCTTAAATCCATTTTAGTGATGAAATAAAGAATGTTTATCTTCCAAGTATGATGAGTAGAAAATTCAAATGGTTGTTTCTATATGCTATTGTTAAAAGATGAAGAGGACACCCTTGTAGAGATATGTGATGTGTTGAAAAAAAATATAGACATGTTCATATGATGTGAGATTAATATCATTTCAAGAAAAAGAAGAGTATGCATGTTGTATTTTTTAATAATCCACTGTGGAATTCAAAGAACAACATATATTCAGTTCCTTAATATAGTAAACATATAGAGTTCTTTGAAACTCTATTTTGCTGCAACTTATGAAACCATGACTCCATCCTTAGTTAAAAATACATTCAAGAGTCATGAGATATGGAGACAAGTATTCCATGAAACAATATCCTATTAACTAATTTTATTTTGTCAATATTTTCTTCAGATTTACATTAAAATTAGGTTGTGCATACTCTATTATTATAAAACACACACTGTCTCTGGATTTAATCCTGAAGATACTTAGATATGTTCTCAGTTCCTTTTACTCATGTGTTACAAGTGTTGTGGTAGTTTCCCAGTTTTGAATAGTTTTATTTATAATCCCACAGAAACTATGGAAGAAGTCTTATGTGGCCTTGAAATTTGGTATAATATTATACACCCAATCCAAGTTGTAGGTAAAAGTTTATTTTATACATTCTACTTGGAAGCAAGTAATTTCCAAGTGTAGGGGACTAAGTCTTAGCTTGAGACTGAACATCATTAGTAAAATTTCACTATTTTTTTTTTGTTTTTTTGTTTTATTTCATTTATGGGTACTCTAAAACTATATTAATATTAATCTATAATAGAACGTTACTTGTATTGTTTATCTTAACTTGTCTTATATAGGTTTAAAATCAAGTAAATTGATTTTAATGGACAATATAATCTTGTGTATTTTTTATATGACACCTAATCCATATTTTATGAAATCTTTAAAAAAATATTATATCAGTCTACTGTTTTGGTAAATTGGTTCTTATTTAAATTAGTAGGGGGATTTTATTTAAATCCATTTTAATAGAAAGTTATATTGGGTAATCAATTAACCCATCATCTTGAGTTACTAACCCCGACCAAAAGTTAAGAACATTATTATGTGCTTGATTTCAATTATCCTTCTGGGATTGGATAGAATGAAGAAGCAGGAGACCAAGATAGGGCCCATGATGCTATTGAAGAAAACTATAGAGTCTTTTATTTATTTATTTTCTAGTACTATGTATGTATTCTTATCACATTTTATCCCTATTTTTATATCACAATATTAACAAGCATATTTTTATACTTGACATCGACATATTCATCAATATTTTATTTAGAGAGTTAGTTTTCTTATTCCATCCAAATTTTTAATTAATATATTCTTGATATATTGTGAGAATAATATAGAGGTCATAGTCTCCCCATAATACCATCATTATACCCTTAATACTTGTCAAAAGCCTCTAGCATACATGGATGATAGATTGTAGCGTAGTGGACAACCAGTTTGGAGCACTGTTTCGGTGTATATCAGTTTAGGACACTACACTAGCTTTTTAACTTCATTTAAATTAGTCTTATATAACACTTATTATAAGTAATGTCTCACAATCTAGTCTAATATATGAATACTTAGACTATATCCCAAAATGGTCTGAATTGCATGAAACATAAACTATAGAAAAAGAATCAAATAAATCATTGTAAATCAAAAACTAATAAAGGGTGTCTTGAGAAAATGTCAACCCTCTTTTTCTTAGGAATTCCTCAATAATGACCTAAGAAAAAGTTATAACACAAAGTGGAAACAAAGAATTTAGATTTAAGTACCACTATATGGCCCTAGAAAATGTCTATCTATGATTTCTAGACCCACTAGTCCATGAAATGTAAGAGAAATTTCATTCCATATTTATTCTCACATAATATACATTTGATACACAATGGTTTATCCTATAGGGCTCTCAAATACTTCACATATTTCCTTTTTTCTCATAAATCTGCATCGTTCCTCAAATGTTTAGATCATCATAAACCCTCTTAGATATCCGTAATGATAAAATTCAAATTCAAGGGACACCCTTACATGGTAATTCTTGTGTCACTGTATTTAGATTGACCATCCAAGGTATCTTCATCCCAAGGATAAGGTCTTATAATCCCCATATTCCATGAAAAAATTACATCAGAACACAACATTATAATGTGTTCTAATATTAACCCTTTAATTAATTTTCAATTCCATCATCTTTAGATTTAAAAATATCATGTTATTATTTACACGTTTCATAATTCATATAATCATGTATATTTCAATACACTTGATTTCATACACTTGTTCATCATACCCATTATCACAGTACGAGTATTAAATCCTATTCACAAGCCTTCAGTGATCCTTGCCACCAGACACTAAACCACATGACAAAGTGGTCTAATAACTATAATATTAAACTATATGAAACTATCCATGGGAACATCTATACTAGTATTGGGGACTCATCCACATTGGGGTGTTACTATTCCCTTTTTATATAGGTTATCCCATTTTTTTTATGAATGAAAACCTTAAATATAATATATATAATCAAAGGATCGTTACCCTAAAATGCATGCAATGATGGTTCCAAATGTAATGGAAGAATAATTGGATAGTATGATGATATTGAATTTTAGTGAAAAAATAAATTGTAATTAAAACATAACATCAAAAAAAAACATTAGATTTCTTTCCAAGAGGAAAAATCGACCTAGAAGTGAAAAATCTTCACATATAGTTTATAATCAATTTATGAGCATCTAAATAATTACCTCAACATGAAATTACAATTTCACTGATGATCATGTTAAAAAGACATTTTCATACCATCATTTCATTTTTTGTATCGAAGTGAAGAATATATCAAGCTATGATCTACACATAAACCATGATCATTAAATGATGTTGTAGAATCATCAGGTTCCAGAAGGAATGATCCTGAGACATTGTGTTGTTCATGGTTGATCACAATAGAATTATTCTCAAGAGAGGAATGACTCTTGATGTCCTCTCACCGTCTTGAGAGATGACAGGAGGAGAGAACTCTAGATCTCCCAATCAAAAAATAAGGATTTAGGGAGGTTGATTATATCATTTATGGAAACAAATTATGTTATTAGAAAGTGATATAATTAAATATCTATTATCGAAGGTTTTGTGTTGAAAAATTCCATAATAAATCCTTTCCATATTTATTAATTTTAATTAAACCCATGTATAATAATAATAATAATATAATTATTATTAATTTCATGAGATGTCCAACAACTATTGTAAATATATTAATAAAATATCATTTATATTATTTCCAATCAGACCATTATACTCAATCCACTTTACCAAGTATATATTTATCGATCCTCGAATAATGACTATTTAGTAAATAAATTTCACTTCCTTATTATATGATAAATATATTCAATATTATATTCACCAAAGTTAAAAATTATTTATTATTATTTAATTGACTTCATCTTCCAAACAACATGCAATTAAATTATGATAATCATCCAAACCAAATAATGATTATTTATTTTAACATGCTAAATTTATCTATTGAATTTAACTATGAATAATGATGTGATAATAAAACTTGATACCCTTACTTCTATTGACATAAATACATCATTATGGTTTCTACCATGTTTTTATTTGTGGATAATATAATCACCTCAGCCTCAAATCCTAGAGAAACATTTCTCAAGATATGAAACATATGAATTATGTGATTTTTCCTTTCGTGTGACCTTGGATAATTATAGAGAGCCACAAGTACATTATTATCATACTATGTTGTGATAATATCATTACTTATAAGTACAAAAGAAAACTCTTGGAAACATTATTAAATATAAAATTATTTCACATATGCATTAGAACTTTTAATATAATCAGAATCTAATGCATAATTTCATACAACTGGCTACTTTGAACTCTTCGGGCTCACAGAGCCTCTGTTGATACAAAAGATGTATCCAAACTGTGAATTCTAATCATTATGATATTTATAAAAACGAGAATATATGTAACCCATGAGTACCAGTTCTTCATCTCCTCCATATAACATGAAAATATTTTTAGAACAACTCATACACTTAAGGTTATACTTAATAGTAGTCCAATGATGTTTACTCGGATCTACTTGATATAGTCCTTCAATGATTAAAGAATAGGAAACATCATTCCTTTCAAATAACATGCTATACATGAAAAATCATAATGTAGAAGCTCATGGGATATTACCCATTATATATCATTCCTCTTATGCATGAGGACAAATTTTATTAAAAAGATTAATATAAATTGATACTAGAAACTATCCCCAATTGGATTGTTTTATAATGAACCTTTTCATCATCTGTTCAATGTATGTACCTTTTCTTAGTCCATCTAGCCACATGGATCAATCACACATGATCCTGATCCAACAAATGTAGGGCCCTTCACCTATGTCCTTCTAGGAAAATAACTTTATCAACCATGACATAACCTCTTCTATGGATGGAATAACATTTTTAGTTTGTAATGATTCATCAACATAAACTACTATGAAATTAAATGTAATCCCACTAAATAATATTTAACAACATATATCACAATTATTCTTAATATAACCTAATACCTTTACAGCATCATCAAATCAAATGTCACATGACATAAATTATTTATTTGATCCGTATATGAATCTTGGAAACTTTTATATTGTTTAGAAAGTTTCATAATTCAAAAACCCTTCTGGTTGTGTCATATACACATCATCTTGATGGTTCCCCTTAAGGACTGAAATTTTGATTTCCATTTTCAAATATCCTAGTCTACGTAAGAAGTTATGTCAAACAAATTATAATGTATTTAAACACATTATTGATGTAAAAATTTACATCATAGTAAATCTATTGATGTTTTCTAAAATCATTATCCATTTTACATACATTATAGGCATTTACATTTCCTTACTCTTCAAACATTTTCTTGAATACCTATTTTTTCACAACCTGTTTTACATTAACTAATGGATATATCAGAACCCAATCATGGTTTTGATAAATGAAATGAATCTCAAAATTTATGGATTATTTACATATTTTAGTTCTTGATCTCTCTATTTCCACTCTACAGGAGATAGAATCATTATTTTCAAACAATACTTAGTTGACATAACCCATGACAATAAAACGATTTATCTCATGTTATCATATCTCTCAATCACTACAATAAAAAAATATTTTTTAGTAACAAATTCAACCATGAGGACCTATGCAATTGGTTCCCTAACCCACTCTTGTGTATCTTGAGAATCAATTTCATCAAAGTAGATCTAGCTCCCATTGTCCCCAATGAGGATGTTCTCCCTCTCAAGAAAAATGGAATGTATCATGACAATCAAATTCTATTCCAATTGGTTCTATGGATAATATCTATGTGTTTCCATTGGATACCCTTTAAATATAAAGAAAATTACTTGTGAAGATATTTATTACATGAAAAATCCATAAAAAATTCCAGGAAATCCCATGCACGACCATGTGATAAAATGTGTTTCATTCCAGTCCATAACTCAAAGAGAATATAGTTTTCCATTTTATTTCGTTCCTAGTTTAGTAAGTATGATATCATCTATAATTTAGATCAAAAAAATGAAAATGGAAGGATTCCATGAATCATCATCAAACATACAATTTCCATGATGGTATGGTTCCCACTTTTTCTAACACCATTCCACTATGGTGTATTAGGTGGAGTGAAATTAGATAAAATTCTGTACTCCCATAGAAATTTTATAAAATATTTATTAATATATTTAACATCTATAACCAATAAAATATTCTTCATCTTCTTACCAAGATGATTCTAAACCTCATTTTTGAATTCTATGAACTTTTAAAAGTACTTTGACTTATAACACATCAAGTAGATATAATTATACATTCTAAATTTATTAGTAAAATAAATAATATATGAGATTCAACCTCTATATTATACTTGAAAAGGTATACACACATTGATGTGTTATAATTCAATAATATTTTATCCATTTAACCTTGACCAAAAAATTTGGGTTTGATCATATTTCCTTGTAAATAAGGAAAAAACTGTTAGGTGGATTTACCAAAAAAGAGTCTAAATTACAATTGTAATAGAGATTTGTCAAACTCTTTTCATTTAAATGGATAATATTGTTATTCTAAAACTGAGTATTTTATGAGACACACATGTTTGGTTCATTATCCATTTCTAATATATTTTTGTTTTAATTTATTATATAAATACCATTATTTAATTATTCTATACCATAACCTATGATATTTTTATTAATGTTGTAACCATTACTTCCAAATATGAAAAAAAATCCACCCATATATTAAAAAGAACTGAAAATAATGTTCTTAGTAACACTAGGAATGAGTATTCATACCTTTTTAATATTAATACCTCTTCTTATTCAACATAGATATATTAGATTTATCCTGAACCATGTTGTTATCAAATTTGAAAATAAGCTTAACATGTTCTGAATGTGTCTTCTCACTATTACTCATATTATAATTTAAAATAATAATATAGATGTTTTTAGGTAGTTATGATATAATTAGATACTTTCAAATCTCATCATAGATCGTAATACCCACAAAATCTATTCACCCAATGTATATAGTCATTTTACTATATCTTCCTCAACTGGAACAAACACTCTAATCTTATACATGAATAGTGTATTGGAGATCTCATATATCTCTGAAATCACCTTCTCTTGATAGAGTTACTTATAGTGAACAATGATCTCATATTAATCCATATCCCCATATTTATTTAGAATATTATTAGAAATGGAGGTTAACATGAATAATTAGACATCTAAAGCATCATACATATGTTTTTATAGAGAGATAGTTCTTTCTCACCATCATCATTAGCAAGGAATTTATGAAGTGGGGATTCTGTTGTGTATGGTTTATCTTCACGACATAGTATGATGTGAAACAATTTGTACCATTCCTAGAACATAATATTGGTGAAAATTTTATCTTTCTCTATTACGAATCACATTGAAATTGTTGAATTTATTTTTTTCCATTTTCTAAAAATTATGTGGAAAATTCAATTACTTGTTTTCATTACAAAACCAAATTAATAAATTTAAAATTAAGTATTTTTTTTTGAATCTAACTCTAATTTTCATGAACAAATATCCCTCGCCAAAAGTATTAGAATTTCTTGTCTCACATATACTATAGTGTTATGGATCCATATTCCTCTTCTCATGACCAAAACAAGGGCCTGAAAATATATTTGAATGGTTTTATGTAGTTATAACATCCTGCATACATTATATTCTAGTTCCATGATCCATTGAGTATACTCACCAATCCTAAAATATAGTTTTAATATTTCCTCATCATTTTCACATTAGTTACACCAATTCTATCATAGCCAGTCAACCCTTATTGAAAACAAATTTAATTCGACCCAAAATTTAATTTTAAATGTTCCATAAAAATTGAAATCACCCCAACATGGGTTTGTTAATCAGTTTTTACTATGTGGTATTTTATAACATAAGTTTTCGAAGTCTATAAACACTTAATATTTTAGTTAAGGGATTTTTTCATTATGGGTAGAGCCCATTTTATACTTTTACATGACTTATTAATGTTTTATTGATTTTACGTAAGTGATTAATCATTTTGAATATAAACTTTTTACATAATCCGATTATATTTTATTCCATTCTTATTTCTTTTCAATTAAATTATAATGTGGTCACCCAACAGTCATAAGCAATAATAATTAAACATGAAACTGATAGAAGTAAAATATAAGAGTCCTGGTCATTTGATTCTCTATAAGTTAATTTATCTAATATATCATAAAATCCCAATACCTAATGTAGAACACATCGTGAAACATTACATGATTTGGGTCTCTACATTATCTCCTTTCCTCCTAGATATCACCTTGATTGATTTCAACTTATCCACTTGACTTGGACCACCTTCACTCCCCCAAGAGCTCTATTATTATCTATGAATTCAATCACAATTAAGAGAATGAAAACAATTGATAGGATAAAGGGGAAATATAAAATTAATTGTGAGAAAATATGACCTTATATAATAATTGAGAGGGTATGAAAAATATACCCTTGATAATAATAAAAATACAATACATTATGATAAAGCAATAACATTAATGATCGGGCCTAATATCATGATCATCTATACTTCATTAATGAGAATAAATTTTTGATATAATTATCAATTACATCAATTCATTCATTAATTTAGATAATGTATCCGAAAATAATCTAATTAATTAAATTTACCATAATTCAATTAAACCAACATCAAACTAAAATATAGAATAATTGTAAGAAAAATCTTATTCATTTAAAATTAATTTAGTAAAAAATTTGACATGGAAGAAACCACATTTGTTTGTTAAATTTTTTAACATGGACTGTAATTTAATGTATAATTTTTAGTCCTATGGCATGGAGTCAACTATCAAATGAATGACACATATAAGATATAATTAATAAGTTTAATGATATAATTAATTCTAATATTCTAGAAAATTTACGAACCCACCCAGTAATATATTAAATGACATATTCTTGTTTTCTTCTGGTGTGAACATCACACACCATATGACTGGGTGTATTCCATGCATATAGACAACCCCAAGGAACACAATGCATAGTCCAATAGTCATGGTGTGTAACCTGATAGTTTCATGGTTGGTATATCCCCATGGGATGTATATAATACACGGATTTCTGAAAAACCAGGTTTACATGGCCATGGGAAGATAGAGACTACATGGAATTTACAGAACTTACATGTCATTTATTTTTTAGGGCCTATGAAAGTCTATCCAGATCTATATAACGATTCAATTTTTCAAGGATATTAGATATGATTAATTAAAATGTATATGAATTTATCAAATTATACACACATAAAAAAATTTAAAAACATTTATATAGGAAGTACACAATTTTTACTCTATTTTTGTCTAAGCATATTCTTTGGCACATCCAAATGGTTTAAATTAAATTCCTTTTGGTTTTAATAAAACAATTACTGTTGTTGATGATATAAAGAAATATGAATGGAACATATGATGATGTTAAAATATAAAAATGAGTCTCTTTATGAAAAGTAAACAAAAATACATGAAACCAATAAATAAAGAATAAATAATTTTAAAATGAACTTGTGACTCCTCTGATACCAATTAAAGGTTCAAGGTGAAGTGGAACCACCCTTGGATGGTATGTTCATGTTGTATTTTTAACATAAATAGCATGTCTTCATTTCTTCACATGATCAAAATTTAATGTCTAATGAAAATAGAAAATTGCATTACTAGATTGAAACATAAGAAATATAAGTTAAGGATATTCACTTGTAATTAATAATTTATATATGAACATATATTGAAAAACCACAATGTGTAATTATTCTTTCCTTGAAAATATAGTTAACAATATATTTTCATTCCATCATTTCATTTCCTGATCCCTAACCAAAAATTCCCTAGTGGTGATCCACTTGTGTACCATAATATCTAAACAATGATGTAGAATCACATGCTACTTTGATGGCTGATCTAGAGAGATTGAGTTGTTTATGGTTGATCACTGTATGATTCTTATCTATAGATTAAAAAACTATTGATTTTGTCTTATTGGATTGATAGAGTATGGGAGGAGTGAACTCTATATCTCTATCTAGGTATTTTGATAGTCTCACTGTATCTATTGTCAACACCAATTATGTTTTGAGAAAGTTATATAATTAGATATTATTATAGAAGGTTTAGGGTTGGAAGATTTTGTACTACATCTATTCCATAATTATAATTCATAATTGACCCCATATTAAATAACAATTATTATTATTATTATTATTATAATGTTATTTTTATTAAATTATTTACATGTGAAACACCTTTTATAAATATATAAATAAAATATAATTGATATTATTTCCAATTTGACCATTAAACTATATCTTCTTTCCCTCTTCGACACTTACCGATCATGAAAAATTTACTATTTAATAAATAAATGTCACTACATTATTCTATGAAAAAGATAATAAAGGATATATTCTTTAAACATTAAAATAAATGTTTATTATTATATAACCAACATATTATTTTTTATAACATGGGATTAAATTATGGAAATCAACCAAACTGAAAACAACTTATTTGTTTTAACATGTAAAATTATTTACATTAACTTATTTGAGATGTTAGATAGGCTAAGTGTGTGACCATCTAGGACTAATTCTTAATGTTATTAGGCATAAACACCTAAATTTCATGGTTTGGATCTAGTAACAATCTATAGATCCTGTAGAGAAAAATGTTAATATGAAAAATAAATCTAACCTCCTTGGAATGTTTACAATGAATTATAAATCATTTATAAAAATATATAAACCCAAGTAAGGTGAATATTGATGCAATTAACCTATATGCTCTATGTCTCATTAATTATATTTATTAAAATAAACTCACCCATAAAAAACCAGGACCATGGATTTATTTTAGTAGTTCCATTATCATCAAAGAGTATAAGATATCAATCTTCATCAACAGATAAAAGGGATACATACTTTCTCGTATTATCCTTTAATATAATATCACTCATGATAGATCAAAAATATCCTAAAATCTATAAGAATATGTTGTCATGAATTTCATCAATTTATAAATGCATTCAATTCATTATATCAATAAATGGTAATGACAAAATCTAAGAATCAATACCCAAATCCACAGATAGTAACATTCAATGACACATGGAAATATTCATTTCATATTAATAGATCAATTCTAATAATATCTTCTTATAGAGATTACTATGTATAACACCATTAGAACGAATATAAATGTATTATGAGCCTCCTACCCCTGATATCACGTATTTTTTATCTCCCACCATACAATATCATTTTTCCATAGAACAAGGTTCATGAATAATGTCATGGAACCTCTAAGTTATCATCATGTAGGGAAACTATTACAATATTTGATTGTGATATATATTGTGAGGAAAATATCACAAAGAAATACTAATCGTAAGAACAATTATGATATGATAAGAAATGTTCACTAATAAGAAAAACATATAGTCATGTTCTATGAAATTTAGTTCTATGGAACCAAATTCAACATCGTCCGGTACCCAAATCAATATAAACCTTTATCAATGAACTCTTTATTAATTTATGATTTTCATTACCTATATTTCTATATTGAAAACCTCATTTCCATTAATCAAACCTGACTATTATTAAACACTAGAAACACTGCACAAACCATCTAGACCATAAATAATCTAAGGAAATAGACAAAACACCTTTCGATTTGAATACTCATAATTTGAGGATAAGAACAATGTATATTATATGCTCATTAGGGATGCATATTGCAAGATTTTAAATGAATTAAACACAAGAAAATATTAATTTAACAAAACATGTTTTCCCAATAACCCATAGAGTGTATCTTGATTAAAATATTTTTCACAATCCAATACGATTTCTACATCTATGGCGGTTGGTATAGACATCAACCTCCTTATTTTAATGATCCCAAATCAGGTTTATATTTTTTTAATTATTTTCATGTTTTCTGTTAGAAAATCTTTTACATGATTTATTTTCAATATTAGTATGTTTTGATCTCATCATTCCACATTACTGTTTGACGGTTATGTTACCATTTCACCTTTCTACACACTATACTTCACCTGATTAAACATTATACACTACATTAATTCATGAAAAAACATCATACCATGTGATAAAAGAAATTTTTTTCTCATGAATTGACTGTGTATATAATAATCAAAAAAAATGTGTTGAGAATCACCTTAAAACATGTACAATAAACCAAATGTGATATTTAAAGGACCCATCTTGAAAATTCTTGATGTGACCTCGTGAATTAAATTATCTATGCATGTATATGTAAAGTTATTATACCAAGTTAAGTAAAATTTTGTGTAATATAATATATTGAAAATTTAGTTTAATGTAGTGACCAAACAAATAAACAAACTATCACAAGAATTCATGAACAAATAACATGTATCAAATTACTTACCACATGAAAAGATCAACCAATAATGTCACCTTGCTATATCT
Source organism: Viscum album (assembly GCA_963277665.1). Lineage (NCBI taxonomy): Eukaryota > Viridiplantae > Streptophyta > Magnoliopsida > Santalales > Viscaceae > Viscum > Viscum album. Next base: position 49,094 of record CAUJRU010000250.1, read on the forward strand.
ACTGATATTGTCATGTTTTCGTGAGATCAACTAACTGTACCTTAAGTGAAGATATATTTATATGTCTAATATAATAGTATATAATTCTAAATCTCTAGTAGCCTTTTTTTGAAACAATAAATATTGAATTATATTATTTAATGTTACGTTGATTATTTTGTAATAGATACTTTGATGATGATTAATTTATGAAAATAGAAGATAGTGTGAAAGGCTTCTAATTAATAACACATGTGTTAAAGAGATATATAACAAAGGTTCTCATACACAACCACCTATGATGTAGTGAGAACTCTACACCAATCTATTTTTTTTAATTTTTTTGGGAAAATTGTCCTGGTTTCTTCCAAAGAAAAATTCAAGGAATATAGATAACAAAGCTATTCATATAAGTTTTCATCAGTATCTCTCATCCAAATTATATATATTTTTTATTTATGATTAATTTTTTAAGGTATTATTATTTATATGATGATATGTAAAAAACTGTCTCCTATTTTAAACAGTATATTACATTATACTCCCTATCAAATCATTCATTTGTATTCCTTCAAATAACTATGACCTGGTGTCTTTTTAATCTAACATATAACTAGGGAATAGATATTATTCCTAGATATTTTTGTGTACAATTTTTTATAAAACCTAATCTATGTGTTTGTTTAGTTTTCTTAATAATGAATTTCATAATTTTAGGTGATTTTCAAGTGGAGATAAATAGGTATCAACTTGAGACTAAACCCCCTATTTAAATCCCTCTATGCAATTTTCATTTCTTTTGTCGTCTTAATTTAAAAATTTGTTTTTATTTTTGAAACTATAAAAAAAATATAAATTGATTCTTAGTATAAATATTTTATTATATAGGGTGTATGATTAAGAAACATTGGATAAAATTTAATGTATTTAAATGTTATTTTAACTAATTCTTGATCCCTCTATAGATTAATTATTTAAAAGATCAAATTTAAATATTTTTACTATTTTGATTAACATTGATTTTTTTATTAAATTCTGGAATATAATTTTATAATTTTTAAAATAGAATTTTTTATTGGGAAATAAATGCCCCCTCATGAGTTACTTAGTCGGACCAATATTTAGTATCTAAGAAATTTTTCAAAATACATTGATTGTGATATTAATTCATTTATAGATCATAAATTAATGTTTTTCCTAAATTAATTCATTATGGATATGAATAGACTAGAAGGGATAACTGATCTTATTATTTTAATGGAAATAATTTTCCTCAATTTAAAAATAAAAATAATATTTTCTTAGAGATCATGGGTGTTGATAACTTGACCATCATTGAAGATAAATATGAAAAACTACTAGCTACTATAACTACTCGTACTGATTCCACTAAAGTACATAATATTGTAATTCTAAAGCTATGAATTCTTTATAATGTGCTTTAGGTGATAGGGAATTTAACTAAATATCTTCATGTGATATTTATTTTTAGATGTGGTATACCATTTTCATATCTTATGATGGGTTATATAATGTTATATAAATGTGTTTAAATAGAAATAATATTAAATATGATACTTTTACAATGTATCATGGTGAATTAATATCTGTAATATATCTCTGGTTCCATGACATTGTAAACATGATTCACACACTTGGAATGAAAGTTACTAACAAAGATCAAGCAATGAAAAATCTCATATTCCTTCTAAAAATATGGAGTAGAACATCTATGTATGTAATAGAATATTAAGTCATTAGTATATTACAGGTAAAAGAGCTAATTTTATAGCTAATGATCTATGAAGAAGAATTAAAATTGAAAATAGAATAATTCAATGAATCAAAAATAGAATTTTGTGGCCATTAGAACTACTAATTAAAAACCAATAGATAAGATAAATGATTAAAGTACATGTTAGGAATAATCACCTATTTAAAATGAAAATAAATGGAACATCTAGCATGAAGTTTTAAAATTTACTAAAAAATGAAATAATTCATCAAGAAACAAAATTATAAAGGAAAGTATGAAAACAATAATTACTGAAATTATTTGAAAAAGAATTAATTTTTAAATGAAATAATTATTAATGAATTTAAAATAAAAGAATATATTAATGAATAATGTTCGAATATATTTTACAAGAAAAAATATGTGGACAGGAGAAAAATATAAATAGGCAATGAATCCACTTAGAGTTCCTTAGAGGAATGTTCAAGTGAATTAGACTGAAGAAGAGAATAATTAAGTGATAAAGTTGATATGTTTTTCTTGACAAACACATGTTAGAAAACCTTAATGAATAATTCTAGTAAGTATCAATGTTACCTAGATAGTGGATGTTCTATACATAAGATTGGGTAATTCTCAATCTTCAAAAACATAATTATTTTTATGGAAGCCACGACACTTTCAATGATAATTCCAAATGAAAAATAGTTGGACATGAACAAATTTATAACTTTGGAAAAATTTTAATTTCTAATATTTTATTTTTATATTTATTGAGGAAGAAACTTTTCATAATTTAACAATTGTGTGATGATGGATTTCATGTTATGTTTGAAAACAATGATTGTGATTTTTTTTATTACAAACATGATTTAGTTTATAATTCCATGGGAAATGATAATGTTTGTAAGGTATATTTAAGGTCCTTTTTTTCTCAAAATATTTATTTTTTAGGTTACATTCCTATAAAATCATGGATTTGGAATATTATAGTAGGCCATTATAATATTACATCAAATAGATAGTTAATACAAAAGGATAAGTTAAGGATATACCTATTCCAGAATTCACAACATATAAATCCAATAATACCTATCAAATTGGAAGGAAACATAAAGTATATTTTAAATCAAAGAAAGAATTTTCAAATTATAATCCTTTAGATTTGGTTTAGATGTACTTTTTGGATCCTATAGAGTTTCTAGTTTAATAGGAAAACAATATTCCTTTGTTATAGAGGATGAGTATTCAAGAAACACATGGGTATACTTCCTTTCTCATAAAAGTGAAGCTATTTATTATTTTTACAAATATTCGCTATTTGTATATAATATTAGTAGAATAAGAAATGAAACCAAAAATTTTAAATATATTTTCTCAATGTATTGATATAGCCATAAATGTTATTCCTATAGGACCCCATATTATAATAGTGTTATAGAGATAATAAATATAATCTTTCATGAAATTTCCTTGATCATGCATAATGAGTGTGATTTACCTATTGTTTTGTTTTCACAAAATATATAAAAAAATTATCTAAATAATTAATAGAGTTTTAAATATACCTCTATAGAATAATTCCCTATATGAATTATGTAATGGTAGACTAAAAAATGTTAATTAAATTGGTTCTTTGGGTTAAAGAGTCCATATACTCAATAAAAAAGTTAATTTAGACAATTTTTTTACCAGAACGATGAAATAATTTTCCATAGATATTCAAAAATCAGTAAATCTTATATGGTGTTTAATATAAGGAAAATGATTGTGGACGAATTTTTCCATGCCATATTTAATTAAATAGATCCACATGAGCAAATGACTTCTTTAGAAAATATTGAGGATGAACTTTCCATTATGGACATAAATTCTTAACCTAGTAATAATTCTTCCAGAACTCCTATAAAGAACTCACATTGTAATGATGAAAAACGTGAACACAAAACTATAAAGGAGAATGAGGTGCCAAAAAATTATATTAATAGATTTATTATGACTCATAGATATCATCCCATATATTATTTTTATATAAATTATAGAAAGAATAACTTATACTATAGATTCTCTAATAAATTAAGTTGAACATTAATATTTATTATCACATATTGATCATCAGAACATTATGGATGCAATTAATGATTAATTTTTTTGATGGATATGTATTAAGAACATGATCACTTTAAAGAAAAGAATTTGGGAACTAGTTTCATGACCAATAACTTCCAACTATTATAACTAAATGGTTGTTTAGGAACAAGTTTGATGAGCCCTACACGATAGTAAAAACAAATATTGATTGGTAGTATAAGAATATAGTTATGAAGAAGTTATTTATTTTAATTAATCCTTTTTTTGTAGTCGCTAGAATTGAATCCATCAGTATATTTCTTTCCTATGTAGCATATTAGGATTTCAAACTATATCAAATGTAAGTTAAGAGTGAATTATTAAACAGTTACATTATTGATGATGTTTATTTTTAACATTCTCTATGATTTTAAAACCCTCACTTTCAAAATCAATTTTTTTAAATCGAAAATATTTACATTATTTATAATAAGTTCTTAGAGCTTGGTTTGACTGGATAATCTCATTTTTTATTTCTAATGGTTTTACTGAAGTAATAACTATGCCAACATTATTAATAAAAATAACTTCAAGATATGTTTTTGTAGATAAAATATATATTGACGATATTATCATTGGTTCTTCAAAAAATTATATTATTACCAAGTTTTCAAAAATAACGAAAACGAATTTTTAAATGAGTTTGATAGGTGAACATAAATCCATTCTTGGTTTTCAAATTATTCAAAATAAATATTGAATTATATTAAATCAATGTATGCACACCAAAGAGATTATTATAAATTTTATTATTGACAGTTCTAAAGGCATTGATAATTTCATGATTTCTAGCTGTAAGTTAGATGTTGATGAAATTGGGAAACCAATTTATCAAATTACATAGAGAGGTAAGATTTAAAGTTTACTATAATTAACTACTACAAGTCCTTATTTAATTTTTTGTGTGTTTATGTGTTCTTATTTTCATGAATTCCAAAAATATTCACGTTTACTAGTTGTGAAAATAATTTTCAAATACCCCAAAAATACAACCAATTTTGGGGTTTTTTATTTCATAGCATAAGGATTTAATTTGTATCATTATTCAAATTTATAGTTTGGTAGTTGTATGTTAGATATGAAAAGAACTTTTGGAACATGTCATTTTTTGGTAATGAATTTAGTTTCATGGTGTAGTAAAAAAATGGTGGCATTATCCACTAGTGAAGCTGAGTACATTGCTGCAGGAAGTTAATATTCACATATTCTATGAATGAAACATACATTACTCGACTTTTGATATAAATCCTAACATGTCCCTATAAATTGTGATAATATATGTGCGATAATAATTTCTATGAATCGTATACAACATTCTAGAACACATAATATTGATATAAGACATCACTTTACAATAGATCATTTCTTGAAAGATGATATAACTCTACAATTCATTGGAAAAGAACATAATTTGGCTGATATATTAAAAAAGAAGATGACCATTAAGATAATTGTTTATATCATACCTGAATTTTGAATGAAAAATTATGTCTATTTGTTTTATTTAATTTTAATATATTAATTCCTATATTAAACTATTTAACTTATGTTCTATAATATTTTCTAAAACTAACCATAAATTATGTTTGACAAGGTTAATCATTCAACCATGCTTTTTTCTCATATGGTCAGTATTCCTATTATGAATATGTACTCATGTAGTCACCAAACTGACCATATGTGTCTACTCAGATGGTTACAATGATTAATATGAAAACCTATTTATATAGTCAGTACTTAACATGATCATCTTGGTCATACAGTTAGCACACCTACTATAGGGTTATGGTTAACATTCATATCATGATTATATTATTATATATTCATAGTCTTTACACTTACCATGCCTATTTTATTTTAATTTTTTAAATTTTTTAGTTTGATTTCTTTAGGTTTATTATTATTTTAATCCCAAAATTATTTAAAGTAAAATTAAAATTTTAATCTGAATGGTTACCAATATTTTCCTTATATGCAGTCAACATTTTTAAGATCATTTGAGTGGATCTATTATCTATTCTCAATGATCTGACTCTCTATAATTTTAACCTATATTATTTTTTTTCATGGATGAACCTTCATAGATCTATTTCCCAACCAAAAATACAGAAATTTGAAATCTTCAATGATGTCCTTCCTCTTATCGATCTGAATAATGTTAAGAAATATAGTAAATATAAATTAAATTAAAGGGAATTTATAAAGTCAAATAAGGTACATTTTGTTGACCTATATGTTTTAATGGAAATTTAGTCTATGTGAAATGGTTAAAGTCATCAAGATAAATGGTCTGGAATATGATTTAAAACTAGGGATTGGATGCTTGGTTCTATGAAATGGTTGACATTTTTATCAGAATCTAGTCAATGAATTTTATGTGAACTAAAAACTACTCAGTTGTGATAAAATATATCATTAGAGGAATGGTTAGTAGGGTTCTTTTAGATTTTTCCTTGATGTATTGGGAAAATTGTTTTGGAAGGATTACTTAAAATGCCCCAGCCTTAAACCTTACTTAATCTTGAGTTATTACAAGATTACACATTGAGGATCTTTTCAGGTTTAGAGTTTTAGAGAATTAGATCATGAAACTTGCATTACATTCCACATTTAAACAAAGTGGTTACATAAAAGACAGTATTCATTCTTCCCATCAACAGAAACATATTTAAAATAAAACACGGATTCTTTCTTGACACATCCTTGACACTATCATCACATCATGTACCTTTCCCTTGACCTGTGAAAAACATTTAAAAAACATGGGATGAGCATAAAAATCTCAGTAAGAGTTATAAAAATATGGAAAGGAAACATGAGTTCATATATACATTAGAATGAAATCATACTTTACCCATAAAACATAGGTATACCAAATCAGGAATAAATCATAGAAATCATAAGACATAAAAGGTATCTTGATGCATTCATAACATTCTTAAGTAGGGAGTATCCCTCCTGGTTACGTTTGGAATACCCACCACAGTATATTCCCTAAATCTCTTCGGAGAAACCTTAACATTTAACTAATTCGCGTTACCCAATGCATTGGAGAGCTATATCGGGCTCACCCGCCCTTAGTTTATCATGGAACCACCCATTTTCATGACAATTCACAAGAACCATAACATAAACGTATAACATAAAACATAAATAAAGTAAAGATAACATTTCCACATTTCAATCACAATATAACATTTTAGGATATTGAAATAATGAATCCATTCAAAAAGAAACCATTTCAAAAACCATTTAAAACATTTAATAAATAGATTTTTTAATCAAAGTGTCCCATACCACCTTGAAGCTTTTAAAATTTTAAACCATTAATATACATATAAATAAATCCTTATACCCACTTTGAAAACATGCATATTAATAAGAACAAATAATTAAAACATTTAAAGCCATATTTTGGTTAAAGGGGTTCTACCAAAATTAGAGACACTTGAGTACAATAATTGAGGAATAACATTTAGTAAAAACATTATAATATCATGAGAATAAATGGATTCATGATATAATATTCCAAAGGATAGTATATACACCATATAAGAGTTAATTGGTGCATAACAACAATGAAGTCTCAGTAGAAATGTCAAATGTGATGAATTCCCTTATAAAGAAGGTATCCTTAAATTAAGGATAATTCAATCTCAAAATTATGTGTGAGAAATATAAATACACCCAATATAAGTGTATATTATGTGTAAAACAATAAAAGTTCATTCACACATATTCAAAAGATGACATATTCAATAACTACATGTTCAACCCAAAGAAATCGAAATTGGGTTAAAAAGTTCCCTTGGTAAAATTCGACAGCATAACGGCATCACTTCAAAATTCAGAAAATGAGTTGATGAGAGATAAAAAGGGAATATCATCACATGGAAATAAAATTTACATCAATAAGGATATAAAAGAACATATCCCAACATAATAGTATGTGCATTAAAAGACATTACAAAAGAAGTCTTTTAAAAAGAGGAGGGTGAAAGGTCCCCTTACCGAGTTGGTTAACTTTCGAAACGTACACCCCATGGAAAAAGTGTCATACAATGAAGATGTGAATACCCATAAATGAAATTATACTACACAAATTGTATAATAATGGGCAGTACATACACCACTCAATGGAAATTGTGGCAAATGTAGCATAAATCTCACGGGAATAATAGTGAGATGAAAAATCCCTTTCGAAAACTCGGCAGCCTAACGGCACCACTTAAAACATCCAAAATGGATTGATGAGAAGAAATAGGGTCTCTAATCATATCAACATAATTTTTACATAAAGAGGAATACAAAATAACATCCCCCAACATAACAAAGAGGATCTTAAAAGAGGTGACATAAAGGAGAGTACTTAAAAAGAAAGAGATTGGTTGGATCTTTTACCAAAATTCGGCAGCCTAACGGCGTCACTCAAAACTTCCAAAATGGATTGATTAGAGAGAATAGGGTCTCTCATCATATTAACATAAAAATTACACTAAGATTAATATAAAATAACATCCCAATCACAATAAATAAGAGATTAGAAGGAATGAAATAAAAGAGTGTACTTAAAAAGAAAGAGAGGAGTAAGATATCTTACCTCGGGTCCGACTTGACTCGATCGTTCTTTAATCTCCTGAATAATAAACATGAGTTAATTTATACATCCTTAAGAACCTTTTTCAAGTTCATTATTACTTTTATATCACTTATTACCATGTCATAAACATTATGTAATCATTTAAGTTAATAATATTTGATTTACCGATATTTGGTTCTTAAGTCGAAACTGGACTTCTTACATTTACATGTTGTTCGTGTGGCCAAATGTTCATTATATACAGAATTTTATTCATGATGTAGATATCATATATATCATATATATCCAGTATATTCATGCATTTATAATATTACATAACATTTATATTTAGGAAATGAAATGCACCGTTCATGGAGACGGTAAGCCGTACGTACGCATGAACGTTACTTCCATTTATATTTCATATTTAATTTAATTAAAACATAATGATACATAATAGGAATTTAATTCCAGAATTTTATCATATATAATATCATTAAATATATCTCTTATACATACCACATATGGTATTAACGAATCCAATCACTTTGAGGGGGCGGTAGTCCGCACTTCCTAAAATGAAGATATCGCATTTACCCATAATGGAAACCATAAAGGTATGCCATAAATGAAAAATACAGAAGCTTAAGTAAAACATAAAAATATTAGATATCATATATAAATATAGTTTCATCTTAATGGACACCATTTAAGGTGTTAGAATAATGTTGAACAATCATCGTTTCGGGAGGTAGAAATTCGCCATCCACGGAAACAGTATGTTCTTTAACCATTAGATGTAGGTGTGTGTAAATGTAGCTCGAATCCTTATTATAAACACATCCTAGTATATTGATGATACGGGAGTTGTTACAAAAGAAAAGAATAAAAAGAGTTTAGGGGGTTGGAGAAGTAAAATAAAACAAAAGGACTCAAGTGAAGACATTACCTTAAAATCGGTTAACTTCCATTGATTTGAGCTCAAAGGCATCATTGGAAAGGATTAAGCCCAAAGGGAGGATACAAAGAGTTAGAGAGGTATGTGGAGAGACAAAATGGGCAGGGGTTGGCCGAGCCAAAGGCTTTGGAAGTGTGGGTAAGGAGGTAGAGGTGGGGGCCTTTTATAAGAGGAGAGGAGGGGCACTCTTGGAACGTAAGGAAATGTTACATTATTTTAGAATGAATTTCCGATATTAATAGTCCCATATTGATTTGTTTCGAGGATAAGGTGATAAGGGTTCTAAATCCACCCATCCAATAGGTTTTGGGCATGTGTAGGTCTTAGATTGTACATTATCTTTCCATTTTATTTTACTCATTAAATAATGAGGTCATCGATGCATCATCATGATGTCATAAATAATTTAATTTATTTAATGTCTAAAAATTATCAAAAAAACTACTATGATTTATGAAATCTTTTTAGATTTCCAATGAATATTTATAGTCCAAAAGATCATTTATGTAGACAAAATTAAAAATATTTTACAGAGGTGATACATTCTTTGTCACATTTAACATTTTTTAAAAATAAATAGATAAAAAGTCACTTTCTCACAAAGATGATTCCATGGGGCCCGCAAGTTTGGCACAAGGCATCCCATGGTCGGCCATGAGACAACCAGTAGCCTTGGGATACATTTTGTGGTAATTTTTTATTATTATGATATTATCTTATTATCTTTAACTACCCGATTACTCATTAATCAATATAATTAAAGATAATTACCGTAGTTACTATTCATAATGTCAAAAAACAAAAGAGTCTTAATTACATAATTTGGACATTCTGATTCCAAATATGTAATTCATTTTATCAAATTCCAAACACATAAATTTCAATAATTGATTTAAAAAAACATCCTTTTGTCAAAACAAATAGAGGGTTTTTTAGAAACAATATTTATGAAAAGTTTGGCACTTGTTTATGCCTAATTACAAAGTGAAATTAATCCCAATGACCATCATTGAATTACATGGTAAAAATATATTCTAATTACACTTTAAAAAAAATTAAAAAGATAATATAACCATATAATTAAATTATATGAAAAGGCAGTTTTGATGTAAAATGCAGTATTTTTCCCTATTCATTGAAAAATGAACATTGTCAGAAAAATACCAAAAATTAACCCAAGGTAAATTTCAATGTCCCAATCATAAATAATTTGTTTATTTTAAAAAATAGAGGTTATAAAATTTTCAAAAAGTGGATTTAAAAGGGTTTCGCCATCAAAAGGCGGTTAATCAACCTTTAAAAGAATATTAGAATGTTTTCGCTTAAAAACTGGATTCATTTGGATTTTTAATCCTCTAAAATTTATTGTAAAGAGTAAAAATATTTTAAAAACATATATAATTATTTTTTAGTTAGTTTTTTTCATTCCCTCCATTAAAATGGCTAGTCGTTAACTACCATTTAAAATAATATTATTTTATTATTAGAGTGCAACGTAAGATTCCCAAGAAACTCGTTGTTGCGTGTTGGCTACGACATCGAGCATAGAATTCTCTTTAAAGAAATATTAATATTTTATTCAAAAATATGGATAAATATAAAGATGTAATATTTGTTCTTTACCTGGGGTGTTACATCCTTCCCCCCTTTTGGGAATTGTGTCCTTGCAATTTTAAAATTGGGCTTCGAAACATCCTTGAATGTCCCACATCGGAACAAGAGTCGGTAAAACAATCACTTTTAAATAAAGAAAGATAAGTACAAAGGTCGCCCGAGTTAACCCATACTAGGATTCCAAGTATGAAAATATGGACATGGAGGAAAAAACAAAGGGTCATGTTCTGATGGAGAGTGATAGAAAACATGTTTAGGAGAAATTTAACCACAAAAAAATCACAAACTTGTGATGGGTTAAACGGTATTCGATTCCCCAGTAGGAAAAGTTAATAGAAAATTTTTTTGTTTTAAGTTACTTTTTATTGAGGAATTTATTCATAAGGAAACATAATCACTTATCATGTTGACTTTCATCTCTTATTAGATTCCTTACACAAACTCATATTTTCTCCAAAAGACGAGTATTTAGGAAGACTTGTTCACATTAAGAGTACTATAATCAACTTCTAGAGAATCCCCTAATCCACAAAAGAGAAATATATACTTCCCATGTCTTTAGACTTTAACCAAAACCAAAACCAAAAAGGTTAGTACAAGATCAGATAATCTGGAAAAGGATAACCCTTTATAAAAAGAAAATCTATTCTTAATCTCCAAAATTTTGTCTAACAAAACCCAAAGTTCAACGAGGACCATCCGATTAACAATTTGTCCATAAAATTCTTCAAAGTAAACCAAACTAAGATTGAAATACAAATATTTGAAGGATTTAGTCACATAGTCTTCCAAGTTAAATCGTTACATTTATCTCCAAACAACATCAGTTTCTCTTAATTCCTCGTATTGAAAAGTAATTAACCAAATCACATATCCTCCATGATAGGTTAAACATTTCCACAGATAACCCAAAATCAACTTACTCTTAATTCATAAAATCATCTAACTAAAAATAATAAGTCAAACTAACAAGGGACTTCACGTAGTCCTGTGGTAGGTGATAAATACCAGTCGTACTTTGGTTGAGGGTTCGATTCCCGCAGCTTTGTCCGACGGGATGGTTTGTCACACAGTCTGTGTGTTGTCCTTTATCCAAAACTATATAATTCTTAAAACATTACCAAAAACGAGATAACATCTTCAAAAATGATCATAACATATTTTAACCTCAAGTTTATCTCATGCCTTTCATTTTCCATCATAACATATGATAACCCATAATTACCTCAAAACTAAGGATCATATAAACACTAATGGTTACCTTTATAATTATTACCTGAACATCCACATTGATTGGTCATCTCGTACATGATTCATTACAGATCATACCAAGGTTCAAGTGATTGATCATGACTACTTTCTGGTTGGTTTAGAACGACCATGATTTTCCTCATTGAATCCCCCATTTCATCCAGTCTCTTAATCAGAGAACCACCATAGTTTCCTTCAAACCTATTTTCACTTTGGTGCCTGCTAGATCCATCCATTTACTAAAACAAAAAAGGTCAGTGTGAGTATATCAACAAACCCATCATGTACTAATGAGAAGATAAACACAAAGATATACTTACTCATTCACTTTATCTAAAACTAGTACTCTTTCTGAAATCCAAACCATTATGGTAATGTCACTTTTGCTTAAAGAATACCCTAACCTCTAAAGTTATCTAGACCTCCCTATGATACCAACTATAAGGCCCCAGCCTTAAACCTTACTTTATCTTGAGTTATTACAAGATTGAACATTGGTGATCTTTTCAGGTTTAGAGTTTTAGAGAATTACATCATGAAACTTGCATTACATTCCACATTTAAACAAAGTGGTTATATAAAAGACAGTATTCATTCTTCCCATCAATGGAAACATATTTAAAATAAAACATGGATTCTTTCTTCACTCATCCTTGACACTATCATCACATAATGTTCCTTTCCCTTGACCTGTGAAAAACATTTCAAAAACATGGGATGACCATAAAAATCTCAGTAAGAGTTATAAAAATTGGAAAGGAAACATGAGTTCATATATACATTAGAATGAAATCATACTTTACCCATATAACATAGGCATATCAAATCATGAATAAATCATAGAAATCATAAGACATAAAAGGTATCTTGAGGCATTCATAACATTCTTACATAGGGAGTAACCCTCTTGGTTACGTTTGGAATACCCACCACAGTATATTGTCTAAATCTCTTTGGATAAACCTTAATGTTTCACTCATTCCCGTTACCGAATGCATTGGAGAGCTATATAGGGCCCACCCTCCCTTAGTTTATCATGGAACCACCCGTTTTCATAAATATTCCCAAGAACCACAACATAAACGTATCACATAAAATATGCATTATTTAAAGATAACATTTCCACATTTCAATCACAATATAACATTTTAGGATATTGAAATAATGAATCCATTCAAAAAGAAACCATTTCCAAAACCATTTAAAACATTTAATAAATAGATTTTTTAATCAAAGTGTCCCATACAACCTTGAAGATTTTAAAATTTTAAACCATTAATATACATATAAATAAATCCTTAATCCCACATTGAAAACATGGATATTAATAAGAACAAATAATTAAAACATTTAAAGCGATATTTTGGTTAAAGGGGTTCTACCAAAATTAGAGACAGTTGAGTACAATAATTGAGGAATAACATTTAGTCAGAACTTTATAATATCATGAGAATAAATGAATTCATGATATAATATTCCAAATGACAGTATATACACCATATAAGAGTTAATTGGTGCATAACAACAATGAAGTCTCAGTAGAAATGTCAAATGTGATGAATTCCCTTATAAAGAAGGTATCCTTAAATTAAGGATAATTCAATCTCAAAATTATGTGTGACAAATATAAATACACCCAATATAAGTGTATATTATGTGTAAAAAAATAAAAGGTCATTCACACATATTCAAAAGATGACATATTCAATAACTACATGTTCAACCCAAAGAAATCGAAATTGGGTTAAAAAGTTCCCTTGGTAAAATTCGACAGCCTAACGGCATCACTTCAAAATTCAGAAAATGCGGTGATGAGAGATAAAAAGGGAATATCATCACATATAAATAAAATTTACATCAATAAGGATATAAAAGAACATATCCCAACATAATAGTATGTGAATTAAAAGACATTACAAAAGAAGTCTTTTAAAAAGAGGAGGGTGAAAGGTCCCCTTACCGAGTTGGTTAACTTTCGAAACGTACACCCCATGGAAAAAGGGTCATACAATGAAGATGTGAATACCCATAAATGAAATTATGCTACACAAATTGTATAATAATGGGCAGTACATACACCACTCAAAGGAAATTGTGGCAAATGTAGCATAAATCTCACGAGAATAATAGTGAAATGAAAAATCCCTTACGAAAACTCAGCAGCCTGACGGCACCACTTAAAACATCCAAAATGGATTGATGAGAGGAAATAGGGTCTCTAATCATATCAACATAAAGTTTACATAAATAGTAATACAAAAGAACATCCCCCAACATAACAAAGAGTAGCTTAAAAGAGGCTACATAAAGGAGAGTACTTAAAAAGAAAGAGATAGGTTGGATCTCTTACCAAATTTCGGCAGCCTAACGACGCCACTCAAAACTTCCAAAATGGATTGATTAGAGGGAATAGGGTCTCTCATCATATGAACATAAAAATTACAGTAAGAGTAATATAAAAGAAAATCCAAATCACAATAAATATGAGCTTATAAGGAATGACATAAAAGAGTGTACTTAAAAAGAAAGAGAGGAGTAGGATCCCTTACATCGGGTCCGACTTGACTCAATCGTTATTTAATCTCCTGAATAATAAACATGAGATAATTTATACTTCCTTAAGAACATTTTTCACGTTCATTATTCTATTTATATCACTTATTACCATGTCATAAACATTATGTAATCATTTAAGTTAATAATATTTGTTTTGCCGATATTTGGTTCTTAAGTCGAAAGTGGACTTCTTACATTTACATGTTGTTCGTGTGGCCAAATGTTCATAATATCCAGAATTTTATTCATGATTTAGATATCATATATATCATATATATCCAGTATATTCAGGCATTTATAATATTACATAACATTTAGAGGTAAGAAATGAAATGCATCGTTCTTGGAGACGGTAAGCCGTACGTACGCATGAACGTTACTTCCATTTCTATTTAATATTTAATTGAATTAAAACATAATGATACATAATATTATTTTAATTTAAGTATGGATTCATATATAATATCATTAAAAATATCCTTTATATGTACCACATATGGTATTAACGAATCAAATCACTTTGAGGGGGCGGTAGTCTGCACTTCCTTAAATGAAGATATCGCGTTTATCCATAATGGAAACCATAATGGTATGCCATAAATGAAAAGTAAATAAGATTAAGTAAAACATAATCATATCATATATCATATATAAATATATTTTCATCTTAATGGCCACCTTTTAAGGTGTTAGAAGAATTTTGAACAATCATCGTTCCGGGAGGCAGAAATTCGCTATCCACGGAAACCGTATGTTCTTTAACCATTAGATGTAGTTTTGTGTAAGTGTAGATCGATTCCATCTTATAAAAACATCCTATTATATTTAATATACTTGATTTGTTACAAAAGAAAAGAATAAAAAGAGTTTAGGGTGTTGGAGAAGTAAAATAAATCAAAAGGACTCAAGTGAAGACATTACCTTAAAATCGGGTAACTTCCTTTGATTTGAGCTCAAAGGCATACTTGGAAAGGATTCTGCCCAACATGAGGCTTCAAGGAGTTAGAGAGGGATGTGGAGAGACAAAATGGGCAGGGGTTGGCCGAGACAAAGGCTTTAGAAGTGTTGGTAAGGAGGTAGAGGTGGTGGCCTTTTATAAGAGGAGAGGATGGGCACTCTTGGAAAGTAAGGAAATGTTACATTATTTTAGAATGAATTTCGGATATTAATGGTCCCACATTGATGTGTTTCGAGGATAAGGTGATAAGGGTTATAAATCCACCCATCCAATATGTTTTGGAAATGTTTAGGTCTTATATTGTACATTATCTTTCCATTTTATTTAAATTGTTAAATAATGAGGTCATCGCTGCATCATCATGATGTCATAAAAAATTTAATTTATTTAATGTCTAAAAATTATCAAAAAAAACTACTATGATGTAGGATATATTTTTAGTTTCCAATGAATATTTATAGTCCAAAAGATCATTTATGTAGACAAAATTAAAAATATTTTACATAGGTGATACATTCTTTGTCACATTTAACATTTTTTAAAAATAAATAGATAAAAAGTCACTTTCTCACAAAAGTGATTCCATGGGGCCCGCAAGTTTGGCACAAGGCATCTCATGGTAGGCCATGAGAGAACCCGTAGCCTTATGACACATTTTGTGGTCAATTTTTATTATTTTGATATTATCTTATTATCTTTAACTACCCGATTACTCATTAATCAAAATAATTAAAGACAATTACCGTCATTACTATTCATAATGTCCAAAAACAAAAGAGTATTAATTAAATAATTTAGAAATTCTGATTCCAAATATGTAATTAATTTTATAAAATTCCAAACACATAAATTTCAATAATTAATTTAAAAAAACATCCTGTTGTCAAAACAAATAGTGGGTTTTTTAGAAAAAATATTTATGAAAAGTTTGGCACTTGTTTATGCCTAATTCCAAAGTGAAATTAATCCCAAATGACCATAATTGAATTACATGGTAAAAATATATTCTATTTACACATTAAAAGAAATTAAAAATATAATATAACCTTATAATTAAATTATATGAAAAAGCAGTTTTGATGTCAAATGCAGTATTTTTCACTATTCATTGAAAAATGAACATTGTCAGAAAAATAACAAAAATAAAGACAAGGTAAATTTAAATGTCCCAATCATAAATAATATGTTTATTTTAAAAAATAGAGGTTATAAAAATTTCAAAAAGTGGATTTAAAAGGGGTTCACCATCAAAAGGCGGTTAATCGACCTTTTAAAGAATATTAGAATGTTTTTGCTTAAAAACTGGATTCATTTTCATTTTTAATAATATAAAATTTATTGTAAAGGGTAAAAATATTTGAAAAACATATATAATTATTTTGTAGTTAGTTTTTTTCATTCACGCCATTAAAACGACTAGGAGTTAACTACCATTTAAAATAATATTATTTTATTATTAGAGTGCAACGTAAGATTCCCAAGAAAATCGTTGTTGCGTGTTGGGTACGCCATCGAGCATAACATCCCCTTTAAAGTAATATTAATATTTTATTCAAAAATATGGATAAATATGAAGATGTAATATTCTTTATTTACCTAGGGTGTTACATCCTTCCCCCCTTTTGGGAATTTCGTACTCACAATTTTAAAATTGGGCTTCGAAACATCCTCGAAAGTCCCACATCGGAACAAGAGTCGGTAAAGCAATCACCTTAAAAAGAAGAAAGATAAGTACAAAGGTCACCTGAGTTAACCCATACTAGGATTCCAAGTATGAGAATATGGACATGGAGGAAAAAACTAAGGGTCATGTTCTGATGGAGAGTGATAGAAAACATGTTTAGGAGAATGTTAACCACAACAAAATCACAAACCTGTGATGGGTTAAACGGTATGTGATTCCCCAGTAGGGAAAGTTAATAGAAAACATTTTTGTTTTAAGTTAATTTTTATTGAGGCTTTTATTCATAAGGAAACATAATCACTTATCATGTTAACTTTCAACTCTTATTAGATTCCTTAAACAAACTCATATTTTCTCCAAAAGACGAGTATTTATGAAGACTTGTTCACATTAAGAGTACTATAATCAGCTTCTAGAGAATCCCCTAATCCACAAAATAGAAATATATACTTCCAATGTCTTTAGACTTTAACCAAAACCAAAACCAAAAAGGTTAGTACAAGATTAGATAATCCAGAAAAGGATAACCGTTTATAAAAAGAAAATCTATTCTTAATCTCCAAAATTTTGTCTAAAAAAACCCAAAGTTCAACGAGGACCATCCGATAAACAATTTGTCCATAAAATTCTTCAAAGTAAACCAAAATAAGATTGAAACCCAAATTTTTTAAGGATTTAGTCACATAGTCTTCCAAGTTAAATCGTTACATTTATCTCCAAACTACATCAGTTTCTCTTAATTCCTCGTATTTAAAAGTAATTAACCTAATCACATATCCTCCATGATAGGTTAAAAATTTCCACAGATAACCCAAAATCAACTTACTCTTAATTCATAAAATCATCTAACTAAAAATAATCAGTCAAACTAACCAGGGACTTCACGTAGTCTAGTGGTAGGTGATAAATACCAGTCGCACTTTGGTTGTGGGTTCGATAACCGCATCTTTGTCCGGTGCGACGAGTTGTCACACGGTCGGCGTGTTGTCCTTTTTCCAAAACTATTTAATTCTTAAAACATTCCCCAAAACGAGATAAAATCTTCAGAAATGATCATAACATATTTTAACCTCTATTTTATCTCATGCCTTTAATTTTCCATCATAACATATAATAACCCATAATTAACTCAAAACTAAGGATCATATAATCACTAATGGTTACCTTTATAATTATTTACTGAACTTCCACATAGATTGGTCATCTCGTACATGATGCATTACAGATCATACCAAGGTTCAAGTGGTTGATCATGAATCTTTGCTAGTTGGTTTAGAACAACCATGAGTTTCCTCATTGAATCCCCCATTTCATCCAGTCTCTTATTCAGAGAACCACCACAGTTTCCTTCAAACCTATTGTCACTTTGATTCCTGCTAGATCCATCCATTAACTAAAACCAAAAAGGTCGGTGTGAGTATATCAACAAACCCATCATGTACTAATGAGGAAGATAAACACTAAGATATACTTACTCATTCACTTTATCTAAAACTAGTACTCTTTCTGAAATCATAACCATTATGGTAATGTCACATATGCTTAAAGAATACCCTAACCTCTAATTTTATCTAAACCTCCCTCTCATACCAACTATAAGGCCCCAGCCTTAAGCCTTACTTAATCTTGAGTTATTACAAGATTTCACATTGAGGATATTTTTAGGTTTAGAGTTTTAGAGAATTACATCATGAAACATGCATTAAATTCCACATTTAAACAATGTGGTTACATAAAAGACAGTATTCATTCTTTCCATCAATGGAAACATATTTAAAATAAAACACAGATTCTTTCTTGACTCATCCTTAACACTATCATATCATCATGTTCCTTTCCCTTTACCTATGAAAAACATTTCAAAATCTTGGGATGACCATAAAAAGCTCAGTAAGAGTTATAAAAATATGGAAAGGAAACATGAGTTCATATATACATTAGAATGAAATCATACTTTACCCATAAAACATAGGCATATCAAATCATGAATAAATAATAGAAATCATAAGACATAAAATGTATCTTGAGGCATTCATAACATTCTTATGTAAGTAGTAACCCTCTTGGTTACGTTTGGAATACCCACCACAGTATATTCCCTATATCTCTTCGGAGAAACCTTAACATTTCACTCCTTCGCGTTACTGAATGCATTGGAGAGCTATATCGGGCTCACCCGCCATTAGTTTATCATGGAACCACCCGTTTTCATAACAATGCCCAAGAACCATAACATAAACGTATCACATAAAAGATGCATAATTTAAAGATAACATTTCCACATTTCAATCACAATATAACATTTTAGGATATTGAAATAATGAATCCATTCAAAAAGAAAACATTTCCAAAACCATTTAAAACATTTAATATAGAGATTTTTGAAAAAAAGTGTCCCATTCCACCTTGAAGATTTTAATATTTTAAACCATTAATATCCATATAAATAAATCCTTAAAACCACTTTTAAAACATGGATATTAATAAGAACATATAATTAAAACATTTAAAGCGGTATTTTGGTTAAAGGGGTTCTACCAAAATTAGAGACACTTGAATACAATAATTGAGGAATAACATTTAGTCAAGACTTTATAATATCATGAGAATAAATGGATTCATGATATAATATTACAAAGGACAGTATATACACCATATAAGAGTGAATTGTTGCATAACAACAATAAAGTCTCAGTAGAAATGTCAAATGTGATGAATTCCCTTATAAAGAAGGTATCCTTAAATTAAGGATAATTCAATCTCAAAATTATGTGTGAAAAATATAAATACACCCAATATAAGTGGATATTAAGTTTAAAACAATAAATGGTCATTCACACATATTCAAAAGATGCAATATTCAATAACTACATGTTGAACCCAAAGAAATCGAAATTGGGTTAAAAAGTTCCCTTGGTAAAATTCGACAGCCTAACGACATCACTTCAAAATTCAGAAAATGAGTTGATGAGAGATAAAAAGGTCATCTCATCACTTGGACATAAAATTTACATCAATAAGGATATAAAAGAACATATCCCAACATAATAGTATGTGAATTAAAAGACATAACAAAATAAGTCTTTTAAAAAGAGGAGGGTGAAAGGTCCCCTTACCGAGTTCGGTAAACTTTCAAAACGTACACCCCATAGAAGAAGGGTCATAAAATGAAGATGTTAATACCCATAAATGAAATTATAATAAAAAATGTGTATAATAATGGGAAGTACATACACCAATCAAAGGAAATTGTGGAAAATGTAGCATAAATCTCACAGGAATAAAAGTGAGATGAAAAATCCCTTACGAAAACTCGGTAGCCTAACGACGCCACTTAAAACTTCCAAAATGGATTGATTAGAGGAAATAGGGTCCCTAATCATATCAACATAAAGTTTAAATAAAGATTAATACAAAATAACAGCCCCCAACATAACAAATAGGAGCTTAAAATAAGTGACATAAAGGAGAGTACTTAAAAAGAAAGAGAGAGGTTGGATCTCTTACCAAAATTTGGCAGCCTAACGACGCCACTCAAAACTTCCAAAATGGATTGATTAGAGAGAATATGGTCTCTCATCATATGAACATAAAAATTACATTAATATTAACATAAAATAACATCCCAATCAAAATAAATATGAGCTTACAAGGAATGATATAAAATAGTGTACTTAAAAAGAAAGAGAGGAGTAGGATCCCTTACCTCGGGTCCGACTTGACTCGATCGTTCATTAATCTCCTAAATAATAAACTTGAGTTAATTTCTACTTCCTTAAGAACCTTTTTAAAGTTCATTATTCCTTTTATATCACTTATTAAGATGTCATAAACATTATGTAATCATTTATGTTAATAATATTTGTTTTCCCGATATTTGGTTATTAAGTCGAAAGTGGACTTCTTACATTTACATGTTGTTCGTGTGGCCAAATACTCATTATATACAGAATTTTATTCATGATGTAGATATCATATATATCATATATATACAGTACATTCAGGCATTTATAATATTACATAACATTTAGAGTTAAGAAATGAAATGCACCGTTCATGGAGACGGTAAGCCGTACGTACGCATGAACATTACTTCCATTTCTATTTCATATTTAATTGTATTAAAACATAATTATACTTAATAGTATTTTAATTTTAGAATGGTATCATATATAATATCATTAAATATATCATTTATATGTACCACATATGGTATTAACGAATCAAATCACTTTGAGAGGGCGGTAGTCCGCACTTCCTTAAATGAAGATATCACGTTTACCCATAATGGAAACCATAAAGGTATTACATAAATGAAAAATAAAGAAGATTAAGTAAAATATAAACATATTAGATATCATATATAAATTTATTGTCATCTTAATGGCAACATTTGAAGGTGTTAGAAGAATGTTGAACAATCATCGTTTCAGGAGGCAGAAATTCACTATCCACGGAAACCGTATGTTCTTTAACCATTAGATGTAGGTGTGTGTAAGTGTAGCTAGAATCCTTCTTATAACAAAATCATAGTATATTGAAGACTCTGTAGTTGTTACAAAAGAAATTTATAAAAAGAGATTAGGGGTTTGGAGAAGTAAAATAAAACAAAAGGACTCAAGTGAAGACATTACCTTAAAATCGGGTAACTTCCTTTGATTTGAGTTCAAAGGAATCCTTGGAAAGGATTCTGCCCAAAGTGAGGCTTCAAGGAGTTATAAAGGGATGTGGAGAGACAAAATGTTCAGGGGTTGGCCGAGCCAAATGCTTTGGATGTGTGGGTAAGGAGGTAGAGGTGGGGGCCTTTTATAAGAGGAGAGGAGGGGCACTCTTTGAAAGTAAGGAAATGTTATATTATTTTAGAATGAATTTCGGATATTAATGGTCCCACATTGATTTGTTTTGAGGATAAGGTGATAAGGGTTAGAAATCCACCCATCCAATAGGTTTTGGACATTTTTAGGTCTTATATTGTACATTATCATTTCATTTTATTTAAATCGTTAAATAATGAGGTCATCGCTGCATCATCATGATGTCATAAATAATTTAATTTATTTAATGTCTAAAAATTATAAAAAAAACTACTGTGATGTAGGAAATATTTTTATCTTTAATATTTATATTTATAGTCCAAATTATCATTTATCTAGACAAAATTAAAAATATTTTACATAGGTGATACATTTTTTGTCACATTTAACATTTTTTAAAAATAAATAGATAAAAAGTCACTTTCTCACAAAAGTGATTCCATGGGGCCCCCAAGATTGTCCCAAGGCATCCCATGGTCGGCCATGAGACAACATGTAGCCTTAGACACATTTTGTGGTAATTTTGTATAATTATGATATTATCTTATTATCTTTAACTACCCGATTACTCATTAATCAAAATAATTAAAGATAATTACCGTCGTTACTATTCATAATGTCCAAAAACAAAAGATTATTAGTTACATAATTTGGACCTTCTGATTCCAAATATTTAATTCATTTTACCATATTTAAAACACATAAATTGCAATAATTAATTTAAAAAAACTTCCTGTTGTCAAAACAAATAGCGGTTTTTTAGAAACAATATTTATGAAAAATTTGGCACTTGTTTATTCCTAATTCCAAAGTGAAATATATCTCAATGAACATCATTGAATTACATGGTAAAAATATATTATAATTAAACATGAAAACAATTTAAAAATATAATATAACCATAAATTAAATTATATTAAAAGTAGTTTTGATGTAAAATGCAGTATTTTTCACTATTCATTGAAAAATGAACATTGTCATAAAAATACCAAAAATTAACCCAAGGTAAATTTCAATGTCCCAATCAAAAATAATATGTTTATTTTAAAAAATAGAGCTTATAAAATTTTCAAAAAGTGGATTTAAAAGGGGTTCGCCATCAAAAGGCGGTTAATTGACCTTATAAAGAATATTAGAATGTTTTCGCTTAAAAACTGGATTCATTTGCATTTTTAATCCTCTAAAATTTATTGTAAAGAGTAAAAATATTTGAAAAACATATATAATTATTTTGTAGTTAGTTATTTTCATTCTCGCCATTACAACGGCTAGGCGTTAACTACCATTTAAAATAATATTATTTTATTATTAGAGTGCAACATCAGATTCCCAAGAAACTCGTTGTTGCGTGTTGGGTACGACATCGAGCATAGAATCCCCTTTAAAGTAATATTAATATTTTATTCACAATTATGGATAAATATAAATATGTCATATTCATTATTTACCTAGGGTGTTACATTACTAGAAAATAACATGAGGATTATCAATGTCCATATCATATAAATCTTTCAAATTTTGAGTTTTATAAAGAATTAGATGAACTAACTAGGAATGGAACTCCTAAGAGACAAATATCACTTGATTTTAATAGATAATGTATGCAATCAGTAATGTTTATATAACACCTAATACTTCTACAAAAAGGATACTTTATAATATTGAGGCATTATGACATTTTCTTATAATTGTTGATGAAAATTAGTCTAAAATGTTTATCTTCGGATATGTTTTGATACTAATTGTTGAACTATGCAATATATATTTAAGGTTTAGTTCTTTACCTTATCCTAAGATCTATTTTTATTTCTAGAGTATAATGGATTTATTCCAAAGGGGAGGTAAGGATAACTTTATCTGATGTATTTTGTCTTATTCAAAATATATGAAAGAAAATGAGAGTTAATTATAATTGATGGAAAGAATAATGTGTTATTGACCTATAGAAATGGTATGATCAATTTAACCAAGTCATATATCCTATTAGATCTCGGGATATGATTGATCTTTGTATTGAACCTGATAATCATGTGGAGTCTTCATATGATGATGTATATCCATCTAAATAATAATTAAAGGAATTTACTATGGAAGCAATAGATGAATAATAAGATAAAAAAGTTTTAGACCATGATATAGAAGATAAAATAACATATTAGGATGATACATAATGGGATCAATCTGTGGGATCTAATGACGTTTGGATGGCTCTGAAGGATATCCTAATATTTTGATTAATCCTAGATAAACTATAAAAGCTATAACTTATATGGGAGATAAGACATTTGGAACTCTTGTATTGGTCTTATAATATCTAGGTTCTGATAATGAATATCACATAGGCCATCCACCTAGAAATGGTGGACCTACCATTATCTCTATTCAAAAAAATTCTGAAGGATATTTTATTGGGAGGTTGAAATTAAATATATAATAAAGGATTTAAAATATTTGGTTCATTATAATATAAGTGAATATTCTAATAAATATGAATTTGAAACTATTAAAAATATAGTGGATCATACTATAATGGATTGATCTCTAAAGGATACTGTTCAGGTAGATGGTAGGCATTTGGATAGGGTTCTATTTACCTTATCTCTTTCACCCTCCATTCCATCTACTTCAAATTTCACTAAGGATTGAAAGACTATGTTTAAATAAAAAATTACGAATTTGTTCAAGAAGTTATTTTTTTTTGACAACTATCTTCATCATGTGAGAATATATTCTTCTGATGTTTTCAATGGGGTAACAGATCATATTATTCATAGATTTAATTTTATAATTGATATGATACAAAATGAGATTATTTATTTTAGTGTCGGGTTTTTAAGTCTTCATGTAAATCTATCTAATATGATGATTCAGTATACCATAGTTTCATGAATGTCGTGTTTCATCCCACTAACATGTCTTCTAATCCACCTTTTAAGTCAGTTATTAATTAAGTCATGATTAAAATTTCACATTATATGATTTGAATGTTTTTTATAATTCAACATGAATAGTGAAGCTATGTATGATGGTTTTAAAACACATGATTCCAATCCCTTATAATTTTTTTGAGAGAATTCCAAACAAGTGATTAAAAATAGATAAACAGTTAAATGGGTGATATATTATTATCTATGTAAGATCTTCACATAGGATGATCTTAATGGTTTGATGAGAACATTTTGATTGGACCAGAATATTCCCCCTCTGACTCAAGATTTTAAGTAACTATTTTCAAATTAATAAAAATATGATTCTAGTTTTAGATGAACTCATGGAGAATCAGGATAATTTTCATCTGGGTCTGGTGTATGGTTCTCAGGATATTAGTGATTTCACTTTATTGATGCATGTAATCCTATTTATATATATCATAATCATATATGATCATCCCTTAATCCATTGATTCTTCTCATCCTACTACCTCACCTAACATTAATAATTTTTTACTAACTCGTACTGAATCCTTTCTGCATCGTATACCAGATTCATGTTGTGTAGTTATTAGAGATCGTAAATCCTCTTCCTCTCTTATGAATACCTCTGATCAAACCTCTATTCCCAAAGGAAAATATCTAATCCTTCAGGAAAATGATAGGGATTCTCCTTTAGTGGGTTCATATTTGGATTTTTGATAGGGAATTTGTGTATTATTCTTGTAGTCACTATTGGTATACTAATTAAATATTCATCTTTTTCTCATATATCTTTTATATTATTCATAATCTTGTTTATTTTTTATAATAAAAAGGGGGAGTAAATTCATGAATACTATTAACTGATAATAAGTTCAAATCATTGGAAAAACATTTCAAAATTTTAAGAACATTCTAAAAAACTATTTCAATACTCTATGAATATACCATTGTCATATAAAATTCATTTTGATTAAACATTCATTATTTTTTATCATAAAAATGGGAGATATTGCTGGATTATAACCTAAAATAATTTTTTAATGATCCCAAATCATGTTTATCATATTATTGATGATTTTCATATTTTTTTAGAAAATATAAATTTTGAAAAAAATTTCAAAAATGGGAAGGTATGGAGCTCATCATGCAAACTTATTATGTTTAGGACAAGTAACCATTTCACCTAACCAAACATTATAATTAACCTTACACCATATTATAATATACTATACCACATGATTATTTTTTACCAATATTCTAATGTTTTTTTTCTTTCTAATTCACGAATTGACAATGCATTCAAGATTCAACTTACTGTGCATCAATAATCAAATTAACACATAAAAAATCAACCTTTAGTGATATTATAAGACATGACAACGAAAATCTGTGATTTGACCACATTATGTAATATAACTACCACATGAAGAGATCATGTTACCAAGCCCTGGTATGCACGATTATTCATAAAGTAATATACTATTAGTTTCTTTAATGTAGTGACTACAAGAAGAAACAACCGAACACATAATGACATTAACTAACTACATATAAAAATAAATGAACGCCTGAGGAGATATATATAATGTTTCCCCTTTACAAATCAACATGATCTATTTGGTTAATGTGAGCACAACTGACAATGATTTAATTAAATAAATAATATCATGACTAAATTAAAAGTATATTGTTTCAAATATCCAATGTTGAGTTTTTTGAAGAATTAAATTATGATTCATTGCATTAAATGTTTCATTTATTATTCTCTAACAACAACTTATATGAAGATATTTTTAGAATGAATATATCCAAATGTGAATGGGTTCGTCTACATAATGTTTTTCTGTGTTTGCAAGATATAACAAAAGATTACATAAATTAGTGCATGTGAAATTGATAACACTCTAAACTACTTTGTTTTATGTAGTTTTCATAGAATCATTTCTTGGATCCTTCCATATACAAATTAAAGGACTCTAAATAAGAAAATATATTCATATCAATCTTCTAAAATTTTCATCATTCATAATCTATTACTATTTTTATGTATTCATAATATTTTGAGCAATGTATTATATTGCACTATTTATCTAAAAAAACATTATAATGTGCTAAACTAGGGAGTACTTGTTACCCTCTCCAAAATTATTTATTATTATTCCAACAAAAAATTATATAAGGGGTTTTAGGTTTCATGTAATAAATTTTGTCCCACATAAAACCGTGGATGAGGCTCTGTGCCTGGATAGTCATGCGTATTGTTGGGTTTAAAATACAATATATTATGGACCATTTTATTTAATAATAATCTTCATAGAATTAATTTATTTCCAGGTATGGGAAAATAAGTCTCATATTGAGTCCGAACCCATTATTTATATTCCATTTTGTGACATTCTAGTTTTGTATTTTTAATTTACAACTCAGTCCCTATTTTATAAGTTCTTTAAAAATGTTACTTTGATAGTATTTTCTAATTTATGTTTATATTTTGTGTTTTATTATGTTACATTGTTTCAAAAGATTATCAATTTAATTATTACATCAATTGATCCTTGATATTTCTTTTGAAAAATTATTTGAAAAACCAAATTTATATATTTATACACATTTGATTAACATGGTTGTTTTTGTTAAATTGTGGGATTTAGTTGTTAAATTTTTTTAACAAGAATATTTTGTTGAGAACTAAATTCACACCCTCTTATGTTGCTCTCTCTAACCAACACATGTCCTAGGAAAATTTGAAGTCTAAATAAAGATATATAAACCCCATGCGGTTCTGAATAATATCCCAACATATATAAACCCACACATTATTAGTTTTTTTACATTGGAGAATTATTGTTCCTCCTTTAGTTCCACTGATGAATCTATTAGTATCATTCACATTAAACACATGAATATGTATTCTAAGGGTTCATGATCTATCTTGAACAATGGAATCATCATTCCAAATTTTCCCTTTGTGATCCTCATCATATTTAGTCATTCAATTCCATATCAGTAAAGAAAAAATATTTTGATTTTATGATGGTACACATGTCAACACCCATATGTGAGAACATTCCTAGAATGAAATAACCTTTCACATTAGAATTTACAAACACTTATGTTACAGTGATGGTATAAATGCTAACTCCTATCTGTGAGCACAGACACAAGAGGAAATATCTCCAAATCTGGATTATTTGAACCATGTTTAACTTGTTCAAAATTTTCATTATTTAGGTTGATTTGATTTGAAATTATATTTACCTTTAATGGATAAAAATTTATAATTAAATGACAATCCAAGTGTGATTAGGGCCAAAGAATTGACCATGACTTGGAAAATAGCATGTTTTCATTTATATAAAAAATAGAAATAAGAGAGTAAAAAAAGAGAGTTTCCCTTCATGATAGTGATTTATCAACCAAATATCTCTATAGAGGCATATAGTTAATCATGTTATATTAAGTTTAAATCGATACGACATAAAATAATAGATATATTTATAGAACCACCCTATCAAAAGAGTATGAAGTCTCTCTTCCTCGACAACCAAATTATTTTTATTATTTTTGGAATATTTTGAATTATTGTTAGATCCATACAATGTTTATTCAATGACATATAGTTCATAAAAGAGGTGAGTCACATGGATAGATTCATCACCAATTGAGTTACATCACTCTAATTCCAAAATTTTATAATTAGGATAAATTTTTAAAATGGTTTTTTAATTTTTTTTAGAAAAAGCGATAGGGTTATGAGATTTTTCAAAATGGGGTATGGATAAGTGTGAACCATGTTCAGGATTCTCTAGTCTGGGAGAGAAGCATGAACATGATTCACTCTTCAACCTATTTCTCCAAGGAAGCATTAACCTAATTCAGGTTTCTTTTAGGAAATTCACAAAGGGGGAATGAATGAGGTTCATGCTTCCTGTCGGCTGAAAGTCATAAAAGAGGCGCCTTCCCCCACCAATTTTCATTATTCAATTGTTTTTAGTTTGAATAACAATAGTAATTCTCACTCAACATATATTTATGGCTATTAAGAGGTAAAATTTCTATTTAAAATTTCAATTGTATAGTTTTTATTTATTTATTCTGTATGATTTAATTATTTAATAAGTATAGATGCATGAATGTATGGATGCATGAGTTTATGGATGCATGAATGTACGGTGGTATAAATTAGTGTCTTTTGAATGATTTAATTTTGGAATAAGTTATTTTTTTTATGATATAATTTCTATGTAGGGTTTATGTAATTCAAATATGATGTTTATATAATTTAAATGTTGTATATAAAATGTAATCTATGTTTGTTTTTTAAAAAAAGCACAAATTTTTAATTTAAATGGTGAGTAATTTTTATTGGAATATATTTATATGTACATAAAATATGTTATATTTAATGTAACATAATTTTTAATCATACTCCTCTATACACGAATCTAATTAGCTATATAAATTATTAAACATATATTAGTTATATTAAGTATCATTTTTAAATTTATTAAAATATTTATGTAATATTATTTTTGTTAATTGTTAAAAAATGTTTAAGTAATAATTTTAAAATATATTAAGTATAAATAATTATTATTTTATTTAATAATGTTTGAAATATAAGTACTTAAATTTTGGAAAGTTAAAATATGTCAAAAATTCTATGTATACAAATATAATTTTATAAATTTGAAAATTACATTAGTTTATTTAATTTTAATGGTTATTATATAAGTGTCATGTATTTTAATTTTTTATACTATAACTAATAATTTTATTTAAAAACATTATATTACATTTGGTAGAAATAATTTTTATGAAATATAATTACTTATATTTTGGAAATTAGAGGAATAAAAAAATATTAAATATAAATATTTAATTTTATAAATTTTGAAATAAATTAATTTTATAGTATTTTAATGGATATTATGTAAGTTTAAATTATATTAATTTTAATAATTAAATTAATTAAACGTTATTACTGAATATATATATATATACACATTGAAAATTTAAAATATTGGGAAAATGGTGTAGATATTAATTATATATTAAATATAGTCATAGGTAACATTATATAATATGTAGAATATAATTATTACACCAAAAAACATGTCAATTATTTTGTGATGACTGATCTTGAGATGATCTACCAATGTGTAATTGACATTTCATGACGTTTTAATGTATGTGGTTATATAATTTGAAATAATTTCATTTTATTTTCAACATTGATGACCCGAAAGTCATCCATCTATTAGTATTTAAGGACCAACATGTATTGCAAAAAAACATTATGTATTTGATTTGGTTGGACCCCCTCAATTTCATGTGATTATTTTTTTAATAAAATGGAATTCAATAAGAGCCGTTTGACAAGAGGTGTGCAATAAGAGTAATTCGACAAGAGCCACTCCTCTTTAAAAGAAGACTAGTGGTTTCTAAATTATGTGATAATAGAGACTCTAGGATTTCACCCATATATTTTAGTTATTTTATTAAATAATGATAAACTAATCAATATAATAATTCTCAAGATTAATTCACAGTTATTTATTCATTATAAATTAAAATTTGTCAAACATTTGATGATGTGTTATAAAAATATATAATGTTTTTAAATTTTATTTGGTAATAATATTACTATCAATATTCTTCAACATTTAGTTTATTTATATCAATACTGGTTTTAGTATTATTTTTGCACATTTAATAGCTAAAAATTGTCATGGAAGTCTGATTATAATTATATGTATATATATATATATTTTTTATTTATTAAACATAGTATGTAATTTGAAATGATTTGGATCATACAAAATATTTAAAACCATCATGTTAGAAATTTATTATTTTTAATAATATTGAGATTATTATTTATTGTATGAATGAAACTTGATGTTGTATTTTTTTAAATTCAACTACTTAATTAATAATAATTGGATTATCTTGAGATGACCAACCAATGTTTGATTGTAAATTCATTAGGGGTTTTTTCCAGTAATATAATTTGTAATAATTTTAGTTTGGTTTCCTCATTGATGACTTATGTGTAATCCCTCTCTCTATGTATGAAAATACATCCCTGTATGTGTAAAAACGATTACGTATTAAAAACACCTAGACCCCCTCACCTTCTTGTGAGTATCATTGTAATAAAAGGGTGTTTGAAATGAACTGTTTATTTTTTAAGTTGGAGTTTTACACCATGTTAGAGAAGAGATTGATGGTAGATGAAATATGAGATAATAGATGTGCAAGGAGATCCCTTAGTTTTTGGTTTGTTTATCGAATAATGATATTCCAATCCATAGAAAAAGTCTCAAGTTAAATCCAAATATTCTATCATAACCATTTTATGTAATTTAAAATTTTCAGGATGTAGACTATAATATTTTATTAATTATTTTTTAAGTAATCATGTCTACATAAATATAGTACAAAGGGGAGAACATTTATACTATGTAGAGTTTTAACTAAAGTATTCCACCATCAAGAGTGGAAAATCTTCATGATTTTGTGATAAATTATGATTATCCCAAGAAGATTCATAGATAGTATAATCTATGGGATGATAAATATATTTATTCATTAATATATCAAAATCTTTAATATATTAAATGTTTACAGAATAATGAGTATCCCCAGATCAATGATCAAGTCTATATGAATGGATCATTGTTATTCAGGGAATAATGTCGTAATTGATTAATGGATATATATGTCGTTATTTCTGATATGGATGTAGTGTAACCTACAACAACATAAAATTGTTTTTTGAGATATGTTGAAGTAGGTGCTTCACAAAACAATCACTAATTTAATGATTATATATCTCTTTTGATAGAACTGATATTTAAGGAATATGATCACCATTTGGAAGGAAATATAGGGGAGATCCTTGTGTGTACTCATGAAACACTGAATGATAGTTTATTTAAGGATAATGTATCTATTGAGGCATAAAAATATTATATGGGTGAGGGTGATATGAGGATTGATCCTTAAGAGGTTTATATGATAAACATGAATGCATTGGTTAGTGGGAACCATCCTTCAGTATTGGATTCCTTAGTAGAAGGAATTTCTCAGCATCAATATTTTGATACAGATGTCATTAGTGTCAATACTGAATTTTGTTTCATTATTTTGAATTGATATGCATGAACTAATAACATCATCAATGTCAAGTAGGAGTTTTAATGTAATTATTTATAGACAATTTAAAAAAAAAATACAACATAGAGAAAAAATTCACATTTTTTGTTGATTTTTTGAAGAAGTAAAAATATTTCATTTGATGTTAAAAATATTGGAAAAATGAAAATTTAAATTTAGGGAAATATATGATAAAATTATTATATATTAAATGATAACCAAATTTGAAGGACTACACACTTTTGTACATCAAATATTGTCCCATTGTCACTCTTCCCTTGATGAAAATTTTATATCAAGTATTTTTATAGAGATGATATGAACATGTAAAGGAATTCTAATTTATATTATTTAGGAATTAATACAATAGTTTTTTAACAGTAAGATATCCTATAAAAAATATTAGAATGAAAAATACAAGGAATTATAGAATTGTATGGTGACTGGGATGAATCATATATAATATTACCACAACATAAAGAATTCTTGTATCTAAAAAGTCATGTTATTTATCAATTTGATACTATTTACTATGTTTCCCCAAATCACAACGTTGATCAATCAATCGTGATGTTCAACAGGATTATTTGGGAATTTATTCCATGAATCATTGCTTTTCCCTGTTGTAAATGATATATTCAGATCGATGTAAATTTTTTTATGGAATGAATACACATGGTCTACTTATTGTCTCCATAATTGATTGTATATTTATTCTCTAATTTAATTTATATTGTTTAAAAATAGAATATTGATTCATGGTGTTAGGTTTTGGCATGTATACATATTCATGTCACACAAAGCTAGGGAGTGTGTCTAATGTATTATCTTCATTAAATGATTATTGAGGCCATTAATAATTTTGAGGTTTCATGGAGAGAACCAAATTCTAATAATTGATACTGCATTAGATATATTCTATGTAATGTTCATAAGAATATCAAAGATGAGGAAATAATGTAAGTGATCATCATATAGGGTATGGTTTCTATGAAATTACTAATTTTTAAAAGTAACTTTAAAATCCTTTTAAATATAATATTCCCTTTTGGTATCAATATTTGATCCAAAAAGAGAAAAGTTTTATCAATGACTTGAACGGATTTGATGGGCTAATTGAGATGTGTATGAATATATGATTTTATTTTAAATGAAAATGGTTATTATAATTTGATGGTTGAAAGAGATATAACCACTATTATAGTAGAACTCATAAATGGGGTACTCAATTGTTTGAGAAATCTACCGATCAATGGGTTAAGATAAGAGAAATTTTACATATGTATGTATTAAATTATTGAATAGTCTTAACCGAACAAACAGAGGATGAAAATGGAATACATTTTTTATATCATTTCCAAAGTTCCATTGATCAGATACAAAAAGGTGCATTAGGATTGTGTGTTCAAACTTTTAACCGAGTACTAATCCGCATTCAGGGAAGATCGTGTTATAACTGGGTTACATGAATCAATGGACGAGTCTTAGTGGTCATGTTGGAAAACATGTACTATCATTTTTGAAATTTCCATCAATTGAGATATCCATTTACACATGTGGTTATATATTATGCATTAGTAAACATATCATGGGATCCCTATGTTGACCCAGTGTATCGCATGAGCACTATGTTTAACTGTTATAGTGCAACATGGATTTATATTATTGAATTTTATTCAATCAAATTTCATACTAATCAGATGACTATGATCCCTATTATTTATAGGCTTCATATTTTGGTTTGTTTAGTTATGTGTTTTTTTAATTTCTGTATGTTTTTTAAATTATTGTCTTGATATTACCAGGTTGTGTCTGTAGGGAAGAGAAAATTCTACCTAAATCAGGAAATGGGATAGATTGGCCTTTGTAATGGGGTGGGGAACTAAAATGTATAATTTTTCATATATAAGGGTATACTCACAATAGTTGTCCACAAGTAGTAGTATAAATCTCTATTTACCATCATGCATGGCTAATTCTATATTTTATCTTAAATTAGTATATTTTGTTTAATTTGTAGATTTTTAATTATTGAATCCTTTTAATTCTGAATTTCTCCATTTTGACTAATTTCAGGTCTTGTATTTTTTATAATTGGATTCTATTAGAAATGAATTTATGAAAATATTACTCTTAAAAAAATAAAGGTAAATTAAAATGAATATATCGTAAAACCATAGGTTCTATGAAGGTTTTTCTTCACTAATGAGTTATATAAAAATTATAAAATAAATTAAAATTTATTGGAGAATAATAAAACAATAAATTGATAGTAGAAACCAATTGGACTATCCACATATATTTTTTTACCTCATTTTTTTATCATAATGATAAATTATACAAGGTAATTACCGACCTCATTTTTATTATTATTGTTTTTTTAAAAAGTTTACAAATTTTATCAAATTCACTATAAAAAGGAAAAATGATACCAAATGTATAGATGGATATTGCTCTATTAGTCATATTCTAGGATAACATGTTTCATGACTTGTTTTGAAAGAATTCTAGTGCCACCATTCAGAATGTAGAGATATCATCATTTCCATCATGTTGCACCGCATCTAGCTATCATCCCCCACCGTCATCGTTCTAGGTACTATAGTGTTGCATTGTGTGACTTCACCTTTATTGATCATAATATCATTACGTTTTTCATAGATATAATAATTTTAGAGTAAAATAAACTCTATTTTACATAGGATTAGATGACTATTACAATACAATATGTGTACATTATGTTGGGCCTCCCCATCGATGGTGTCGTTGTGACATGCTTAGTCGGAGTTGGTTTGATATGGTTTATAGATTACCGAGAATTAAAATCCACAACGAAACCTATTCCATCATTGATAGTAGATTAAGCATTCAATGAATAGGGTATAAATTCAAAAATATAGTAGAGGATTTTGAAGAGATCAACATGTTGCGATTTTCATGTGCATATGTTTTGAGGCTCATTGGTGGTAAGATTTTCATTGACAATTCCTCTATAGTTATACATCTGATTTATTTACCGTTACATGATGACTTGGACCAGGCATATCGGTGTATCCAGGGGTCTTCCTATCATTCATATAAATATGAAAAACTATATAGTTCTTATGAATATGAAAGGATGAATTATTATTATACAAATGTTGATTTGGGATCACATTCCTCACATAGCTTCACATGCTTGTGCACCATTTCCTACTAATATTGTAGAAGAGTCTCTTCATGGATGATAGTTGATAGAGATAATATTAAAACTATTTAAATGATTTAAACCCCACCAATTTAAAAATTTGAGCTTATTTGAATCAATTTTGGAATTCTAGTGTGTTTTGGACTAATAAGTGAACATTGATAAATTCAAGAATTTTAACAGATTTTAATCAAAAGGGTATTTTGGTCATAACATTTAAAATATAATTCTAATTTGAGTGATTTTTTTTAATTCCATGATTCATATTCCTAAAAATTTTATTTTAGATGAATAGATGAATTGAAAATCATAAGGCCCGCAAAAATAAATCAAGTAGAATAATAGTTAGGTAAGATAATATGGACCCCACCGTCGTAATTGAAGCATAAACAAGGTTCTACAACTATAATGGATGTTATTCCAAATTAATTTGAAATAAGACACATTGAATAATTTATTAAATTAATTTTATAGAGGTTTTCACTAATTAATTGGGGGTAATGGGATGTTACACATTAGTGGAAGAATTAAGGAATTATCATCCATAACAAGCCACTCATAGTATTTAATCCATATGTTCCTATAAAAATATCAAATAAATATGATTTTTTTGAAAAAATTAAAAAATTATTTTAAAAAATCCATTCTAAGGAAACATATTAGAAATTATGATATTTAATTGGCCATACAAGTGTAATCCTTCAAAGTAAATATTTTGAACTATAATTCTTCACCCGTTCTTCTATAAATATGTCTCACTTATTAAATTTTAGGGATATCCATTTTTAAGGGGGTTAGCTTAAGGGAGATAGGAGAAGATAGGAGAAGGTGTAGATTATTATCTTGATGAATATTCCATGACTTTATTCTATAATAGAGATGATTTAGGTTTCTTAAGTGATGTGATGCTATGAACCAAGAGGTTATGAACGATGACACCTGACATACACTATTTTTTGAATTTAATTATTATTGTTTAATCTGTTTTTTAATTTATTTTGAACATATATTTTTAAATTAATGTGATTTTTGATATCTTAAATTTATTTTTTACAATTGTTTTGTGGATGGTTGTTCAATATATGAACTAAATTAAATTATTATAATATTTAAATTTCATTGGTGAGGTCTTTCCATTGAGTATAGTGATTTCTATTTAGTTTGATTTATTGGAGGTTTTCAAGAATATAAATAACTTATATAAGAGGAAAAGTAATCATATTTAGGGATTGGTAATATATATATAAAAATTTCAGTTTTCAACTTAGGATCCTTTGGTTGAAATTTATAAATTCACTTGAGAAATATATTATATCCAGGATGTGGGGAGTGTCTGAGTGGTTTAAGCCACTTCACAAATATTGTTTTGAATATAATTTCATACATATTTTATTTAATATCTATTTTTTCTATCATTATATTCAACTTTATTACACTATATTTTATATTTATATTAATCATTTTTACTTTTAATCAATTCCCCAAATTTCTATTTTTGTAAAAATAATAAAAAAAAGTGAAATTATTGAAACTCAAATTGAATCCTCCTCAATAGATAATATATAAATTATTATAATAAATTTCAATAGGGTATAAAATTTTTATTGGGGATTTTCGGGAAAAAATTCTCACATCAACTAGTGCCATTTTGTTTGAGGTTTCCTGAGCGTATTTTATAGAAATTGTTTTTTCAATAACCTAAAATTCTAACCAGAACATGGTTCATTTGGATTAAAAAATTGACAGAACATTTAAATCTAAGGTTATAGCTACGACATTCCCCATGTTCTATGTTTCTAATATTCCACTAACACAATTATATGGAACCTTGTTGAAATTGAAATTCTAATTGTAGAAAATAGGATCTTGAATGAATAGGCTTCATCCTATGATAAAAATCGAGAAAATCCTATGGAATATCCCTATGAACAAGATGAGCTTGAAATAAAAGCTGGTTTCATCTAAAAACATCCAAAATTTAATGGGTTTCTAGTTAAATACCCACATAAATAGCTTTAACATGAAAACTCATGGAGTTGATGCAAATAAAATAAAATTGAGGTCATTTCCTGTTTCATTAGAAGTAGTTTCCAAAGAACGGTTTTTCTACTCACATTAATCTCTTTGTAGAGATTGGAATGAAATGAAGAAACCTTTTCATGAATTTTTTCATGAGCTGAGGAACTAATCGCATTTGAGAGAATATTTATGGAATTAGGAAAACCAAAGGTGAAACTTTTCATGAGTACTGAGAACAATTGAAAAGATTTTGTTTTAGTTTTCTCCACCATCAAATTAGTGACAAAATTTTGATCAAGTATTTTTATAATGGATTGTTTCTTACTTGTAGAAGAATAATTGATACAGTGGGGGAATGTTATTTTTCAACAAAATAACAGCTTCTTCAAGGAACAATAATTGAAAACATGGCCCAAAATGCTCAACAATTTGGGATAAGAGTCCTTCTTCAGGTATAATCCCATCAATAATTCCCCACTTATAATTCTAAAAACAACATGATTTTGAGTGAAATTCTTGATGTCACCACCATGGTGAGGTCCATGATGTTTTCCACCAACCCATCGACACCAACCAAAACAAAATAAGCATTTCAAATTCAACTCTATTGGGTAATTTACACATGTAGTGAACAATTTAGTGATCAAATACAAAAAATGAATGATCCTTTATAGAAAAAAAAATGCTATTTTTCCTGGAAAACTATTTCAATAAAACCAACATATTCTATTTTAAACCAACCAAAATTTAAATTAGGGCGTGAAAACCACCATAATAAACAATTTTTGTAGCCTGAATGTTCATAGAGGATTATTCCAAGAATAATCACGTAATTCTCAACCAATAAAATTCAATTATAAGGACTATGATAATTCAGGAAGAAACATACAACCTTACAAACCCACTCATAATAGATAGAAAAACATTGATGAAGTATTATGAAAACAATAAGAGGGAATGGAATAATAACTTTAATTCTCAAAACAACAATTGACCATTATTAATACCTTAATGAATCAAATCGTTCAACTTTATTATGATATTAAATTCATGAAAAATTAATAGAGGAGGTTTAACCTCACAACAACAAGAGAATATGAGATATAATTTGAAGAAATATGTGAGTTCAATTGAACATTGGAGTGAAAAAATATTGAATAATCCTTAAATTGAGAAAGTAAAGCTTATTTCTGACACTGTTAATGAGAATCCCAACATTGATGGAAATGAAAAAATTATGAATTTTCATTGATTGAAAAAACAATGTCAGGAGAAGAATTGTTCATTGAAAGAATAAAAAGCCACTAGAATAAAATATTTTGTGATTTTTTTCTCAAATTAGTGCAAAGAATAACCTAGAAACAGTCAAACCCCCACTGCCTTATTTGAGGAGTGAACCACCGATGATTTCCAATGGTGAAAAGGAGTTGGATAAAGAGGATTTGGAGATATTTAAGAATTTTCAAGTCAACATACCTTTTCTCGATGTTGTGAAACAAATTCCAATGTCATATAGGTTTCTAAAAGAGATTTTTACCCAAAAGAGGAAATTCAAAGGATGTGATAATGTAAACGTAGGAAGGAATGTTTCATCCAGGATTCAACATGATTTTCCTATAAAATGTAACAACCCATGAACTTTTACCATTCCTTTCACCATTGGGAAATGTGAAATCAATTATTTCATTCATGATTTAGGTTATTCTACCAATGTTATGCCACATTCTTTTTACCCAACTCTTTATGTTCGAGAATTGAAAACTTATGTAATTATCATTAAACATCCCAACTAAAGTACTACCATGCCAGTTGGATTTATAGAGGATATTCTCGTTCATGTGAGAGCCATGATTTTTTCAGTGGATTTCTATGTCTTAGATATTGAAGATGATCTGTTTAGCACCCATAAACCTCTCATTCTTGGGATACTATTTCTAAAAACTGAAAAAGAAATATTCAATGATCACGATGGAACTCTATCAATGTAGTTTAGAGGTGATGTCGGTCATTTTAGTATTTTCTAGTCCAATAAACACCCATTTGAGGACCATTAATCCCACCCCCATGTAAACATGATTGTTTAGTTTTCCAATAATATATTCCCTAATTTTTTCTATTATGAAAAAATGGATGCTGATTTAAAAGATAGAAATTTTATAATATCTGAATAAGCTCAAAAAGAGAGGTAGAAAGATGCTTGTGATTTTTCTTATAGTGTTGAGAATGATTTAAAAGATTTTTTGATCTTAGAATTGATGAATATGAATTTCAAGAAATACTTGAATCATCTTGTGGTCTCCATGGAAAAGAGTCCAAATTTTTACATGAAACAAGTATTAAGAAAATGGAAAGTGTTAATCATGATGAATTTACTTTAAAATATATAGATTCATTAAAAAATCACACCTATGCACAATTTCCTTTGATCAATGAAAATACCACACCTGTGTAAGAGTTGGAACCACTTCCTGAGAACCTCAAATAACCATTCATACGTGAGAATGAACAGATTTCTATCATCAATTCAAAATATTTTTCATGGGATTGGGATAACCAAATTCTAAGATTTCTCAAACCCCACAAGAAAGACATATGATTAACTATATGTGATTAAAATTTAATCAGTCCCATAGTGTTCACGCATACAATTTTTTTGGAGTAAAATTCTAAATATGTGTGATAATTTCAAAAGAGATCAAATAAAACTCTTTTGGAAGTTGTGAAGAAAGAAGTCACCATCTTATTGGATATTGGAATTCATTTTCTCATATCTGATAGTAAATGGGTGATTAGAGACCTTGTTTTTTCTAAAAAAGGTGGGTTTCAAATCACAGGGAATGAATTTGGTGTTCTTGTCCCTATTATACTTCCAAATAAATAAAAAACGTGCATTTATTTTAGGAAGATCAATTTTGTTACATGGAAAGACCACTTACCATTTCCATTACTTGATCATTCCATTGAAATAATAACTGGAAAAAACACTATTATTTACTTTATGGATTCTATGGTGATTTAGGAATTCACATTTCACTAGAGAATCATGAGAAAACCACGTTCACATGTTCCTTTGTAATGTTTTTTATTGGATAATTCCCTTCGGTTTTTCTAATTCTCCTAGAACATTTCAACTGTGTATGATGAATATTTTCTCAAAATTTCTAGAAAGACACCTGGACGTTTTTATAGATGAGTTCACTATTTATGGATCCCCTTTTGAATGTTTTTTTGATGACTTTGGTTGATGGTATTGAAACATTAATTAATAATAATCTCTTTCTCAATAATTATAAATTCTACTTCGTAGTGGGAAAGGAAATTTTTATGGTTCATATTGAGTCCCTTGATGTAATTCAAGCTGATAAATACAATTATGTGTTCATTTATTCCTTATGATACCCAATATCTGTGAGAGATATGAGATCCTTCCTGGGTCATATGTGTTCTTATAGGATATTCATAAAGTATTTTTAAGTATTCACTTTCATTTTATAGATAA
The DNA here is from genome assembly GCA_963277665.1 of Viscum album. NCBI lineage: Eukaryota > Viridiplantae > Streptophyta > Magnoliopsida > Santalales > Viscaceae > Viscum > Viscum album. Next base: position 90,133 of record CAUJRU010000250.1, read on the forward strand.
CTCCAACAATATTCCCCATTTATCTTTGATGAGAATTGTAAGCATTACATTTGAAAGTTGAAAAAAATGATAACCCCGACCATCATTTAACCTCCCGTATGGGACTTTCCTTTAAAAATTACGACTCATCCATCTGAATTTTCTCTTGGGGTAGTTTTAAGTTAAAGGATATAAAATAAATCTCATGTGATTCCATATGCCTCCAGAAAATTTGAACATGCCTAGTAAAACTACACAATAATTGAGATATAACTGTTGGATGTTTCCTTTCATTTGGATAAATTTAGACATTATCAAATTTGATTGAATGTGATTCATTTCATAGATAATTTTTCAATAATTTGTTTTTGAAGAAACAAGAAGGAAAACCAAGACTTTTGAGATGGATATTTTTGTCACAAGAGTTTAATGTTTAAATAAAGGATAATAATGGAAGTGAGAACATTATTTCAGATCATTTAAGTTGGATATAATCATTTTTGAATGGAAAACATCTGATATATCCACAACTTAAATAAAACATCCCAGAAGTGGAGTTATTTTCATGTCAATGCGAAAGAACATGGTATTCTAATCATGTGAATTATTTGGATGATAATGAGGTTCCTGACTAGTTTTTAATAAAAAAATTTCTAAACATGTGATTGTTTCAAATAATTACTTATGGGGTGATTCATACTTATGGAATGGTGGTAGTGATCAAATGATTAAAAAATTCATTAGAAATTATGAATTCAAATCCACCCTAAATATTTGGTACACATTGAGTTTTGGAGGATACTTAGGGCCATAAAGAACTATAAGAATGATTCTTGAGTCTGGTTTGTACTGGCACGCCATATTTATAGATGCTTAAGAATTATGTAGAACCTATAAAAATTTTCAATTTCAAGGGAGTATTGTGAAAATGACTGAGATTCCACAACATCCTCTTTCGTTTTGTAATGTATATGATGTATGGGTTATAGAATACATGGAAATTTTTCCCAATTGTTTTGGATATCTTTACATAATATTGGATATTGATTATGTTTCCATGTGGGTGGAGGCAATTCCCACAAGAATTGGTAATTCCAAAAAAATTCCCAAATCATCGAATGGAAATAGTGTTTCAAGGTTTGGATTTACAATGTTTTTTATTACAGATCAAGGTAACCACTTTTTCAAAAAAATACATTGGAATCACTTTTGATGAAATGTTAAGTTATTCATAGTATCCATAAACCCTATCATCCTCAAAAAATGTAATGGATGATTCATCCAATAGATAAATCAAACAAGTTCTGGAAACAACTATGAACCCAAATAGAAAGGATTGGACTTTGAGACACAATTATTCACTTTGGACCTACAAGAATACATTCAAAAGACCAATTGACTTTTCACTATTTAGATTAGTGTAAGGGAAATATTTTCACGTACTAGTCAATATATAACACCAATTTTTTTTGGTTATCAAAATAATTAAAATGAGTATATTATCTACTATAAAATAATATATATATTTTAGGAGATGGATGAGATCACAAATAATTCATATAAAATATGAAAATTATACATTGAAATAAATGAAGACATTTGTGATGGGATGATTCTCAAAGATAAAATCAATTAAGGAGACAAAGTGTTGCTGTTTGATTCCACATTGAATGTATTCCTAGGTAAATTTAGTCCAAAATGGTATGAAACATTCATTGTTACTCATGTTTTTTACTTTTGGTTCAATATAGATTAATGAACCAAAAAATGTGTCACCATTCACCATCAATAATAATAGGTTGAATATATTTAGAAGTAATTTTTGAGATCCTCCAAGGGAAGAGATCCATCTTCGTGAAGCTGAATTTAATTAAAGACAGGTTGTGTATTTCCTTATCACTTATTTTTTGTTATGTCTATAATTACTAATTTTCATTATCACATTATTATTTTTCATAATGAGAACATTTCATAGAATAAGACTATGGGGAGGAACATGGTGGGTAGAATAGGGTTTTGTGTGCTTTCCATTCTTTTTTTTTTGTTTTTTCAGATTTTCATTTCATTTTCATTGTGTTTCTTTTATGTTGTCATTTTTTAAAATTTTGAGTATTTTTACTTGAAACTGGTGATCGTAGTTGATGAAGATTTTAATTTTACTAAAACTATGTTAATGAGTGAACCAACTGATCCCTTGAAAATGAACGTAAATTAATGTTGAAAATGTGTATGTTTTGTGTTCAAGAATTTGTAAATTTCGTGAAAATTCCTATCATTTTTGTATCTCATGCCACTTCTCATTATATTTATCTTTTTAATTCCCTTGACATGGGAATTTTTAACCCATTCAAGTATCTTCTTCACATTCAACTCTTTTCTTGAGAGAACCAATCTATGCTTGTTTGAATTGGATCATGAATTATTTATATAAAATCATGAGGGATATGGTACTTGTGATTTAAAATGATTGAAATATTTCATTGGATTTGAAACCCATTTGTCAGTAGAATCCTATGTAATTTGCCCTTCCTTGAAAATATGATGTTTCTTGAGCCATAATTATCTATGTACATCCTACTAGGTTAGGAACATTAAAATCCATTTTCCCTATCCAACCTTAATTGTAAATATAAACAGATGATCTAGTTAGAAGTAAGTGTGTGGGGAAGATGAATTCTGATGTGATAAATAATTTTTTTATTTGGGTGGATGTTCAAACATTGAATAAATATTTTTGTTATTTGAAAATAATTTATTAAAATATATTCCTACTTTGATCTCTAAAACAAAATAGAGTTGTGCCTATCTGGAGCTCTCAACGGATGAAAGTTGTGCCGTATAGCGAGATTTCCAAAAAAAGATATAATAAAAAAAATTAATTTTTGCTGCTGAAATATTGATGGAATATGATAGAAAATAGATTCCAAAAAATGTGTATGGTTTCATCCTTACTATCCTATGAAAAAAACATTTTAAAATAAGTATCATTTACTTTTTTATTTAAAATGAACCAAACTATCCTTATTCAGCCTCATATTTTTTTTACATTTGAAACCCACCAACCATAATCCACCAAAAAACCATAGAAAGTACACATGAAAATAAGATGTTTCTAACTAACATCATTTGGATATGTAGATATTTATCAAGCCAATGGTCATTCTTCAAAGAGTGTGGATGATAAAATACTTGCTGAACATCCATATTTGTGGGCTGAGAGAGAATTAATGTGTGGTATGTGTGTTGTGTGCATGAGAGAAAAAAATTAAGTGGAAGTGGTTTGAATGATATGAATTGAAAATTTGAAATATTTATTTTTGATGTGGCATGATATGTTTTTATTCTTGCTGATTAATTAATGAACATCAGTGGTATGTGTTTTGATTTCTTATTGATTTGGTTTTGGTGATCACTTATCCCTGATTCAAAGTTCTATGTGTGGTTGAATTGATAAAGATAATATTTAAACTCTTTTTATATATATTTAAATGATTTAACCCCCAAAAATTTGATAATTTCAACTTTTATGTATCAATTTATGATATATAGTGTGTTTTTGAAAAAAAATCAATTCTGTAATTTTAAAATATTTTAATCACAATAGTATTTTGGTCATAAAATTATAAATACTATTCTTATTTGAGTGATTGTTGTTTGGGATCAGTTGAATTTTTTATTAAACATTTTCTTCTAGACCAAGATATTATTAGAAGAAAATATGCCCATAAAAAATCAATCAATTTAAACAATGGTTCGAACAGACTATGTCAACCCCACCTCTGATATTAAAGAATAAATTGGGATACACAAATATAATTGATGTGATTAAAAATTCATTAAAATAGGAAATATAGATATTCTTATGAAATGAATTTTATACAGTTCTTCACTAATTAAATGGTAATTGGATATTATACATTAGAGAAAAATTATGGAATTCTCAACATGAAAATTTCATGATCAATATTTAATCTGTAACATCATATATAAATCTCTAATAATTTTATTTTTTATTTTTGAGGACATATTAATAACATATATTAGAATAAATTTTATGAAGACACCTATAAAAATGATAACATTTAATTTGTGATAATTGTGGAAACTTTTGGAATAAATATTTTGAGCTATAAATATTAGCTCATTATCCTATAAATATGTTTATCTTCTCCCATTTTAGGGATATTAGTTTTTAAAGGGGGTATATTTAGAGATCAAGGTAAATGTGTAGATTGATATCTTGACGATGAGTAATTGAATTAATGATATAATCGTGAAGATGTAGGTGATTAGAGGCTAAGCATCCAGTGGTTGTGGGTGGCGACACCTGATAAAAACTCTCTTCAAGGTTTCATTCTTATTGTGTAATATATTTTTTAATTTATTTTAGAGATATATTTTTGAATTACTACACTTTTTTCTTTCATAAATATATTTTCATCAATTTTTCTGGATGGTTGTTTAGTCTATGAAATAAATTAATAGATTACACTATTTAAATTTCTTCGTTGAGGACATTCCATTAAGTATAGCGATTTCAATTTTTTTTTATTTTCATGAAGGAATTCAGTTAGTTGAATCACTTATATAATAGGGAAACCAATCATATTGAGGTATTGATATGATATCTATCTAAATTAGTGAGTTTAATAGGGTCTTATTAAGGTGAATTTATAATTTTACTTGAGAAATATTTCTGAACAAGTATGAGGGGAGTGTACAAGAGGTTGAAGCATGTCCCTAACTAATTTTTTGATTCTGATTTCAGAACCATTTTATTTCCTATAAATTGATTTTTGTCATTATCATCAATTTTTATTAACATTAGATTATATTTATATTTTTTATTCTATCTTTTAATAAAATTCACAAATTTATAATCATGCAAAAATAAACCAAAAAAGTGATAGTCTTGAAACTCAAATTGCAACCTCCTTGAGAGAAAATCTAAGAAATTTTATATTGCACTTCTCTAGGGGATAAATTTATTGATTGAGGTTTTCATGAAAAAAACACTCACATAAATGATATTGTGTTCCTTACCTATAATTTACAAATCAATTTTATAACTTTCTATTATGAAATAGAATGATAAAAATGTTATCTACAGGTGGATTTAGACACAACAAAATTTAGATACAGCCAGACACGATGCCCATGCCTACAGACTTATGCTGGTAATATTTAGTGATATGATGTAAGTGGTTTTTATTTATATAGGTAAATATTTATTATTTACTATATACGTCTTTGTTTATTAATTAATTAAACATTTTTTTCATATTTCATGGATTCCATATACTGATGATATAATCTAGAGTCTTCCAATTTATTTAATGATGAAGCTTTCTACAATATCGTACACCGTTCCTTTTATTAATTTCCATATTTTTGAGTGGAATCAGACAGAAAGGGTTATGTGGAAGTCCATATTCCTTTAGCTCATTCCTGCAACACCTAGTTTGTTACCATCACTTCATTCGTTGAATATGTCAACAAAATGAGAAACCATTTTGAGGAGGTATCATGTGGGATATATTGATATGTGGGAAAGATGAGATGAGTCCTAATTATGCAGGAAAAGAATAGTACGTATAATTTTATTCAATTATCTAGATAATGTACCCTGGTACTATAGGTCCCCAATCAGATTTCTTATCTAATAGGATGAGGATTTCATTACATGGTCATCATTATTCCTTAATCTTTGGATCATATTTCTTATTAACATTATGTAATAGTAATTTTTTTCAGGATGCTTGTATCTCCTATATCCTTAACATATCTAATCCAATAGTGTGATGAACATTTGACCAGGCATATTTTTGAAGAGATGTGATAGATTTGGTACCTCCCACGGACAAGATTTATCATGGGATATTCTTTGTTCCACCATATGATGTTGAGGTTGATGAGTCTAATATAGATTTTCCAAGGGTGATGAGCATATTATGGATATGGATAATGAACAGGGGAGGTTTTTTATCATGATTATCCATATGATCCTCCAATTCCTTAGCCACAACTATATGCATAAATAGATATAGGTGTTTCTTGCATGATATTTTTTTTTTCACAAACAGACACTGAATTGTCTGAGCTTTAGATATCTTTATCCTCTTATTTGTAGACATTCACATCACATCGTCCATCCTATTCATATAATGGTTAGAGTTCTAGCCAGAAGGCACTATCCTTAGAGGTAAGATTAGGTACAAGCAGAGAGAATATACATCCACCTACTGCCACATATGATGATTTAGAGGTAATAACGACAATGATATACATTATTGTGTACTCCATGTGAGAGATGTAGATAGACATAGCATTGATGCATCATATATACAAAGAGATGTGGATTATAGGAGCATATATCCCACATATGTTGATTAGATTTATGATACATGTTTTCATTTTTTGAAATCATTATTTATACATTATTTTAACACAAGATAATATATTACATAATCTTTCCTAAATCATTTAATTGACATAATTGTAAATTTATTCAAATTGTTTTGAATAAATAATACTTTGTGTTATTATTCATATATGTATAATAAAAAATATTTATAAATTCATTATTAAATATTGACAATACTAATCATTTTCAATTCATAAATATTATTAATATTTTTTAATAAATTAAAGATGATTATTTATTAAATATAATGTGGATTAAAATTCTATGTACTAATATAATAAATATTCATTTTAAATTAATCCTTAAATAGACACAATTTTATAATTTTCAATTATATATGTATAATTATTATTATTAATAAATGGTATCTTATTTCTTTTATAAGTAGTTATTTAATAATACAAAGTATTATATTACGAATAATATGTTTTTTAATTAAAAAATAATTTTCAAATACAAAATTTTTACATTTTTATGAAAAAATATATTTTTTTTAATTTTATTAATTATGTTATATTAATTAATAAAAAATAATAGAATTGATATTTTGAATAAATCATTATTAAAATATAAAAGATAATTATATCAACAAAAAACAAAAAAAATATTTTTTATTAAAATATTTTAAATACTAGTTTTTTCTATTAAATAATTAATATCATAATAACATAATATTAAATAATAATAAATAATAAAAATTAGTTTTGATAGATATATAATGTATTAACAAACTAGTAATATTTATTATTAATAAACAAATTGAAAAATATTTATAAAAAATATTGAGAGAAATAAATATTATTAATTAATATTATATCATATAAATGATATTATATATATAAACAATGTGACGTGATTGGGGTTTATGCCACTTGGGTCATGAGGAAGAAGTGTGAACCCCATTCAGGCTTCTTTTTTGTAATGGAGAAGTGTAAACATGGTTTATACTACTTTGAACCCCATTTTGAAAAAATGTGATACATTCTTCCATTTTAAAAAAATTATAAACCCATATAAAAAATTTTATTCATTATTGGATTTTTGTTGAATAGAAACATCTTAGAGATCAAAAAATCATTCTATTGATTGTTTATTATATCTAAGAAGTTGTGACATGTTTTCATACTCCCAAAACTAAAGGATTTATTTCAGAATAGCATGAATGGTCTGATAATATAACTAAATCCAATGAAATTATATACTAATAACCTACATGGTGGTATTTTTAATTAACATCAATTTTTTGTTCTATGCATTCCCCCGGGTGATATGTTAAAATTCCATAGACACCCTGTCTAGATCAAATTTAATGCTGAAATCTATATTGTATTTCATAACCACATAACTTGGAAAAAGACTAGGTTTCCCCCCTTTAAGCCCATTGGGATGAGAAAAATTGTTCCCTAGTGCATTCTAACTACCATAGCATTGGGAAAATGAAATTTATCATTGGAAACACCAGTTTTTACAATATTGATATAGATTATATATGAGGTACATATTAGTTAGTGAGTGATAAAGTCAATTGATGGTGATATAGACACGTGCATGTCTCTATTGAAGCACTAGAATCCTTGATTAGTTTCACTCTCCCATGAAGAGTCTCAAGAGATTCTCTTCTAGTAAGACTCCCTTCATAAGTAGTAAAAATATATTTAATTATCAACATTTTCCCGTCTGTGAGAATTATATGATAATTATGCCATTACACTAAATCATGATTACCAATCGATTCTTGAACCCTATCCATAAAGACCACCTTATCAATGTGTTGAGAAATAATTCTCAGGTGAGATGAATATATAAATTAACTCTAATGGTAAAATTTTGACAGGGGTAGTGGGTTTACCATTTCTAATGTTTAGGTCAAATAGGTTCTACACAAATAGGTGAGATTTTTTATAATATCATAATGAATGATTTATAGAGACACATAATTTTTATACAATAATACTATATCTTATTAGTATAAATATCTGTTATATATTAGCACAAACCCAATAATAGACATAATTATTTAGCGTCGTTATAAATATGGATTAACAAAATATTTTTTCATAAAATATCAACATCATTTCCCATATATCTTATTATAACTATCATCATTATTAGACAAAACATACATAAAATCATTCTCTATACCCTAGGGAAGGGAACTATAAAAGGGTGCACTTATATTCTCAATAAGGGTAAAAATAAGAGTTATGAATAAATGATCACAATTGAGCATAAGATAAGATTAAGGATATGGAAAAACATCAGAAATCATTGAATATAATACCCATTAATTCAAATATTATTATCATGGGAAAAGGACAAAATTTTACAATTCAATATACATGAGTCATAAGAGTGCATAATCATCAATAATCAATCATTATCTATGAAATATTTTCATAAGAATAACACATAAGGTGTTTTCATGCACAAATTCATAGAAAATAATTTCACTAGTCAAGAAACACATCCAATTCTATCACATATGACTAGGTTAAATACATATTCCTTTATTTCCATAGTCATGGTTTACACGTAATACTATATTACTAGACAAATTCCTTTAATGAACATGGTTCACTCCCCATACTGGTTCATATTATCTAATGATATATCCATCATTGCCCAATTAATTATAGGACTATATAATTCTTGTCACACCCTTCTGTTGAGAAAGTGTTGTTTTGAATATTACATAATATTGTTATATAAATGGAGAGATTATTTAAATAAATACTGTATCTCATTATGATAATTTTTATTCTCACAAATATCCTTAATTATTTTCTAATGATTTTATTTGTTAAGAGTTTTGTGGGAATTTATTATGTTATTTTACTCTTTAAATAACAAGAATTTATTACTAAAGTATTCGTTTTTAGCGTGTTCTGGAAACACTATTCATACCCTAATTATTCGGGATCTTCTTTAGCATGTTCTGGAAACACTGTTCATACCCTATGCGGAGAAACGTAGCGTAAGGATGAAAAGCGTGTATACTTTTTGAGATAAGAGAAAAGTATGGTTAATCAACAATACATTATCAGAAAAGTATGTTTAATCAACCATGCGTTATCGGAAAAGTATGGAAGAAGAAATATAAGGACCCGACCTTAAACAATAATTAATCTTGAGTTATTTCTAGAATACACATTGGGGATCTTTTCAGGTTTAGCGTTATAGAGAATTAGATAAAAAATCATGCATTACATTCAACATTTAAATAAGGTGGTTACATCAATGACAATAATAATATTTTTTCCATCAAAGGAAACATATTTAAAATAAAACATGGATTCATTCTTGACACTTCCTTGACACTATCATCACATCAGGTACCTTTCACTTGACCTGTGAAAAACATTTGAAAAACTTGGGATGAGCATAAAAATCACAGTAAGGGATATAAAAGTACAGAAAGTAAACATTAGCCCATGTATACATAAGAATCAATGAAATAATACATTATTCATAAAATATAACCACATTAACATACCTCATGAAATCATAATATTTATGAATAACTCATATAAAACATAAGACTTAATGGTAACTTGAGGCATTCATAACATGATTATGTAGGGAGTAACCCAGATGGTTACTTTTGGAATACCCATTACACTATATTCCGTAAATCTATTCGGAGAAAACATATCTTTTAACTTCTTCGCATTACCTAATGAATTGTAGAGCTATATCGGGCTCACCCACCTTTAGTTTATCACGGAACCACCAGTCTTTATAAACAATGCCCAAGAACCATAACAAAATCGTATCACATAAAACATGCATAAAGGAAACATAACATTTCCACATTTCAATCACAAGATATCAAAAACACATCGATATAGTCAAAACATTATAAAATTCATTTTAAATACCAAAATAAAATAAAAGTAAAACAAGGTAATTATTTTTAATTTAAAAACAGGTATGGCTTGTAGAGGAAGAAGATACTCAAATAATGGTCACAGCAGCGGAGAAGTCTTTGTCACCGCATACGTAAGAAAAAAACATTTCCTTTTGTAATTTAGTAAAACACTTCATATTAAAAGATTCCTTTTCAATAAAATTTATATTTCAAAGGGGTTTATACACAGTATAAATTAAATTTATGTGTAAAACAAAACATACCTAAATGAAAGGAGATTAAGATGAAGTCCATTACGTCATGTCCGACTTGACTCGATCGTTCTTTAATCACCTGAATAATAAACTAGAGTTAATTTCTACTTTCATAAGTACCTTTTTCAAGTTAATTATTCCTATTATATCACTTATTATATTGTTATTAATATTATGTAATCATTTAAGTTAATAATGTTCGTTTTGTCGGTCTTTGGTACTTGAGTCAAAAATAAACTTCTTATAATCACAAGATGTTCATGTGGTAAAATATAGATTATATAAATAATTATATTCATGATTTAGATATCATATATATCATTAATATCCATTATATACATGCATTTATAATATTACATAACATTTAGAGGAAAGAAATGAAATGCCCCGTTTATTGAGACTATAAGCCGTACGTACAATAAACGCTACTTTCATTTCTATTTCGTATTTATTAGAATGAAATCATAATTATATAATGTTATATTATAATTAAAGTATAATTTCATATATTATATAATTAACTCTATCCTTTATACGTCCCACATATGGCATTAACGATTCAAATCACATTGAGGGGGCGGTAGTCTGCACTTCCTAAAATGAAATTATCACGTTTATCTATTATAGAAACCATAAAGGTATGCCATAAATGAAAAATACATAAGAATATTGAAAACATAAACATAATATATATCATATATAAATTTAGATACATCTTAATGGCCACCTTGAAAGGTTTTAAAAGAAGATTGAACAATCATCGTTTCGTGAGGCAGTAATTCGCCACCCACAGAAATAGTATGTTCTTTAACAATTAGATGGAGGTGTGTGTATGTTTAGCTCCAATAATTATCATAGAAACATACTATTATATTTAAGATACTATTTTTGTTACAAAAGATAGGATGAAAATGAGGTTACGTGGTTGGAGAAGCAAAATAAAACAAAAGAACATAAGAGAAGACATTACCTGTAAATCGGGTAACTCTCCTTGGTTTGAACCAAAAGGGTTTTTTTGAAGAGATCTATTCACAATTTAAGGCTTCTAGGATGAATATAGGGATCTTGGGAGCGTATTTGAGTAGAGTTTGGTCACGAAAAAGGTAATGAAAAGTGCGAGATATGGGTAGGAAGTGGGGTCTTTTTATAAGGGAGATGAGGGGCTCTTTTGGAAAGCATGAATCTATTATTTTATTATATAAAGTTTTTAGGTTTCTAAATGTCCCAAAATCATTAAAGTATAAGATAAGGTAAACCATGTTCGAAATAAAATCATACAATAAGAATTTGATAAGTGTTGGATATTATTTTAATCATTATCTTCTTATTTATTTAAATCATTCATTAATGATGTAAACACTGTATCATCATTGTGTCATAAATAGTTTTATATATTTGATGTCTAAAAATTATATTAAAATTATCATATTGTATAAAATAGTTTTAGATTTCTAATTAATATTTATAGTCGAAAAGATAACTTGTATAACCCCTTATAAAAATTGTTTTAGAAAAACAAAACATGTTTGTGATGTTTTTATTTTTACTTTAAATAAAAGGTATTAATGTCATTATCATACCTAAGTGTCTAAATTGGGTCCCAAAAATTGACCCATGGATTTTAGTGGTCTACCATGACTCATCCAATAATATTAGGACATGTTTCAAGGTAATTTCATATTATTATAACATTATTTTTACCTCAAATTACCCTAATTACCTCTAATCACGGTTAATAAATCTCAAAAATTACTATCCACAAAAAATTATTTTCATCCCATTAAACAAAATTTTACTTCCTAATGACAACCATTTATGTAATATTTTTTAAATTAAATTCACAGAAGTGGTAAAATTTCATTTAAACAAAAAATCAGTTTTTCTAACTATCACATAGTTGTTTCACTATTCATCAAAATTGAAGTTTTTCAGAAGAATAACAAAAATTTACCCTAAGATAATTTTGTTATTCCAAATTCAAAAATTATGTTAGTTTTACCAATTTCAAAACATAGAAGTTTCATTAATTAATTTTATAATTAATTTTTGCTGTCAAAATATATAACATGTTTTTAATAAACAATACCTATCAAAAGATCGACAATTGTTTATGTCCAATTTCAAGTTAAATTAATTATAATGTCCACCATTAGACTAAATGGTAAAAAAAATAATCTAATTTAAAATTAAAACAAATTAAAAATATAATCTTTCCATATAAATAAATTATATGAAAATGAGGTTTTGAATTAAAATACAAGACTTTTCATTAGTCGTTAAAAAATTAACATTATCAGAGAAATACCAAAAATTTATCCAAAGTAAATTTCAATGTCCCAATTCTAAATAATATGTTGTTTTGACAAATAAATCTTATAAAATTGTCAATAGCCATATTTAAAAATAGTTTTCCATCAAAATTCTGTAAAACAATCTTATAAAATAATAGTGTATTCAATGCTTAGGATTGGATTTATTCTCATTTGAAGCCTCTAAAACACTATCTAATTCATAAATATACATAGACATGAAAATATAGTACTCTTTACTTACTTGGGATGTTACATCCTTCCCCACATGAGAAAATTGCATCCCCAAAATTTATTTACTTATCGAATAAGTGGGGGTATTTATCCCTCGTGGCATTTTCAGATTCCCATGTTGCCTCTTCAATCATGTGGTTTTTCCACAAAACCTATAATTGATGAGTCACCATATTCTGCAATACATGCTCCCTATGGTCAAGAATTTGGATTGGTTGTTCCTCATAATATAGATTCTCATCCAGCTGAACTACCTCTATACTCATAACATGAGATGGATTTGGAATGTACTTCCTTAACATTGAAACATGAAAAACATTGTGTACCTGAGATAGATTCGGAGGTAATGCCACTCAGTATACAACCGATCCCACTCTCTCCAAAATTTCATATGGTCCAATGAACCTTGGACTCAGCTTTCCTTTTTACCAAATCACATCACACTTTTCCATGGTGAAACGTTGAGGAAGACATGATCACCTACCTCAAAAGATAGATCCTTCTTCCTATTGTCTGCATAACTTTTCTGCCTGCTCTGAGCTATTCTTATGTGATTCTATATCAGCTGAACTTTTTCTACCAACTATTCTACCAATTCTGGTCCCATAAACTTCCTTTCACCTACTTCATCCAAAAAAGCTGGAGTTCGACACCGCTTCCCATATAATGCCTCAAATGGTGGCATTTGTATACTGGAATGTAAACTGTTATTATAAGAAAACAGAACCAAAGAATGATGTAGGTCCCAACTTCCCTGATAATCCATCAAAATAGCATTTAGAATATCATCGAAAGTCTGAATTGTTTGTTCTAACTTCCCATCTGATTGAGTATGAAAAGTTATACTAAAATTTAATTCAGTACCCAACGACTTCTGACAGCCTTTCCAAAAGTTAGACGTAATCCTGGGATCACGATCACATACAATGGAGTGGGGAACTCCATATAACCTGACTATCCCATTAATATACAAATGATAAATTTTATCTATGGAGAATGTATCTCTTATAGAAATGAAATGAGCATATTTAGTCAAGCGATCAACAGTAACCCAGATTGCATTATTACCTCGAGTTGTTTTCGGCAATCCCACAATGAAGTCCATGGATATATTCTCCCATTTCCACTCTATCAATAGTAAAGGCTGAAGCATCCCTTTCAGTAAATACCACTCTAATGTAACCTGTTGACATGTCAAACTCTCTACAGTATTGTAAGAAATATCTATTTTCATTCCATCCCGCTAGTAATACTCTTGAAGATCTCTATACATCTTATTACAGCCAGGATGAACTGAAAATAGAGAACTATGAACTTCACATAACAACTCTCTCTTCAACTATGAATCACAAGGCACACACAATCTCTTACAAAATCTCAAAACAAAATCATTATCAATGTTGAATTCAAGTAACATACCCTTCTAAACCAGCTCTACCTTTTTTTTACAACTCACAGTCTTGCTTCTGAGCTTTCTTAATTCTCTCTGTTAGAGAATATTTCACTGATACCTGAAACAAAACAGAATAACAACCATCCCCAACAACTGCTATTCCAAGGTTCATAAAATCTTTATCTAAAGGATCACATTCCAAACATAACATGGTTATTGAAGCATTGTTTTTTGGACTCAAAGCATTAGCCACTTTATTTTCTTTTCCCAGATGGTAATGAATTGTACAATCATTATCCTTGATTAATTCCAGCCATCTCCTCTGTCTCATGTTCAATTCATTCTGAGTGAATATATACATTAAAGTTTTGTGATCAGTATATATTTCACACTTTACAACATACAAACGATGCCTCCAAGTTTTTAAAGAAAAAAACAACATCAGCTAATTCCAAATCATGTGTAGGGTAATTTAACTCAAGAGTTTTTAACTGACATGAATCACATTCAATTACCTGATCGTTATTCATTAGGATGCAACCAAGTCCTTTTAATGAAGCATCACTGTAGCTAACAACCTCACTATTCCAGGAAGGTCGTGCCAAAACTAGAGCATTCATCAATCTACTTTTCAATTCTTGAAAACTATCATCACATTCTTTTTTCCATATAAACTTAACACCCTTCTGAGTTAGCTTAGTCAATTGGATGGAAAACCATGCAAAATTTTTAACAAACCTTTGGTAATAGACATCAAAAACAAGAAAACTATGAATCCCGGTTATATTTTTGGGACTTGCCCATTCTTCAACAACTTTTTTTGGTAGGATCAATAGTTATTAAATTTCTAGAAACAATGTGACCAAGGAAATAAATTTATTGAAACCAAAATTCACACTTGCTGAATTTCCCATACAATTTCTTTTCTTTTACGGTTTTCAAAATAACCGTTAAATAAATTTAATGCTCCTCTTTACTTTTAAAAAACACGAAAATATAATAAATGAAAAAAACCACAAACTTATCCAATAATTCATCGAAAATTCTATTCCTAAGGTCCATGAATACAACAGGTTCATTGGTTAACCCAAAAGGCATAAATAAGATTCATAATGGACATATCTTGTATGAAACGCGGTTTTTAGAATATCTGATTCCTTTACCTTCAACTGATGGTACCCCGATCTCAAGCCAATCTTTGAAAAATATTGAGCTCCCTGGAGCTGATCAAAAAAATTATCGATATGAGGCAAAGGATATTTTTTCTTAACAATGATGTTATTCAAGGCTCTATAATCAATTCAAAATCTCATTGAACCATCTATTTTTAACAAATAAGACAGGAGAACCCCATGGTGACGTGCTTGGTTGAAAGAAACCTTTCTCTAATAAATCATGCAATTTCTTCTTCAACACTAAAAGTAAAATTTGAGCCATTCAATAAGGGGATTTTGAAATTGTCTTAGCATCAGGAACTACGTCAACAGTAAAGTCGATTTCTCGATCTTGTATTATTCTAGGAAACTTGTCTGGAAAAACAGTAGGATACTCATTTACAACTGGCACATCATTAATCTGAACGGTTCCTTTGTTTTCAACAATGTGTTCAAGGTAACATTCATTTCCTTCTTTTACAAGTTTATCATCCTCTTTATATGATATCAATAGTAAGGGTTCATTCATGTACAAAAACTGAAAGACTTTCTGAAAAGAAACTTCTTTAGCTCTACAATGAATCTTAGAAGGGTAAACAGAGAGACAATTTATACCCAAGATAACATCAAACTCTACTAGAGGTAAAACAATAAGGTTTTCATGTAGGTTCTTTCCACGGATAAATATAGGAATATTCTTATAAATTCTTTTTGCCTCAAAACATCCCCCAGGTGTTTTTACCACAAGTTCAAGAGTCATTTCTTGAGATGGTGTTCCCAATTTACAAGAAAACTTTTCAGAGATGAAAGAATGTGTAGAAAAGGAATCAAACAACTCATTGGCAAAATCTTGAAAAACAATAATGTACCTGATACCACTTCATTTGATGGCCCAACATCTGCTGATGTAGTTGCAATGGATTTCACCACACAGTTCTGCTTGTAGTCTGACTACTTCCCATCATTCGAGATCCTTGTCGGACACTCGTTTGCAAAATGACCGATATCATTGCACTTGAAACATTTCACTAACTGATATCAAATTTGGTCTTACCGTCACCCTGATAATTTTCAGTGTAATCAGGAGCCTTATGTCCCATCTTACCATATCGGAAGCACTTCCTAGAATTCCGAAGCCATTCCCCAGCAATTTTTTTCCATATTTATCACAAAATTAAAAATTAGTCTTCTTACCATCAGACCTTTTTGATGGAGTCTTCCCTTTCTCCTGCCACCTCGGTCTCTTCTTTTGTTGGATGTCATAGAACACTTGATCATCGGAAAACTCCATTTCCACCTTCTCAGCACATCAAACAAGCTTTTCATAACTTTTGAACTCATGAGAAGCTAATTCCGTTCGATATGTTGGCGTTAATCCTCAGTAAAAATAATTTATTTTACTTTCAAGGTCAGGGATAAAATTTAGAGTATACCTTTCCAATCGAGTGAACCTTTCATCATAAGCTGCCACTGAGTTGTCCTCTTGCCTCAATTCCAAGAATTTTTTTCCATCCTAAGTCGAACAGCCTAAGGAAAATATTTCACAGGAAACATTCCATTGAATTCATCCCAGTTAAGAGCATCAATATCATCTGCGTCCTTGATATTTTTAACCATCAATCACCACTGATCTGCTTCACCCTCAAAATGGTAAACAGCAAGACTAACCTTTTGATTGTCTGAACACCCCATGACATCGAAAAACATCTATATTACATTAATCCACCATTCAGATAGTACAGGTTCAGATGATCCTATGAATGTTGGGGGATGTTTCCTCAAGAAATGTTCCACCACTGACATGTACCTCTGCGGTTGATCTGGATGATCTCGTGTGTGGATAGCACCACCATTTATCACTTGAATCAACTATGTCATTGCTGCAACAAACTGTTATGTTCTAATTCGGATCATATCAGGATGCTGATTCGGAAGGTCAATTCCTTCTGTATTCCTTCATAGCACATCTTCCATGTTTCTTCTATGGAAAAACATTCTGAACACAGAAATAACTTACGCGAATCAACATGGTAATCTGTAAATGCTATATCATCTCAATATAACCAAAAATTAATATATGGACATTTATTTAACAATACCCTAACTCTTAAAGTTATCTAAACCTCTATATGATACCAAGTATAAAGGCCCGACCTCAAACATTACTTAATCATGAGTTATTTCAAGAATACACATTGAAGATCTTTTCAGGTTTCGAGTTTGAGAGAATTAGAACAAAAATCATGCATTACATTCCACATTTAATCAAGGTGGTTACATCAATGACAATATTAATTTTTTTCCATCAAAGGAAACATATTTAAAATAAAACATGGGTTCTTTCTTGACACTTCCTCGACACTATCATCACATCATGGACGTTTCCCTTGACCTGTGAAAAACATTTCAAAAACTTGGGATTAGCATAAAAAGCTCAGTAAAGGATATAAAAGTATAGAATGTAAACATTAGTCCATGTATACATAAGAATAAATGAAATCATACTTTATTCATAAAATATAAGCACATTAACATACCTCATGAAATCATAATATTTAAGAATAATTCTGTGAAAACATAAGACATAAAGGTAACTTGATCCATTCATAACATTATTATGTAGGGAGTAACCCTCATGGTTACGTTTGGAGTACCAATTACAGTGTATTCCCTAAATATATTTGGAGAGACATTATAATTTAACTCATTTGAGTTACCCAATGCATTGGAGAGCTTTATCAGGCTCACTCGCCCTTAGTTTATCATGGAACCTCCTGTCTTCATAAACAATTCCCAAGAACTATAACATAATTGTATCACATAAAACATGCATAAAGGAAACATTACATTTCCACATTTCAATCACAAGATATAAAAAACACATTGATATAATAAAAACATTATCAAATCCATTTTCAATACCAATATAAATGAAAATTAAAACATGGAATTTATTTTTCATTTTAAATAAGTTATCGTTTGTAGAGGAAGCCGAAACACAAATAACGGTCACGACGGCGGAGAAGTCATTGTCTCCGCATACGTAAGACAAAAACATTCACTTTTGTCATTTAGTAAAACAATTTTTATAAAAATATTCCTTTTTAATAAAAGTAAAAAGTCAAAGGGGTTTATACACCGTATAAAATAAAATTGTGTATAAAACAAAATATTCTTCAATAAAAGGAGATTGAGACGAAGTCCCTTACATCGTGTCCGACTTGGCTCGATCGTTCTTTAATCTCCTAAATAATAAACTATAGTTAACTTATACTTGCTTAAGTACCTTTTTCAAGATCATTATTCAATTTATATCACTTATTACCATGTAAGGAACATTATGTAATCATTTAAGTTAATAACGTTCGTTTTTTCGGTCTTTGGTACTTTAGTCAAAAATAAACTTCTTATAATCACAAGTTGTTCATGTGGTAAAATATCTATTATCTCCATAATTATATTCATGATGTAGATATCATATATATCATGTATATCAAGTATATACATGCATTTATAATATTACATAACATTTAAAGGTATGAAATGAAATGCACCATTCATGGAGACGGTAAGACATACGTATGCAAGAACGCTCCTTTCACTTCTATTTGGGATTTAATGGAATGAAATAATAATGATATAATGGTATATTATAATTCTATTATAATTTCATATATAATATCATAAACTCTATCCTTTATACGTCCCACATATCGCATTAATGATTCAAATCACATTAAGGGGCGGTAGTCCGCACTTCCTAAAATGAAATTATCGCGTGTATCCATTATAGAAATCATAAAGTCATTCCATAAATGAAAAATAGAGAAGAATAATAAAAAATAAAAATAATATATATCATATATAAATTCAATTACATCTTAATGGCCACCATTAAAGGTGTTAAAAAAATATTGATCAATCATCGTTTCGTGAGGCAGTAATTTTCCACCCACAGAAACAGTATGTTATTTAAACATTAGATGGAGGTGTGTTTAAGTGTAGCTCAAATAATCCTCATAGAAACATCATAGTATATTGAAGATACTGTTTTTGTTACAAAATAATGGACTAAAAAGATGTTACATGTTTGGAGAAGCAAAATAAAACAAAAGAACATAAGAGAACACATTACCTTTAACTCGGGTAACTCCCCTTGGTTTGAACCAAAAGGGTTTGTTGAAGAGCTTTCTGCCTAAGGTAAGGCTCCTAGGAGGAAGAGAGGGATCTTGGGAGCTTATATGAGTAGAGTTTGGACTATCCAAAGGGATTTATAAGTGTGAGAAATGTGTAGGAAGTGGGGTCTTTTTATAAGGAAGAGGAGGGGCTCTTTTGGAAAGTATGAAACTATTATTTTATTATATAATGCATTAGGTTTATAAAGGTACAAAAATCATTAAAGTAAAATATAAGGTGGAAAATGTTAAAAATAATGTCATAAAATAATAATTTGACAAGTTTTGGATATTATTTTATACATTATCTTCTTATTTATTTTAATCATTCATTAATGACGTAAACATTGCATCATCATTGTGTCATAAATAATTTTATATATTTTATGTCTAAAAAAAATATTAAAATTACCATGTTTCTGGAAATCTTTTTATATTTATAATTAATATTTATAGTCTAAAACATAACTTGTATAACCCCTTATAACAATTGTTTTAGTGAAACAAAACATGCTTGTGATATTTTTATTTTTACTTTAAATAAAAGGTATTAATGTCATTATCTTACCCATGTTGCTCCATGGGGTCCCAAATATTGACCCATGGATTGTGTTGGTCAGCCGTGACTAATAAAATAATAGTAGGACATGTTCCAAGTTAATTTCATATTATTATAACATTATTGTTTCCTTAAATTACCCTAATTACCTCAAATCGCGGATAATAAAAATCAAAAATTACTAATCAACAAAAATTATTTTCTTCCCATTGAACCACATTTTACTTACTAATTACAACCATGTATGTCAGATTTTTGAAATTATATTCATAGAAGTGGTAAAATTTCATTTAAATGAAAAATCAGTTTTTTTTACTACCACTTAGTACTTTCACTATTCATCAAAAAATTGATGTTTTTCAGAAGAATACCAAAAATTAACCTTAGATATATTTGATATTCCAAATAAAAAAATGATATTAGTTTTACCAAATTCAAAACATATAAGTTTCATTAATTAATTTTATAATTAATTCTCGTTGTCAAAACAGATAACGTGTTTTTAAGAAACAATTCCTATCAAAAGATCAATAGTTGTTTATGTCCAATTTCAATGTTAAATTAATTCTAATGTCCACCATTGAATTAAATGGTAAAAAAATATTATAATTTCACTTTATAAAAATTTAAAAAGATAATCTATCCATATAAATAAATTAGATTAAAATGAGGTTTCGAATTAAAATATAACATTTTTTAGTTTTCGTTAAAAAATCAACATTATCAGAGAAATACCAAAAATTTATCCAAGTTAAATATCAAAGTCCCAATTATAAGTAATAATTATTTTTGACAAATGGAGCTTATAAAATTTTCAATAGTTAGATTTAAAAATGTTTTCCATCAAGAGGTAGTAAAACAATCTTTTAAAATATTAGTGTATTCTATGCTTAAGATTGGATTTATTCTCATTTTAAGCCTCTAAACCACTATCCAATTCATAAATAGGCATATATATGAAAATATATTACTCTTTAATTACCTGGGATGTTACAAGAAACCTACTTTAGGAAGTAACCCTACATTTGGGATATCAGAAAAGTATGGAAGGAGAAACATACGTAAGTGTTAAATGTTACGTTTGTTTCTCAAATGTATAGTTCATCAACTGTACTTTTGTGAAAAACCATATGTTCTTGGAAAAGTATGGATCAAGTAAAATTATGGATCTTTTATTATAAATTTTAAAGCTGAAGAGGAAAGTATGGATGGACAATCCTATGTTTGTAATCAACCAATCATTGTCAACCATACGTTTGAAGGTCACATCATCAACCTTACACTTGGTGTCGGAGAATTACAAAAACGATATTTTTATGCAACGGTCAGCAAACTGATTATTAAGAAGATTTCAAGCCGATTTTAAGGTTTCTTTTAATGTATGATCTTGATATATTAAAAGTTGTTTTATCAATGATTTAAGGATCAAATTAAAAAGAGGTTTTTATGCCGAGTCTTCAGGGATGTTATGACTACTCTGTACATTCCAATGTTTGAATTTCGCAAGTCAAAAAGTGAATTTTATGGATCTAAATTTGAAGTGGATGTGCTCCTCATTGTTATATATTTGTGATTTCTCTGAAACAGGTAGTGATAGTTAATCTATCATTCAAAAAGGGTGGAAAAAGAAAATACAGAGACTACTCGAAACGTACAGATCTGCTGATTCAAGAGGAGCATCAAAGCTCTGTTTATTGAAGAAGAAGGAATGTGATAGAAGATTCACTTATTATACATCAAAGATCTATTGTGGATCTACTTCTGTTGAAATTGTAAATTATATTTCTATATCTATTGCAATGAGATCGACTCAGATCAACTCTTATGTGATGATCATTATTTCTGAAGGTGACGATCTATCTACAGTCAATTGTATGCTATTGAAATTGTGTAGAACATCTGGAAAGTATGTTTAGAATAAAAAAATCTTTATTTTCTATTCTTGAGTAACCGGATTCTCATACTAAGATGTGTAGGTTCTATTAGTGAACCAGAAGGCTATGTTTTTTCTTAATTTGTAATGGTGTCAACTGCATGTACTCAGTTGTTGAAAGGTCTATGGAAATGAGGACCAGATAGTAAAATTCACCAAGCTCGTGGAGTAGAGCATTGGTGGAGTGGACTAGGGGATTTCTGTTCCCCGATCCACTATATATCGTGTGTCTCTGCAGTTCATATTTCTGCTGTATTATTAATCTGACTAAAGCGAAAATAATAACACAATCTCACGATGATTATTGAAAAGACACAATTCACCCCCTCTTGTGTATATTTGGAATAATCCAATCCAACAATTGGTATCAGAGGTTGATCTTCCTGGTAAATCCTTAACAAGAGGAAAGTGATTATACAAAGAGCAGGATGATTGATACAATAGAGGGAATGTCTATGGTCAGAGAACTGTACTATAATGGAGAAAACTATGGATGTTAGAAGTCCCGAATGATTATTTATCTGAAAAACCTTGGATATAAAGTATATTCGATGATTCTGACTCCATATGAAATACCAGAAAAACATGAAACATGGAGTGCAGCTACTGAAGCTGAATATAATATGAACTCAAATGAAATGAATGCAATTATATGTGGTCTAGGACCCAATGAGTTCAATATAGTATCTCAATGCCCGAAAGCATATGAAATGTGGATAACTATTACTGTTGCTTATGAAGGAACCAACAATATCATGGAAATGAGATATGAAACTGCTAAGCTTAAATTTGATACATTCAGAAAGGTTGAAAGTGAAAGTATTACTCAAATAAATAGAAGATTCACCGAGATTATCAATAATATAACATCCTTGGAAGATCCCATTAAACAAGATGATCAAGATTTACAAGTACTGATATTACTACCTACGATGTGGAATGAAATCTCTACTAAAATCAGACAGTCGACACCTGTTATGAACTTAACCATGATAGAACTGATTATAACATTAAGGATGTATGAAGCTGAGATTAAAGATAAAATAATGAACACAAAGTGATTATTAAGAGAAATGACACTTCCTTGAAAGTGTCATCACAGAGCAAAAATAGAAAGATGAAGAAAAGTGTAAAATAGAAATAAAAAATTTCTGATTAAGAAAATTATGATGTAGAACAGGCTCATCTAGATAGAAGATTCACTAAATTCTACAAAAAGAATAAGTAATTTAGAAAATTATTCACAAAGGATGAAAAGGAAGTCAAATGTTATGAATGTAAGAAAATAGGACATATCAGATGTGACTGTCCTCAGCTAAAAGAAGACAAGAAAAATTAATTCTTCAAAAGAAATGATTATGAACATAAGGACATGAAATCTATGAAATCTACATGGAGTGTATCTAAAAACTATAGTAGAACTTCTAAATCAGACATAGAGAAGGAAAAAGTAAATTTTAAACCCAAAATGTGTTTTATGGTAGACACAAATGAAGTACAATCTTACTAGTCTTCTGGATCTAGTTGTGAATCTAGTTACTCTAATGAAAAACCTGCAGCTTACTGCAATATGCTTGAAGATAAAATATGATTCTTTGTTTAAGAAAAATCAGTCTTTAAAGAAAATTTACAAAGTTGTTTCTGATGAAAGAGATACAATGCTAAAACAATATAAGGACTAAACTAAGAAGTTTGACTCAATTAACACTAACAATACAGATTATGAATCAAGGATAAAATCTCTGCAAACTGAAGTAGAAACCTATAAAAGTGCATCATTTGTTTTTACTAAAGGAGAAAATAATTTAAATGAAATTCTTGGGAAAATGTCATTAAAAAGGAAGGATTTGGAATTGGTAGTAACTGTGAAAAACCAAAGCAGTAGAAGAAATAGTTTATTCCAAGTACAAAAATACTAGATTGTAATTAATGTGGAATAAGACGACATACTTCTAAAAATTGTTTCTTAAGACAACCCCAAATACGTGGTATTAAGAAAGATTTTGTATCGAATGATTTATTTGACTCTTGTGAAATTAGAAAAACAAAGCAAGTCTGGATTCCTAGATCTCTACTGGCTAACACCCGTGGACCCAGTAGAATATGGGTACCAAAGAAAATTGTATAAATTCCCTTGCCGGGAGCAGGTCACACAAGAAAAAAGGACATATGGTACATGGATAGTGACTGCTCAAGACATATGAGTGGGAGCTCCTCAAACTACTCTACACTCACACAAAAAGATGGTGGACTAGTCACTTTTAGAGACAATGCCAAAGGGAAGATCTTTGGTATTGAAACAATTGGAAATACAAAAGCTTTCTCAATCAACAATGTACTTTATGTACAAGGATTGAAACAAAATATGATAAGTATTTCTTAACTATGTGATGATATTTATGCTGTTGATTTTTATAACAATTGTTGTTCTGTTTTGAAGAATAAACTGCTTAAATTTAGAGCACCTATAACTAAAAATGTGTATACCCTGGATTTAAATTCATTTTGTAAACAAAAAGTAAACTTCTTAACTGATAAAGTGAATGAATCATGGATCCGACATAGGACACTTGGAAATTGTAATGTATTTTTTTTAAATAAATTATCTATGAAAAAATTAGTTTCTGGTTTGCCTAGTCTCATATTTGAAAGTAACAGATTTTGTGATGGATGACAACTTGGCAAGAAACACAAATCATCATTCCAATCTGTTAACAAAATTGCTACATCTAAACCTTTAGAACCTATCCATATAGATTTGTTTGGACCTTCAAGAGTAGCATGCTTGGCTGGTAAAATGTATTTATTTTTTTTAGTTGATGACTATTATAGATTTACATGGATTTTCTTTTTAAAAATTAAAAATGAAACTTATTAATTATTTGAATGTTTTTTCAATGTTGTTCAAAATGAAAAACATTTAAAAATACTTTCATTAAGAAGTGATCATGGTGGAGAATTTGAGAATGAGTAATTTGATTCTTTCTGCTCAAATATGGTTATTAAACACACATTCTATACACCTAGAACACCTCAACAAAATGGAATTTTTTGAAGAAGAAATAGTACTATTCATGAAATGGCTAGGACTATGCTAAATGAATACAGTCTTCCTACCTATATTTAGGCAGAAGCTGTAAGCACAACCTACTATATAATGAATAGATTTTTATTTAGACCTCTTTTGAAAAAGACATCCTATGAACTTTGGAATAACAGAAAACCTAAAGTTAACTACTTTAATGTTATTGGATGCAAGGTTTACATCAAGAACACCAAGGATAATCTTGGTAAGTTTGATCCAAAATCGGATGAAGGCATTTTCTTAGGATATTTTGATACTTCCAAAGAAAATAGTGTATATAATAAGAATTAAAGGATTGTCAATGAATCAGTTCATGTAAAATTTGATGAGTCTAATACCTTTGAGAAAATGACCGACCAAAGGGATGAATTGGAATCTAATCATAACATGAGACTTGAGAACTTGAAAATGATTTTGAAAAAGATATAAATAAAATTCATTCCAGTTTATAAGAACATGATACTAAAGAACCTATGAGTGTACTACCTAGATAGTTTAGAACCCTAAAGAATCACCCTTTAGAAACTATAATAGGTGACTTAAATATAGGAATAAAAACAAGAAGAAATATAGGAAATATTGTAGAATTCTCTGTCTTTCATTCCCAATTAGAACCCAAATCTATAGTAGAAGCTTTAGATGATGAAAGCTGGATGATATAAATGCAAGAAGAATTAAACCAGTTCGAAAGATATGATGTTTGAAAATTAGTTGAAAGATCATAGAATTATCCAGTGATAGGAACCATATTCTTCTTTAGAAATAAGCAAGATGATCAAAGAATAATAACTAGAAATAAATCTATACTTTTATCTAAAGAATATATTCAGGAAGAAGGTATAGATTATGATTAGACCTTTGCACCTGTAGGTAGATTAGAAGCCTTTAGGATCCTTTTAGCCGATGCATCTCATATGAACTTTAAATTATTTCAGATGGATTTAAAGTCTGCCTTTCTAAATGGTTATTTAATGGAGTAAGTTTATGTTGAGAAACCTCCTGGTTTTCAAAATTTTCAAAAACCAGATTCGGTTTTTAAACTTACTAAAGCTCTTTATGGCCTTAAAAAATCACCTAGATCATGGTATAAAATATTAATCAATTTTATATTGGAAAATGATTTTATTTTTATAATGGAAGATCCAACACTTTTCAAGAAGATTGTAAATTCTAATATTTTATTGGTTTAAATTTATGTTGATGATGTAATTTTTGGATCAACTAATAAAACCATTTGTCATGAGTTTTCAAAGTTAATGGTAAAAGAATTTGAAATGTGTACGAAGGGAGAATTAAAATTATTTTTATGTCTTCAAATTTATCAAAATGATTTTGGAAATGTTTTAAACCAAAGAAAATACATTAATGATTTATTAAAGAAATTTTGACTTGAAAATAACAAGACATATAAAACTCGTATGTGCACTAATATAAAACATGATTTGGGTGAAACGGGTAAATCAGTTGACAACAAGTTATATAGAGGTATGATTGGTATTTTGTTATGTCTTACTGTTAGCTAGCCATATATAATGTATTATGTATGTCTTTGTGCAATATTTAAATAAAATCCTAAAGAATCTCATTTAACTACTATTAAAAAAATTAGATATTTAAAAGAACTATTTCGCAATCTCTTCATTATCCAAAAACATATGATTTTAATTTAATTTCATATTTAGATGTAGACTTTTGGAGTTGCATATTTGATAAGAAAACACATCAGGAACTTGTCACTTTATAGGGAAATATTTAGTGTCATGGTCAAGTTATAAACAACATTCAGTTTCCCTATCAACAACTGAGGCAGAATATGTTTTTGCTGGCAGTTTATGTGCACAAGTGTTGTGGAAGAAAAACACTCTTATGGACTTTTGACTGAATTTTAATAATACTCATATTTTATGTGATAATACTAGTGCTATAAATATTTCTAAAAAATCATATTAATAATTCTAGGACTAAGAATATTGATATTAAATATCATTTTCTAAGAGATCATGTTCATAAAAAGGATATATCTTAGGAATTTGTAAGTACTGAAATTAAATTAACTGATGTTTTTACTAAACCACTTCCCACTGCAAGGTTTGATTTTATTAAGGGGGAGATAAGTTTATTTAATTTTAAAAAATGCATTATTTTATTTTTCTATACTGTTTCTTTATTTTAATTATGTTTAAAATAATTTAGTAATTTATTTTTCAAACAAAATAATTTTTTTCCAGCGTATTTGTTTTTATTTTATGTTCAAAATCTATGTAATGATTAATAAAAACATGGGAATCAAGGTTATCAGAAACCTTTCGTCTTATAAACCATTTCATTTCTACCAAAATGCTTTCAAAACAACAAAATCATACCACTGCACGAAAACCCTAATCATCAAACCTCGGAAACCGTAATCATCAATCCTTCAGAGATTCTCATAGAAATGACAAAGACTAAGAGAGCCGATGAAGTCAAAACTGTCAGTGCCAAGAAACAACATTCATAAGGAAGGACAATCTAACAAGGAAAGGCGATTGATCTCGAATAACTCTATCAGACAAATCTCCTATTGAAACAAGAAATATCGTTTCGGAATCTCGAACAAAATTTCAACAGTGAGAATAGGGAATTTTTGTATGAGGTAGAGCTTCAACATTTCTACAAGTCTGTACAATTTAGTCTAGGAGATAATGAGGACTCTCTGCTGGCTAAGATAGAGGATAGAGATTTTTCGATCTCTTCAGTTGAAATTGGTCAGATTTTGAACTACCATCGTGAGGGAGTTTTTCATTTCGATTTGATATGTATTTTAGATTATGTGCATAAATCAGAGGACATAATGTATTTTCTTTTTGGTACTACATCGGTAAGGAAGATGTTTATAAAGGATCTGGAGCTAGATCATGAAATTTTGTTAAAATTTGTGCAAACAAGGATTGCACCGAGGATGTATGAGATGGGGAAGATATTATATACCGATATGTATATAATGTATCTTTTGATCAGTGATATTAAACTATTTTTTTCTAGGTATATGGTTAGATAGATAAGATATTGTTGTCAGAGTGATCCCTGAATGAACTTTTACCCTTTTGGTCGATTCATCTCCAAATTGTTGTTTAAGAAGGATAAGGTGATACCGGTGGATGCCAAAGTGTGTTGTCATCAATGTAATTTGTTTAATGCTGGAACTTTAAGAAAGATTGGATATTTCTGGAGCACCATAAATGGAAAAAAAATTCCAATAGGAGCTGAGGATGAATCAGAGATTGCTGAGGATCAATCTATTAAGTCCAAGGAGGGACAAGGTGAATCGAGAGTTAGCACTGCTACAAAAGTATCATATTTGAAGTGGAAGATACTGAGGAAGAAAGAAGTTAGGATGGACTTCAATCTCAGAGGAAAAGAACTGCGATTTCGGTACATAATTACCCTGAATTGACCATAAGAGATTTACTCTTATATAGATTTCCAGAGAAAAGGTTGTTGAACAATCTCAAGAACAGAATGTGGCAGTTAGAGACCATGATCCTGCAAGAATTGAAGTTGATAGATCAGAACAAAAAGTTGAAGCTGATGTTGAAGTTACAATTCAACAAGATAAGGAAGCAGATCCTGGTGAAAAAGTGGAAAGACATCAAGATACTCCAGAGGATATAATTTTAGAAAATCCATTGGACAAATAAATTGATGATGTTTGTGATGAGCATGTTTCTGAAGCTCACACAAAAGTACTTCAAGAGTATTTTTTTGTGGATGAGCTTGAAAAGGGATTTTTGGAAAAATCTATGGACTATCCTACTCAGGAAAAGGAGAAATACAAGTTTGATGTAGATTCACTACCTTTAGTGTTGCTGCATCACACTGAACCTGAGAATCAGAATCAAGCACAAGGTGCTTATGATTTAGGGAATAAAGAAGTTGAAGAGCTTTACATAATGTTATCTCAACTGCAATCTGAGAATGATACTCTGAGAAGAGTCTTAGCATCATAATAGTTTAAATTTCAAAGGCATAAGGAGTGTACATTTTCATGGAAAGAAGTTGAAAATTTTAAGGAGGATATGTTGAATGTTGTTTCCAAATTGAAATCTGAAATGGTTATGAAGTCAGATTTATCAGTTCTTAAATTCTTTTTAGAGAAACAATTTTCATGAGTTGGGAATAGTGCCACTAGTGGATAAGGTACTTCACTTGACTTAATCAGATTATTTCAAGCTATCACAGCTGCAATGGGAAACATGGATGACAGGTTTCAGGATCTTCCATGCAACAGTGCTCCTTTATCTATTTTGTTAGACAATCAGAAATTCTTGGTTGATCAGTTGACATCCAATGAGCCAGGAATCAGCTCTATCTTAAATAAATTCATAGAGAAGTTGTCTTTGTTTATGAAGAAGGAAGAAAAACATCACGAGTTTTTTAGAGTCAATCTCATTGAAGACATTCGTATGACTCAAGAGGTAAGAGATGTTATTATTAAGCCTGGTGATGGATTAATGAAATGATTGAGCGATAAATTAACAAAATTCAAATCTACAGCCTAGAGAAGATAAACCATACCTGAACACTAACAAAACCATGATTCCCATATTTATTATTTTTGTACTTTTAATGAAAAATTGTTTCATTATATTTATTTCTTTTTCTGTTCTTACTTCGATAGGCTAGTAATGAATATTAAATTATTTCTAAATAGTTAATAATAGAATTTACTTTTGTTCAGTGCTACATTAATCTGTGTTATATTTCATATTCTATCATTCTTTTTGATATCACAAAAGGGGGATAAATTTGGATAAACACAACATTTTTATATTTATTTTAGATTTATTTAAATTTGGGGGAGAAATTAATAAAAAATGGATAAACCAAAGGGATAAATTAATATTGTATTTATCTTTTAAAAATTCAAAACTATTTGTAATTCATTTTGTAAGTTAATTTCATTAGTTATTTTATGGGTTTTGTGATCATAAAAAATGAGGAGATTGTTGATCAAGTGTTGTTTTCAATATTACATAATATTTTTATTTAAAGGGGGAGATTATTGAAATCAATACTCTATCTCTTTATTATAAGTTTGATGCTCACAAATACCCTTAATTATTTTTTAATGATTTTGTTTGTTAAGAATTTTGTAGGAATTTATTAATTTTTTTTACTCTGAAATAACGGGAAATTATTACTAAAGTATTCATTTTTTAGCGTGTTCTAGAAACACTGTTCATACCCTACTTATTCAGGATCTTCATTAGTGTGTTATGGAAACACTATTCATACCCTATGTGGAGAAACAATGTGTAAGGATGAAAAGCGTGTACACTTTTTTAGATAAGATAAAATTATGGTTAATCAACCATACATTATCAGAAATGTATGCAAAAAGAACCCTATGTTAGGAGGGAACCCTACATTAGGGATATCAGAAAAGTATGAAAGGATAAATGTACATATGTATTAAATTTTACATTTGTTTCTCAAAAGTATGGTTCATCAACCTTACTTTTGTGAACAACTATACGTTCTTGGAAAAGTATGGACCAAGTAAAAGTATGAATCTTTTATTATTCATTTGAAAGTTGAAGAGAAAAGTATGGATGGACAACCCTATGTTTGTAATCAACCATATGTTGTCAACCATACGTTTGAAGGCCTTGTCATCAACCTTACGTTTGGCGTTGGAGAATTAAGAAAATGATATTTTTATGTAACGGTCAGCAAACTGATTATTAGGCGGATTTCAAGCGAATTTTAAAGCTGCTTTTAATGTATGATCTTGATCGATTCAAAGTCGTTTTATCAATGATTTATGGATCGAATTAAAAGGAGTTTTTTATGCCGAATCTTTAGAAATGTTATGAAAACTCTGTAAATTCCAATGTTTGAATTTTGCGAGTCAAAAGGTGACTTGTATGGATCTAACTATTCAAGGGATATGCTCGTTCTTTTTATATATTTGTGTAATCTCTGAAACAGATGGTGATAATTAATCTATCATTCAAAAAGGGTGGAAAAAGAAAAAACCGAGGATACTCGAAATGTACAGATATGCTGATTCAAGAGGAGCATCAAAGCTCTGTTTATTAAAGAAGAATGAACACGATAGAATATTCAATTGATTTAAATCGAAGATATACTGTGGATCTTCTAATGCTGAAATTGTGAATTACATTTCTATATCTATTGAAATGGGATCGAATCAGAACAACTCTTATGTGAAGATCATTATTTCTGAAGGTGACGATCTATCTACTATCAATTGCATGCTATTGAAATTGTGGAGAACATCTGGAAAGTATTTTTAGAATACAAAAATCTTTATTTTCTATTCTTGAGTAACTTAATTCTCATACTAAGCTGTGTAGGTTCTTTAAGTGAAACAGAAGGATTTGTTTCTCCATAATTTGTAAAGGTGTCAACTTCCTGTACTCAGTTGTTGAATGGTAAGTTTAAATGAGGACCAGATAGTGAAAATCACCATGCTCGTGGAGTGGAGCATTGGTGGAGTGGATTAGGGGATTTATGTTCACTGAACCACTATATATCGTGTGTCTCTTCACTTCATATTTCTGCTGCATTATTCATCTGATTAATGTAAAATGTAGAACCAAATCTCATGAATTTTTTTAAAAGACACAATTCAGCCCCCTCTTTTGTATATTTCGAATAATCCGATCCAAAACCTTCACATAATGAGAACCATATATATATGTGTGCCTCATGAATACAAATCATTCATCTTATTATCATTTCATATCCCTTGGAAAATGATAAAGGGTTATTATACATTTCAGTGTCATAATTATTAACCATCTAGAGAATAAATGAATATGGTAATGTTGGATTGTTTCTATAAGGACCCGACATTAAAATATTACATAATATTGAATTAAATGAATAATTCAAATTAAGGATCTTTTCAGGTTTAGTGTATTTTAGAATTAGGACATATCTATTACATCTCAAAAGATTATAAGGTAGACACTTCAACTCAGTTTCAATTTTTTTAATAAAATAAAAAACTCTTAAAAAAAAGAAACCTGACTACTTCCATGTTTTAGATATCATGTCTTTACTTGATCCCATACTTGACCCTATTCTTCTTTAAGTCTTGTGTAAAACATTTCAATACTTTGGATGAGCATAAAAAGCTCAATAAGGGATATAAAAATATGGAAAGAAAACATTAGTCCATGTATACATAAGAATCAATGAAACCATAATTTACTGATAAAACATAAGCACTTTAACATACCTCATGAAATCATAAGAACTATGAGTAAATCATAGAAATCATAAGACATAAAGGTATCTTGAGTCATTAATAATATTCTTACATAGAGAGTAACCCTCATGGTTACATTTGGAATACCCATCACAGTATATTCCCTAAATCTCTTCGGAGAAAACTTATCATTTAACTCCTTCGAGTTACCCAATGCATTAGAGAGATATCAGGGGCTCAAATACCATAGGTTTTTTTTGGAACAACCCGTATACGTAAAAATGGCTAAGAACCATAACATAATCATAAAACATTACCTAAGAATAAGGGAAACATAACATTCCCACATTGCAATAAAAATATAACATTTTAAGATATTGAGACAATAAATCCATTATAAAAAACATTTTCAATGCCAAAATACAGTAAAAGAGTATATGGTATTTATTTTTCTTTTGAAAACATTACAGCTTGTTAAGGAAGCCATAGATCAAATAATACTCGCGTGGGTGGCAAAGGTCGTTGTTACTACATATGTTAAAAAACAAAAAGTCATTTTTCTTGTTTATTAAAACGCTTTGTAGAGAAAGGATTCCCTTTGAATGAAATTAAAAGTCAAAAATGTTTTTATACACCATATAAACTAAAGTCATGTAGAAATCAAAAATATTCCCCAATGAATCGAGATTGAGACAAAGTCCCGTACAAAGACAATATCCTTAGATTAAGGATAAACGAATTACATAATTATTTGTGACAAATATAAATAAACCAAATATAAGTGGATATTAAGTGTAAAACAATCATAGGTCATCCACACATACTCATAACACAACATAATCAAAAAGTACTGGTTTGACCCAAAGAATTGAAATTGGGTTAAGAGGTTCCCTTACAAAAATTTGACACCCTAACATCGTCACTTTAAAATTTAGAAAATGAGTTGATGAGAGATAAAAAGGGTATCTAATCACTTGGACATAAAATTTACATCAATAAGGATATATAAGAACATATCCCAACATAAGAATATGTAAATTAAAATACCTACCAAAAAGAAGTATTTTAAAAAGAGGAGGGTGAAAGGTTCCCTTACGGATTTGGGTATCTTTAAAAAAGTACACCTCATAAAAGAAGGATCATACAATGAAGATTTAAATACCCATAAATTAAATTATATTTCACAAATAATACAATCATTGGATGTAAATACACTACACAAAATGAAATAGTGGAAAATGTAGGATGAATCTCACGGGAATAAAAAGTGAGATAAAAACCCCTTACCTCATTGTAATCAATTGAGTTGTATGAAAAAAAGATAATAAACACCAAATTAATCACATAATACCATGAATATAAATATAATCATGATAATATATATGAAATTTCAGTACACAATACACCACATGAAAGAAATAAGTCGTGAACAATGGAAATCTCACAGAATTAAAAGTGAGATAAGAAATCCCCTTACCTCAAATCCGACTTGTCTTGTTAGTTTCTTTATATTCCTGAATAATAAACCTTGGTCAATTTATAATTGCTTAAGGACTTACTTCAAATTTTATTATTCATTTAATATCACATATTAATATGTTATAATAATTAGTTAATTATGTGAGTTCATATCACATGTTTGGTCAATGTTCGGTACATGAGTCAAAAATGAACTTTTTTGAAAAGAATTGTCCATGTAATTATAAGTAAATCATCTCCATAACGGTATTAATAATTTAAATTTCATATATATCCAGTATATATTCATTTTATACTATTCCATAACATTTGGAGAGAGAAAATGAAATACACCATTCATGGAGACGGTAGGTTGTACGTACACATGAATGCTACTTTCATTTCATTGTCATATTAATAGAATTAAAAATAAATGAGACATATATATAATATATTTACAGTATAATATATATTTTATATATGTAATGTAATTTCATTAATTATATTATTTATAAATTCTATGTTTGTCATGAACGAGTCACATCACTTGAGGGGGCGGTAGTCCACACTTCCTCAGACGAAATTATCCCATTTGCACGACATGAAAAGCATAAAGGTTTGCTTTAAATATAAAATACATAAGCATAGGGAGGAAATAAATATAATATATATCATATATAAATATTTTTTATTCATAATTTCCACCATGACAGGTGTTAAAAGAATATTGAACAATCATCATTTCGTGAGGCAGTAATTCGACACCCACAGAAACAATATGTTCTTTAACTATTAGATGGAGGAGTGTGTAAGTGTATATAGAATAATTTTCATAAAAAAATCCTAGTATATTGGGGATACTGGTGTTTTTATGGGATCAAATAATAAGGATATAGTGGTGTGTTATGAAAGAAAATAAAAATAAAGAAACTCGAGAGAAGACATTACCTCTAAATCGGGTAACTCTTTTTGATTTGATCCAAAGGATTCCTTGGAAATACTTCATCCCAAAGTGAGGCTTCTAGGAATAAGGGAGGGATGTGGATAGATAATATGAATAGAGTTTTGACTAGAAAGGGGCTTTAGAGGTGTGGGTAAGAGGGTAGAAGTGGGGACCTTTTATAAGAGGGAGGACGGTCACATATGGGATGTCTTGAAATTTTACATTATTATAATGTGATTTTCGGATTTTAAAGGTCCCAAAATGATATATTGTCAGTATAAGGTAATTCGTGTTTTAAAGACACCCATATAATAGGTTTTATAAAATTTTATGTCATAGATTTTACCTTATCTTTTCATTTTATTTAAATCGTTCACTAAGGAGGTAATCAATTCATCATCATGGTGTCATAAATAAATTTATTGATTTAATGTCTAAAAATTATAAAAAAATACCATGATATAGTAAATATTTTTATATTTCCAATGACTATTTATAGTATAAGTGATCATTTATCTAAACAAAATTAAAATTGTTTTACATAAGATATACAAACCTTTGTTATATTTCTCTTCTTTTTAAAATTAATGTCATAAATGTCACTATCACAACCATGTGACTCCATGGGCCCTGAAGTTTTGAATAAATCATCCCATGGTCTTCTATGACTCAAAATATTGTATCTGGTCACATGTTGGGGTCATTTTATATTATTATGATACTATTTTATTACCCTTAACTACTCGATAACTAATTAATCACTATAATTAAAGATAATTTTTTTCATTAATATTCATAATGCCCAAAAAACAAAAGAGTCTAAATTACATAATTTGGACCTTCTAATTCAAAATATGGAATCCATTTTACCAAATTCCAAACACATAAATTGCAGTGATTAATTTAAAAATAATTCCTACTGTCAAAACCAAAGACGGGTTTTAAAGATGTAAAATGTATCAAAAGAATGATTTGTTTTTACATCCAATTTTAAAGTGATATTACATACAATGACCAAAATTGGATAAGAATATAAAAAAAATTAAAATAAAACTTAAATCAAATAAAAATGACAATATAACTATATAAATAAATTTTTTGAAAAGGTAGTTTTGAATTAAAATGAGGTATTTTTCACTATTCATTAAAAATGAACATTATCAGAAAAATAGAAAAAATTCACCATAAGCTATATTTGATATTCTAAATTAAAAATTGATTTCAAATTTAAAAAATTCAAAACATAGAAGTTTCATTAATAAATTATATAGCTATTTCCCGTTGTCAAAACAAATAATGTGTTTTTAAGAAACAATATCTATCAAAAGATTCACACTTGTTTATGTCCATTTAAAAAGTGAAATTAATTCTAATGACCACCATTGGATTAAATGGTAAAAATATATTCTAATTAAAATTTAAAACCAATTAAAAAGATAATATATCCATATAAATAAATTATATTCAAAGGCGATTTTGAACTAAAATACAATATTTTTCATTATTCATTAGAAAATGAATTTTATCGGAAAAATACCAAAAATTTACAAAAAGTAAATTTTGATGTCATGATTTCAAAGAAGGATTTTATTTTGTCCAATATAACATATAAACTTGACAAAAAGTATATTTGAAAAGGGCTCTCCACCAAAAGGTGGTTAATTGACCTTTTAAAGATTATTACAATATTTATGCTTAAAATTGGATTCATTCGCATTTTAAGACTCTAACATTTATTAGATAAATGAATGAATAAGTAACAAACATATATAATAATTTTTTAGTTGGTTCTATTCATTCCATCCATTACAATGGCTAGGCGTTAAATACCATTTAAAATAATATTATTACATTATTAGTGTGCCACGTAAGATTTCAATGAAACTCGTTTGTTGCATATCAGGTATGCTATCGAACAAAGCATCCCATTTAATGTAAAATTAATATTTAATTCACCAAATATTAATAAATATGAAATTGTCATATTCTTTATTTACCTAGGATGTTACATCATTCCCACCTTTTGGGAATTGCATCCTCACAATTTTAAAATTGGGCTCGGAAAAATCATTGAAAGCCCCTCATCAGAAAAAGAGTTAGTAAAACTATCACTTTAAAAGAAAGAAAGAGAAGTAAAAAGGTCACCTGATTTAAACCATACTAGGATTTAATGTAGGAAAAAATGGATATGGAAGAGAAAACAAAGGGTCAAGTTCTAATGGAGAGTGATAGGAAATATTTCTAAGAGAAAGTTAACCACCAGAAAATCACAAACATGTGATGGGTTAAACGGTATTTTATTCCCCAGTAGGAAAAGTTAACAGAAAACTTTTTGGTTTTGAGTTACTTTTCATTGAGAAACATATTTATGAGCTTAACTAAAACATAAGGAAACATACTTAATTGTCATGTAGACTTTCATCTCTTACTATATTTCATACACAAACTCATATTTTCTCCAAAAGATGAGTATTTAGGATGACTTTTTCACATTAAGAGTGATATAATCATCTTCATGAGAATCATATAACCTATAAAAGATGAACTATATATTTCCCATGTCTTTAGACATTAACCAAAACCAAAATTTTTATTACAAGATCAGATAATCTCCAAAAAGATAATCCTTTATAAAAAGAAAGACAACTCTTATTCTTAAAATTTTTTCAAATAAAGCCAAAGTTCATCAAAGACCAATCAATAAACAGTTATCAATAAAATTCTTTAAAGTAATCCAAACTAATATTGAAACCCAAATCTCCTAAAGATTTAATCACATAGTCTTCCAAGATAAATCTTAACATTTATCTCTAAACATCATCAGTTACTCTTAAAGTCTCATACTGAGAAGTAATTAACATAATCACATATCCTCCATGATAGGTTAATAATTTATATAGGTAACCAAAAATAAACTTATTATTGATTCATAAAATCATCTAACTAAAACTTTTTATTCAAACTAACCAGGGACTTCATGTAATCCAGTGGTAGGGGATAAATACCAGTCACACTTTAGTTGTGGGTTCGATTCCCGCAGCTTTGTCTGACGCGACTGGTTTTCAAATGGTCTGTGTGTTGTCCCTTTTAAAAAAATATATAATTTTATATAATTCCTAAAAAGAGATAAATTCATCAAAAATAAACATAACATATTTTAACCATGAATGTTATCTAATAAATTTCGTTTTGCATCCCAAAATGTATTAACCAGTATTTGCCTCAAACTCAAGGATCATATAAACCCAAATGGATCTTTATAACAATATCCACAAAAGTAAAGATAATTATTCCTTGAATAAAATTTTCACATTTCAAACATCAGGGTTATACATACTATAAATAAGTCTTTTAATGTAATCTCATCATCAAAAGAGCCTTAATACTTTTATGACTTTCACCATCCTAAAATCTACCATTACTCTTGAATCCATTATATGTTGACTTATTATTCATTCAATATTATTCATGATCCATTAACCATTACATTGCAACTTATTCTGAAATACTTCTTTCCTACAAAAAAAAAATCATGAATCATATCCTAAGATTCAATAATAGGAAAACATATGTTATGAGATAATCTATACCTTTCATTGGTCATTGTCAATTTCTTCATCCTGAATCGTAATGGCATTAGGTATTGGTAAATGAATATTTTTATGATCATGGTGATCCCATTCCTGAAACATCTTCATAGGACATGTGATTTTATAATGACTATGCACACCACATTTAAAACATTCAATTGATTCTTCATAAAGAACTGTTTTCCCTTTCCTAGATTCAACCAGATGTTTTCTTTTTCAATAGTAGGTTCTTGATTTATGACCTTCATTTCAACATCTATAACTTCTTTAGATCCCTTTAAAACATTTTCCTATGTGTTTATTTCCACCTCTTTGACACATAGTTCTTTCAACATACATACCTTTATGATTATAACCTGAACTTCCGAAGGGATTTCTTTCTTGCATATATAATGCCTTATAAAAATCACCAAGGTTCATGTGGTCAATCATGACTCCAGATAGTTGGTTTAGAATAACCACAAGAGTTATTATTGAATATCCCATATCATTCAGTTGTTGGTTTAGAAAACTGTCATAGTTTTCTTCACATCCATTGTTACTTTGGTGCCAACTAGATCCAGCCATTTACTAAAACCAAAAATGCCAGTGTGAGTATATCAATAAAATCATCATATAATACTAAGATATAATTTCTCTTATTATCTTGAACTCATTCAATTTATCTAAAAAAACTACGACTCTTTCTGAAATCCTAACCATTATGGTAAAGTTACTTAAGCTTAATGAATACCCTAACCTCTGAAGTTATCGAAACCAACCTCTGATACAAACTATAAGGACCCGACCATAAAACATTACATAATATTGAATTAAATGAATAATTCACATTGAGGATATTTTTAGGTTTATATTTTTAGATAATTAGGATATAACTATTACATCTCACAAGATTATAAAGCAGGCACTTATACTCAGTTTTCATTTTTTTCATAAAATAATAAACTCTTAAAAAAAGAAACATGATTAGTTCCTTGTTTTAGACAGCATGTCTTTCCTTGATCCCATCCTTAACCCTATTCACCATTAAGTCTTGTGGAAAACATTTTAAAACTTGGGATGAGCATAAAAATCTCAGTATGGGATATAAAAATACAGAAAGAAAACATTAGTCCATGTATACATAAGAATCAATGAAATATAACATTACTCATAAAACATAAGTACTTTAACATACCTCATGAAATCATAAGATTTATGAATAACTAATAGAAATCATAAGACATTAAGGTAACTTGAGGAATTCATAACAATCGTACGCATGGAGTAAACCTTATGGTTAGATTTGGAATACCCATCATAGTATATTCCCTAAATCTCTTCAGAGAAACCTTAGCGTTTATCTCCTTCGCGTTACACAATGCATTGGAGAGCTATCTCGGGCTCAACTGCCCTAGGGTTATCACGAAACCACCCATATATGTAAAAATGGCCAAGAACCATAACATAATAATAACACATAACTTAAGCATAAGGGAAAGATAACATTCCCACATTGAAATAACAATATAACAATTTAAGATATTGAAATAATAAATCCATTCTAAAAAACATTTTCAATACAAAAATATGTAAAAAGAGTATATGGTATTTATTTTTCTTTTGAAAATATTATGGCTTGTTAAGGAAGCCATAGATCAAATAGTACTCGTGGCGGTGGAAACGGTCGTTGTCACTGCCTACATTAAAAAACAAACCTTCATTTTTGTCATTTAGTAAAATTAATCGTAGAGAAAATATTCCCTTTGAATGAAATGAAAAGTCAAAAAGGGTTTTATACACTGTATAAAATAAAGTCATGTAGAAATCAAAAGATGCCTCAATGAAAGGAGATTGAGACAAAGTCCCATACAAAGATGGTTTCCTTAGATTAAGGATAAATCAATTACATAATTACGAGTGAAAAATATAAATACACTCAATATAAGTGGATATTAATTGAAAAAAAATTATAGTTAATCCACACATATTCATAGCATGACATAATCATGAAGTAGAGGTTTAACCCAAATAATTGAAACTGGGTTAAGAAGTTCCCTTACAGAAATTTGACAGCCTAACAACCTCACTTAAAAATTCAGAAAATGAGTTGATGAGAGATATAAAGGGTATATAATCACTTGGACATAAACATTAAATCAATAAGGATTTATAATAACATATCCAAACATAATAATGTGTAAACTAAAAGACCTAACAAAAAGAAGTCTTTTAAAAAGAGGAGGGTGAAAGGTTCCATTACCGATTTGGGTAACTTTCGAAACGTACACACCATGAAAGAAGGATCATAAAATTAAGATGTATATACACATAAATTAAAGTATATTACAAAAATAATACAATCATGGGTAGTACATACACTACACAAAATTAAAATGTGGAAAATGTAGGATGAATCTCACGGGCAGAAAAATTGTGATAAAAACCCCTTACCTCGTTGTAATCAATTGATTCGTATGACCTAAAGATAATAAACACCAAATGAATCACAAAATATCATTAATATAAATATAATCATGATAATATATATGAAATTTCATTACACAATACACCACATGCAACAAATAAGTGGCGAACAATGGAAATCTCACAGAATTAAAAGTGAGATAAGAAATCCCATTACCTTAAGTCTTACTTGTCTTGTTCGTTTCTTTATATTAATATATAATAAATCTTTGCCAATTTATAATTGCTTAAGTACTTTATTTAAAGTTTATTATTCAATTTATATTACATATTATCATGTAATAATAATTGGTTAATTATGTGAGTTCATATCAGACGTTTTGTTGATGTTTGGTACATGAGTCAAAAATGAACTTGTTTGAAAAGAATTTTCCATGTAGTTATAATTACATAATATCCAGAATGGTATTAATGATTTAAATATCATATATATCCTGTATATATTCATTTTATACTATTCCATAACAATTGGAGAAAAAAATAAAATGCACCGTTCATGGAGACGATAGGACGTACGTATACATGAACAGTACTTTCATTTCTTTGTCATATTAAAGGAACTAAAACAAAATGAGACTTATATATATATATATTATAATACCATTATAATATATATGTTATCTAGGTATCATAATTTAATTAATTACATTCTTCATAAATTACATGTTTGGCATGAATGAGCCACACCACATGAGGGGGCGGTAGTCCACACTTCCTCAGATGAAATTATCGCATTTTCACAACATGAAAAGCATAAAAGTATGTTTTAAATATTAAATAAAGAAGCATAGAGAGGAAATAAATATAATTAATATAATTTATAAATATAGTTCTATCATAATTTCCACGATGAGAGGGGTTAAAAAAAGATTGAACAATCATCGTTTCGTGATGCAGTAATTCGCCACCCACAGAAATAGTATGTTCTTTAACCATTAGTCGGAGGTGTGTGTAAGCGTAGATATAATAATTTTAATAACAAAATACTAGTATATTTATGATATTGGTGTTATTATGGGATGAAATATTAAAATGATAGTGGTGAGTGAAGAAGGAAAATAAAAGAAAGAAACTCGAGAGAAGACATTACCTCTAACTCGGGTAACTCTTTTTGATATGAGCCAAAGGCTTCCATGGAAAGGCTTCTTCCCAAAGTGAGGATTCTAGGAGTATTAGAGGGATTTGTAGAGATAATATGAGTATATTTTTTATGATACAAGGTCTTTAGAGTTGTTGTTAAGGAGGTATAGGTGGGGGCCTTTTATAAGAGGGAGGGGGTCACATATGGAAAGTCTTGGAATGTTACATTATTATAAAGTGATTTTCGGATTTTAAAGGTCCCAAAATGATATATTATCAGTATAAGGTGATAAGGGTTCCAAATCCTCCCATAAATAGGTTTTTGACACGTGTATGTCTTAGATTTTACCTTATCTTTTCATTTTATTTAAATCATTCATTAATGAGGTAATCACTGCATTATCATGGTGTCATAAATAAATTTATATATTTAATGTATAAAAATTATAAAAAAATTAACATGATGTATGAAATATTTTTAGTTTTACAATTAATATTTATAGTCTAAGAGATAATTTATGTAAATAAAATTAAATTTTTTTTACTTTGGATATACAAACCTTTGTTATATTTCTCTTCTTTTTAAAAATATTGTCATAAACGTCACTATCACACCCATGTGACTCTATGGGACCTCAAGTTTGGAATAAAGCTTTCCATGGTCGTACATGACTCAAAACTGAGGATTTGGTCACATGTTGGGGTTATTTTATATTATTATGATACTATTTTATTACCCTTAACTACCAGTTTACTAATTAATCATGATAAATAAAGATAACTGTTTTCATTACTATTCATAATGTCCAAAAACAAAAGATTATTAATTACATAATTTAGACCTTCTGATTCAAAATATCGAATCCATTATACCAAATTTCAAACATATAAATTACTGTTATTAATTTAAAAATAATTCTCGTTGTCAAAACCAAAGATGGGTTTTTAAGATGTAAAATATATCACAAGATTGATTTGTTTTTACATCCAATTTAAAAGTAAGATTACATCCAATGAACAAAATAGTATTAAATGATAACAAAATAATTAAATTACACCTTAAAACCAATTAAAGTGACAATATAACTATATAAATAAATTGGATGAAAAGGCAATTTTGAATTAAAATGCTGTATTTTTCACTACTCATTAAAAATGAACATTATTAGAAAAATACAAAAAATTCCCCCTAATCTATATTTAATATTCCATATTCAAAAATGATTTCCATTTTACCATATTCAAAACATAAAATTTTCATTAATAAATTATATTGTTAATTACCGCTGTCAAAACAAATAGCGTGTTTTTAAGAAACAATATCTATCAAAAGATTGACACTTGTTTGTGTCCATTTTTAAAGTAAAAATAATTATAATGACCACCATTGGATTAAATGTTAAAATTATATTCAAATTACACTTTAAAACCAATTAATAATATAATCT
The DNA here is from genome assembly GCA_963277665.1 of Viscum album. Classification (NCBI taxonomy): domain Eukaryota; kingdom Viridiplantae; phylum Streptophyta; class Magnoliopsida; order Santalales; family Viscaceae; genus Viscum; species Viscum album. The sequence continues at coordinate 133,704 of CAUJRU010000250.1, forward strand.
AACCATAGATATAAATTATATTAAATGGCGGTTTTGAACTAAAATACATCATTTTTCATTATTCCTTAAAAAATGAATTTTATCCGAAAAATACCAAAAATTTACACAAAGTAAAAATTGATGTCCTGATTCCAAAGAATGATTTTATTTTGTCAAATATAACATATAGAAATGAAAAAATTTATATTTAAAAATGGATTTCCATCAAAAGGCGGTTAATCGACCTTCTAAAGAATATTAGAGTATTTATGCTTAAAACTAAATTCATTCTCATTTTAATCCTCTGACATTAATTAGATAAATGTAAAAATATTTAACAAACATATATAATAATTTTTTAGATAGTTCTATTCATTCTGGCCATTACAACGGCTAGGCGTTAACTACTATTTAAAAAAATATTATTATATTATTAGTGTGCCACGTAAGATTTCAAAGAAACTCATTTGTTGTGTATCGGGTATGCTATCGAACATAGCAATACCTTTAATGTAAAATTAATATTTAATTCACAAATATTAATAAATATGAAAATTACATATTTTTTATTTACCTAGGATGTTACAGTTTCCCCATTAAATCATAAGAAAAATAAAATTATTTTTTATAGATTAAAATACATTTAAAATATCTCTAGAATATTTCTTGAGGAAAATACACTTTTATTTAAATTCACTTATTTAGAATATTAATTTTTTTTAAATAATGTAAGTATTTTATTTGAAAATGTTAATGGAAATATATAAATTAATGATTAAATATAATTATATTCATTAGGGTGGTGGAATATGTTCATGCAAATTTTGTTAATATAAAAAATCTTTTAAAGTTTTAAGAAAAACATCAAAAGCACCTTGAATAGAACAATGATAAGAAGGTTCTTTTATAAAATGATAAGGAAAGTAATGTATTATAGAAAATAAAATCAAATTAGAATTTTACCATAGTAAAATTATTTTTGAAATCATTTTAATTATAATATTGTCATAGAAGAAAAGATTCTAGACCAAAGAGAAAAATAATGTCGGTTATCCTTAAAACATTATTTTGATCTATTGAGTTCACTAAGGGAAAAAATGAATGTAACCCATGAAATATTTTAAAATTATTATATTATAACAAAATAAATATGATTTCGTATAGATATCATATAATTCATCTTCTGAAAATTTAGAGAAAAAAAACAATCTTAGGAAAAATGAGATTGCAACATAAAACCTTACCTCATGTTTGCCCTGATAAATAAGAACTATATCCTCTTGTATAATAAATTTAAATTTATTATATTATTATAATAGACCAAAATATATACCTATAATACCATATAATTTTTATTTATTATATATCATCACCCATTAATTATAAATAATTCATTATAATCATCATTTAGGGTGTTATCTATTTATATTTTCATGTACCTTTTGGTTTGGAGATTATTATGAATGGACAGTAATGATGTTTCCTTAATATAAATAATTTTAATAATGATATAAATATCATATATATTCATTATAATCATAATTAGCAATATTACTATAATGAAATTATGAAAAATGAGTTACAACCCTATGTGGAGATGCAAGTCTGAACATACAAACATATGATGTTTCCATTTTTCAATGGATGGAATGATAGAATGGAAAAAATTAATTAAAAATTAAAAAAAACAATTATTAAATAAATATCTTATATAAACATTAAATCTATCTTAATAAAAAACCATTAATGGTGGTGTTATAAAATGAATCACATCGCTACATGGTGATGGTAGTCCACAAAAAGGCATGAGTAAAACTTTTATCTCCCATTTTATTGGGAAGATGTTGTAAATGGTTGTTCCATATACATAATAAAATATAAAAATATTTATAATAATGGATCCATAATTTTTTTAACATATACTACATGTTTAGAGGAATTAGAGATTGAACTAAAATTGAAGGAGTTTGGTCAATATCAATAACTACTCATTCACAGCCCTCGTTTGGATTAAAAATTAATCCAATAAGGATTATTCTTTGGAGAAGAAAAAAATACATAGGTTTATGTTATGGGTTATCAGAAAATTATTTAGTAGGTATTTTATAAAATAGAACAAACAATTATGTGAATAAGGGAGGATTAAGGGTTCCCTTATATAAGTAATGGGATGGACACACATGTGATTTCTAAAAATATTTTAGTGATATAAGGTGAATTTATAGGGAATATAGATCTAATTTTTTTAATTATATGTTATCATAAGATAATTTTTTAATTTATTCCAAAAATAATAATTTATTAGTTATGTGTGTGACATCTTACCCATATCTCAATGTTTAACCTCTGATAAACCTATTTTAACCAGAACTGTGGTAAGAAAACATAAATGATTTACAATTTACTATGAAAAAAAGTAAGTTGAAAATATAATATTAAATTAATAATAATAATTCATAATATTTAATTCATTTTACAATATTCAATGTCTATAAGTTGTATAATTTAAGTTTTAATTAGGGATCAAACCATAATAAAAATAAATTTCTGAAGAATGATTCTTTATACATACAACATAATTGACATAAATTACATACCTTGTAAAAAAATTAAATTAATGTTAAAATATATTTAATAAATATTTAATTTATAAATTTGGTGAAGATATTAATTTAAATTTTTATGATAAAAACACATCGCGCATATAGAAATAGAATTTAAGAAAAACGTGTTTTTAATCCCAAAAATGAACATGTACCAAAATCAAGAATAAGGATGATAATTCTTTAATTTATTATATTATTACCAATTAAATGACACATAATTTACCTTAATATTATATTCAATAAATGAATGTACTTTTAAATGAAAATAAAAGACTTTTTTTACAAAAAAACCAACATTTTTCATTATTTATAGAAAAATCTTTCATTCTAAAAAAATCCAAAAGATAATACTCAAGATAATAATTAGATAATTATTTAAAAAATTATTTTAATTTACTCAAATTAAATTTATAAAAATGTTATAAATTTATTATAATTTTCAAGAAAAAAATGTGAAAAAAACAACTCTTGAAGAAATCAAAATTTTAAATCATAAAATGACATTATAGAAAATTTAGTACTTATATATTAACCATTAATCAATAAATTTTATTTTTTAAGACAATTACTAATATTTTAATTAACGTGGATATTCCTCTTCATAATAACCAATTTAACATCCCAATTAGAATGTTTTACTATATCGTAGTTCATATAGACTCAGGGTTATGTGGATGGTAAGTTATTGAATACATTAAATTAAAATATATAAAATTTAAAGGTGTTATAGGATTAGATTAAGTGTTTTATCTATATATATTAATAAAATAGTGTAAATTTTAGAAAACATAAGATATGTATTAGAGTGGTCTATTTAATAAAGATAAATCAACTCCAACCACTTTGTTGTTATAATCTCTAAAACAAAATCGCGAGGAAGGGTCATTAATGACCTCCAATTGATATTCAATTGAGTTAGTGGATATAGAAAGAATTAATAAATATTCAATGAAAATGAGATGTTTTAAAATAGATAGAAAATTAAACATTCAAACATAAATATTATATCTGGGATGTATTCCCCTCTTCTTGTAGGGAAATATCTGGATGGTTATATTTTCCCTCCACCTCAGTAAAAAATAATTCTTTCACAGGGAGGTGGGATTTCATCTTGATCATTAACACAATCATCCTTTGGTCCTGTTTTATTATCATATCTTTCAAAGAAATTATATTCTGATAAAAAAATCATGATACCACCTTTGAGATAAACATGCATCATATAGAGGATGGATAAAAAAGTATCAAATATTTCCCATCATAATATGTGTCATATGTTTCTCATCTGTACACTAGTATTTTACAATACGGGGAGGAGTGTATGGTAATTTTATTTGAGCATAAAGATCCATATAATGGAATTGGGAGAATGGGCTGAATTTTTTGGGTTCCTTCATTGACCTTTCTGTGAATGATATATTATACTCCCTTGTGATGTTTAACTCTTTAACACCAATAATTTTACTAATCATGGTATATTACAGAGCTCCCATGGGGATATTAAACATATCTATTCTAGTCATGAGGAAAATTAAAAGATTCCAAAATACCGTGACCTCAAATGTTTATCTCCCTAAATAAGAGTATTTAACCTACTTCATCAATGTTGGCATATTCATACCAATCCACATATTAGATTATATAACAATTCCTTTGATATTGCCATGTTCTACCATATCCTGCAAAAACATTGTGGTAGGAACTCCATTACTAGTTGTAAATTATAACATCTATAGTTGTCTGATAAGTTAGAAACCTTGATGAAGTGAGTCTTAATATTGATGTATGTGGATGGATTCATTTTTCTCGATAGAGGAAAAAGGATTCCACCTTAAAGGGAAACCACAATTCTATACATTTCACTTCTATCTACTATATCCAAAAAAAATTTGGCCTCAGAATATAATAAATCTAAGGTTTCAATAGACAAAACATTCCCATGTCTCAAGGAATTACCACGAATTTTACTTCAACTACTTCCCAGAAATCAAATTATTGATAGGGTAATTACTCCATTATCACTAGATCAATTTATTTGCCTATAATTAATATTTTTAGGGATTGTAAAATATGATGATATTTAGAGCCTTATTGTTTTTTTAGATCAGAAGTTCTGGACACCTCACCAGAAGTCCCTTTCTTTTGAGACTTTTGGAAGAAAAAATTCCCTCATTCTAGGCTTTATAGTGAAATGATTTTTGGTATATAGGTCATTAGTATCCAATTTTGGATAATATTATTTCAAGATCAAGAATACTAGGTTTTATTCTTTACGATATATTCTAGTAAAGGTAACATGATTCCTACCACAATACACTCTCAGGCCATCATCACCCATAACTTTATCCACACATTAGGGTGTTTCCTCATCTATATAAATATTAGTGGTGATTCAACATTAGTCTAGACACATCAAAATTGATATGAAAACTATTAAGGTGCATATAACTTTTATGTAATATCACAATCAATCTGCGCTTCCAAGAAACAGCCATTTATGGAAATCATATACAAATATTATTCATATTCACCATTTTCTTCACCAATAATAATGTTTGTGAGAGGGTCCCTATAAGTGATGAATCTTAAAAATGTATATTTATTAAATATCTTGATATAAATTTAACCCTTCAATTATAGTTCACTAAATCTATATGGAACTTTTATAAAATATATGAATCAATATATTCGTATTCAGACATCAAAAAATAGATAATACATGATGAATTACACTACCATCTAGCCCCAAAACTCCGGAAATGTCCACAAGTTATTTTATGGGGATTCATTATTTATGAATTTAAAAAACATATTGGTGTATTCTTGATAACAATTGTACTTACAAGCCAATTTAATTTCCATTTAGTATCTCAATTTGTATAAAAAAATGTTCTTTTTCATACTCCATTTTGAAAATCATGAACCGGTACCAGTTAAAAACTCAACGACATTGTATGAAATCCATCCAACCAAGTCTATATAGGATTTATTGGGTTGAAATTGTAACCCCCACAACAATTGTAGTGCATCCCATGTTTTCCCAATAGATACCAAGATAACCCCTCTACTAAATGGTGTGACAACATATTATAAATTCATCCATGATTTAATGCCAACATCAATTTTTGGAGTTGTCTCATTACCAATTATATTGGTGACTTTTCTAAATAGATCCTGAATCAGTAAGGGTGTTTACTAAGGATACCCATGAGAATCATTTGATGGTAAATATTATTAATACATCACAAAAAGAATAAGTTTCCCAAATGTTTTTATACATACCATAAAATTATTCCCACCACTCTATGGACCAGATTAAATGTTTGTAGCTATGATCTCTAGTTTCTATGAATATATGGACATGATTTTCATTTTTTTTATAAACTATTTATGAGATATCTAAAAATATTTTTAATATTAAAACTCTCCCAATAGGTCCTTGAACTTTTTAACATCCATCTTACACAAATACCCACATATATTAGGGCTTCACACCACCTCCAGGATGGAATTCCCAATCCTCCACCTACCCTTTACATTAGTCTAAAACTGATTGATGAAATATTGAAGTGTAATAATGTGTTTGAATATCTAATATGTTAAAATGGGTTTCTAGGGGAAACCATGTGTTGGGGTTATATATGTGTAAGGGTAATCTCCCCTTCATTTATGTATTCCCCCTATGATGATATATTTGAAATCCTATGGTTGGTGTACTCTATTAAACATGGATTTAGAATGTTGAAATTGAGATTCATGATATACCTATCTATTAAGAGTTCGTAATCATATAGTGGATGTAATTTTTATGTTTGGTAGTTTTTATTATTCTGATATGCGGTTTTTTCTAAAGTTGATGTATATTCCATCAATGAATAGGAAGATACTTTCTAAGTATCATGAACTTTTTTACTGTGAATAAAATCATTGGATTGTTAAATAGTTTGAATATATTAGTCCATATAATTTTATAATGATACATTAGGAAATATTAGTGGATTAAATTTGAATGAAAGAAGTAGTGAAAAAATCATGCAATAGAAAATGTTAATATGATCACAATTGGTAAAAAAATTCATAAAGAGAATAAAATACCAAGTACATCGCCGAAGTTCTTCACTCATGATCTTTATCAAAATAAATCACATTGAAATATACTTTTCACACAATAACATAGGTACTTTTCTTAGGTAATGGTGTAGCACTCAACCTAAAATTATTAATTCATAACACTGAGGGATGGGTGATGTAGAGTCACACTTACATTAGTCAACACAAAGGAATAAAGAGAATAGATAGAAATTAGATTTATAGATTTTCTCAGATTGAGATGAATGGTGTTACATAAATGGGAGGTGGAAATAAATTTATAAAGCTTTACCGTCAACAATCATGGAAGAATTCTCATCTCCAATGATCAGGGTAAGATGTCAGTGTTCTATTCCAATGTCAAAAAAACCACATCCTATATCTAGATACCCTATTAATGGAATTATTCCCACATATCCTGACCATATAATCCCTCTATAAAATAAAAAAACTAATAAATTTTTATATATAACTAAAAAATGAAGTTCTCTTCATAATAATATAATTTAATTCCAAGTTTTTAATTTTATGGTTCTTAATTTTATAGTAGGCATTATGTTTTGTATGTTAATGACATATAATATTTAAGGTGACTTACCACTTATCCGAAATCATGATGCAAATTTATATTTCCCATATCATGTCTCCCAACTACTTCACTCAAGATAAAGAGCTCAGATTCCTAACATAAGTCCACAAGCCCAAGTTCTTTTCCATAGATAAACTCTCTACTGAATAGAACACAATGTACCCGTGTTCTAGTACCATTTTATTTGGTATACTCCCAGTGATCCATGCACCAGTGTCACCCATGGAATTTAAATAGACCCAAAGGGGCCTTCATTGGGGAAAATTTTTAGAATATAATGAAATTCCAAAATCTATCTTAACCCAATACATCTATTTTTTTTACGGTGGATTGTTAAATCTAATCTGATGATGAATAAAATATATTTTTGTTTAATTGAGCTTCCCAAAGTATTATTATATAAGAAGCTTTATGAAAGTCCATATAAACCATAATCCTCCAATAGTTGGGTGATGGGAGACTCTTGAAAAAGACACAATATGGATAAACTTGTGTATATTATATCTAGATACCTATATATTATATATAACCTTATCTCATTACCTTTCACTATGGTGACACTTTAACAAACTATTCTACTAGGGAAAAATCACCCTTCCCTCATACCACGACGACACTTCACCCTTCTCAAATACCAGTGAGACAACATCTTACAAACCTCATACAAGGGAGACACATATCCCTATCCTCATACAAGGGTGACACATCACCCTAATCTAAATCTATGAAGTCACTTCACCCTAGAGTTCCCTTATAGAGATATTTCATTTAAAACCAAAAATGGGGATAACCCTTTTCCTGAGATCTATACTATAGTGAACCCTTTTCCCAAGGTCAATACCCTGGTTAATATTCACCAAACATCAAAAATTGAGATACAACTTCACTATATCATCTTAATTGGGAGAACCATTCACCTAAATATTCATTAGCGAGGAACTTCACCTTAAGCTCAATTAGTGTGACACTATGAACTAGTCTCCTAAAAAGGTTCCCTTGTGAACCCATGTCTTTTATCAGGGTTCCAATTTTCTGAAGTACCATTACTCTTTCCCAATTATACCAACATTATCATTCAATACTGTTTGACAATTTCCAATGAAGATCATTCACATAGGTTTCTCAAATGAGCTATTAGAGTTTTCAAAAAATATCCTATAGGAATATATTGGCACATACCAACTCATTATTGAGTTTAATTATCCATTTCTTCCTGAAAAAACTCTGAAAATACTTATGAATGTATTTAAAATCACCATACACCCTTTGTTAATTTATTATTTTGATTAAATTTATCTTTTTATTGTCCTCCATAACTGGTAGATCCATTAGGGGGTTTACAAACATTTATCCCCTTGATAAATAAGTTTCTTATCTTACTGACATCATTGAGGATTAATTTATCAAAGTATAATCATCATAGTTGTAATAGTTTTAAGTCTTCTAACATATTAATCCTAATAATACATGAGGATATGGTATTCTTTATAAGGTATAACTAAAATCTTATTCCCATTGATGATTTCATTTCTATGGCTCCTCATTATGCATTGTCACGAACCAGCCAAGGTCAACCATGAACTGGTCACTTGAGTCGATCCGTGGAATGTCCCGAGGGGCATTCCCGATCCCCCTGGGATGGCAACTAGTTCCAGGCATCAAAAACATTTATCGTTGGGAACGATTTCATCCCAAACGAAAGCAATATTAAGGTAAGAAAACTAACTAAACAGAAAAAAATGCTAACAGCAAAAAATAAAATAAAATCCACAAGACCAAACATACGTCCATGTGACCCCACATATCACCACCCAAATATACACCAGCGTCGCTCCATCACTAAGTGACTGAATCCAGGAAAACCTGAACACAAGGAACCTGCAATTGAAATGGTAAAAGATAGGCGTGAGTACAAAAAATTACTCATTAGGTGATCCAACAACAAATACCAAAGCACTACCAGTAAATAAAGAATCAATAATTTCTAGGTTTGAACTACAAAGTATAAAAGTAATATTTCATAATGTTTCACTTGAAGATAAAAACATGAGACATTACCCTTATTCTTCTCAAAAGTGGAATTCCTTTTATTGGTGCCAAATTCATTCTAAAAGAGAAAGAAGTGTTAAATTTTCAGCTTTTACACAAAGAGAATAACACATATTCATTTGAAAACCATTTTTACAAAGTATAACAGTATAAGCTATAAAGAACCACTGAAAGTAAACAATAATGGAACATCAAGTAACCATGGGTGATCCTAAACATCCCTAGAAAACCCCTGGATGTACTCGGGTTCAGACTACCTGCCGGTATGGTACTCCACACTCAATAACCAACTAGCCTCCCTAACAGTCAACCAGTGGCACACCCCACAAGGCCTACCTACCAAGGGGGGACTAACCCGTCTAAACGGGGTTGGACAGAAACCGTCACTCGATTCTCTAAAATACGCCTAGGATCCCATAGTGGTTTTAATAATACTGTGTAAGTGGGAGGCCCTCACACGCGTGACTCAACTCACCGCACTTTCCAACCCCTTACACGGACACCGCTACAGGACAATCCTCAAAGGGAAGTCCCCCTATAGATATTCCCTAGAAGTACGTATATATATATGTAGTCAGTTCACAATATATAAAGTTCCAACCAGGACACCACATCATATACATTTAAACCATTTAATATCAAAGCGTTTCCAAAAGATATGACACACGCCATCATGTTGAAACCTAGAAAAACATACTTAGAAACCCATTTAAGGAAGGCCAAACCACCACTGAAAAATTCCAAAATCTAGTTTAAAGTCCAAAAAACATTTTCTCTATCCAAGTATGCAATAAAACACCATTTTCCATAAATGATACACCCGTCATTTTATACACACCTAAAATCTACTCAAAACACAATTCAGTATGACCTGCACATTTCATAAAGCACTTGTATGACTACATCACAAGAAAACCACACAAATTTATCGAAGAAAGATATTTTCAATGCGATGCAAGAAGTAAACAGTTTTCAAATTCAGAAAGTTTCCATTCTAGTAATAATTTTCTAATACTACTTTAAATTTAATGAAAAATAATGAAATGAAAAGGAATAAATAAATTTCTAAATTTTACGGTGGGTGCACTGGGAGACCTACCTTGATTCACAACCCAAACACGACCACGCGACACACCTTTCACGGGCACACAACCTAGTGATTGTAGTATCGAAGACTTGCTTTGACGACACACTACAGAAATCGCAAAGCAACTAGAATCACAGACTCTAAATAATCCAAAAGTATAAATGACGCAAAAACTCAACTCGACAAATTTTCAAAACATGACTCATACCATACATTATTCAGTGAATCACTTTAAAACGATTCCAAAGAGTAACTCATGGATTAAAACACCCAAAACCCATTTCAAAACCTCTTTTATAATTAACCACAGAACCACAACATGCCAGGGAAAAAAAGCACAACCAGTCAAAGGGAACACACTTACAGTAGGGATACAGAAGGTCAGTCAAAGTTCAGAGGAGGCAGCCAGAGCTGCGTCGCGCTGGAAAATCTGGCCGGAAGGGAGAGTCGGCATGAGTCTGGGTTGCGGGAGGCAGCGTCATTTCATGGGTAGTGGGGGGGGGGGGGCACTGCGATAGGTTGTGCATGCAATGGTTGAGGTGCGGCTTGAGCCGGGAGGTCGGGGCAGAGGCAGGGGGTGCGGGCTGCTAGAGATCAGAGCAGAGCAGGGAGGGTGCGGGCCGCCAGACACCGGAGCGGATCAGGGTGGCGGTCGGGAGTGGGGTCAGCATGGAGAGGTGCGGGCACCGGTGGTCACGCGAGTCCGGGGGTGGTGGACGGAGCCAGGCAGAGCGGGAGCCAGACAGGGGTGCGGCGAGGCGGAGGGTCGGTGAGGCGACGACCTGAAGGAGGGCAGGGCGCGCGGCTGGGTAGGGGAGAAGGAGAGGGGAAAGGGGGGTGCCGCCTGGAAAAATCGAGGAAGGGGGGGGGGAATGGGGGGACGCGCTTGGGTAGCCTAGGTTTAGGTTAGATTTTTTTTATTTTGATTATAATATACTAATAATAATAATAAAATATGAAATAGAACAATAAAAATAGAAATAAAATAATAATACTATTAATAATAATACCAGAAAAATAATAATAATAAAATTAACAATAATAAAGATAATATTAATAAATTTTATTCACCATTAAAATTATAAATAAAATAATAATAATAATAAACTAATAATAATAATAATAATAATATCGTATGTATAATAATCATAATACTTTAACGATCCTAATCATAAAAATAAAAAGAATATTTTTAACAATTTAATACTAATAATTATTTTAATGTCAATATAAAAATTTTAATATTCAAAATTCCAGGTGAACACACAGTCACCGCTAATGATGCGGTAAATGCGCACCAATGAAAAACCTGCCAACATAATTAAACATTGAAAATTTTAAACTAGGACCAAGAAAAAAATAAAATAAAAGGCGCCTACGGTCGGGGTGTGACAATTCTCCCCACCACAGACACTTTCTTCCCACACAAAGTCACCAAGCCAAAAGTCTGTCAACATCCGAGTCAATGCCCAAATAGAACTAAAGGAACTGAAGTGAACTGAGAATCTCGGGATGACCTTACTCTACATAGGTCACGCCTGATCAATTCAAGAGGAAATTGAAGTCCGAGGTTGAGGGGAGAACATGAAGTGGTTCTCCCCACCACAAGACTCACCCTGTGTAGAAAATTAACCATCTAAATAGAAAAAACTATGAAAGGGGGGTGACACGAAAACTCCCAACCATACCAAGCTAACCTATATAGCACGAGCGAAGCAGCTCTGCAAAGACTTAGAACTCTCAGCCTAGACCAAAACCCCGAACACCTGAGAAAGACTTATGAGAAGAAACATAACCCATGAAGTAAACTCGAGCACAACTAAAACATCAATTCATCCAAGACCCTTACATCTTCAAACAAACATAGTCAAACTGAGATCAACTCACGCAAGATCCAAAGAGACCTTAAAAAAACGCATGATCCAGAACACCATAATCAGGAAAACTAGACTGCTTGGATTACAAAAGAACATACTCATCCTAAATTCATGATGACACATTGAACCTATGAAAACACCAAAACATTAACATTGGAAGAATGAGAATGGAAGTAACTCTAATGCTTTGTTCCCAACACCGAACACAAAACCCGAGCTGAGGCTTCACAACCCCGTGAACTTTTGACTGTGCACGAGCTGCACCCCAAGACCTATGGCTGGGGCTCTGATGGCTGAAGCATCTCCTGCCTCACAGTCATGCACTGGAATTCTTCAGTTGCAGCATCTTTTTCAAGCGACGCTTCCTACGAAACTTTTCTAGATGATACAGACACCTACAATGATGCCACATATTCGGAGGGGTGTGACATGATGATGATGTATGCCCAAACGTTCATTCCGATAGTAAACCATTAGATATTCTGAAAAACAGTAATCCAGAGCCACTATAGAGGACTCTTTGGAAATAGATCCTTCTGACAGACTTTGCTCTTCAGATGGTAGACCTTCATGAGAAACTTGATAAAGTGGATTTCCAACCATCTGTGCTCCGGAGACCAACTATGCTAAAAACACCTCATGCACCAACTTCTCAAAAGATGGTCCCAAATGGGATAACACACTCATTGATATTTGGACGAAGACACCCATTAAATAGAGGAGTCTTCATCAGATCCTGCGACGCTATCTCTGAAAAAGAGACAAAAGATCCTTGAAATTATCAACACACGCTCTCACATATGTTGGTCAGGTCGAACACACATGAGCTCTTCCATCTTCTTCATCTTCCCCTATTCAGGTATAAACCATCCGATGAAGATAGCACTAGTGAAAACACACATCATCCCAACTCACCATGATGGCGTGGTGAACCACTCTCACTCGTCCAAATATGGACCTTCAAACATACTCAAAATAGCATGCACCCTAACAGCTTCAGATGTTCCCAATACTCAGAAGACGCACTTGACCTCTTCAAACCACTCCACTATCTCTAATGGACCATAATCATCGTGAAGGACAGACAACGTTCGAGCAAGACCAAAAACTGTTCATGACTCATTAATAACTCAGGGGACCTTTCTGGCGGAATTTTTTTTGAAACATATGAAACATAGAGCGGAACCAACATCAAACTGAAGCAACATCAATAAAAGTACCTTCATCAAAAATAGTCAGCATAAAGGCCAAACAAATACAAACACAACCAAAAAAATACTTTTTTTAACATTCCATTTTCATTTAAATTTCCAAAACTCTTTCTTTTTAAATTTCAAAACCGCCTTCTTTCAAGGCCACCTTCTAAATACTAAATCCATTTTTCAAACCAAAATCACTTTCCAAATCCACTTTCCCATTTAAAACCCAATTTAGAGGACAAGGTCATGCCTTTAATTTCAAATACACACCCAAGTAATTCCATGACTCATTTCACATGTCTTTATCCAAATTCCATTCATACGCGCACCAACACGCACTTTAAATGAATTCTCACACATGTGCAAACGTTCATAACGAGAACCTGAGGTTTCACCCAAAACCATTCTCAGCCAATTCCATGTAAACAACAGATTTTCAAATAAAAGGCTTTCAGATTTAAAACTCATTTCATACATTTAATGTCTTTTAAAAGAAACCAGTAAATTTTTCAAAACCCCGTTTTCATTTCCAACAACGCACTTAAACCGACCCAAACGAAAAAAAAACATTCATGGTGAATCAATCACCGTGGTGAGGGACTAGTAGTCACGCTTAACCTGGCGACATGGTAGTGGGCCATGTCCTAAGTAAGCATCCACCACTATGAGGAATTCAAACCGTGTACCCTGACTCCACATGGGTCACTACTCAATGTGAAATCATGATGTAACATCGGCTTGCCACCGTTGTCATCTCTCAATCCAAAACAACCCAGAACGAAACGAAGACTCAATTCCCGAACTATCCCTAGCGACTCGAGGTGTGGAACAGGTGAGGGTTCATGAAGTCCTCCCTGTACCAACCTCTCGGGTCCCGGAAATCGTAATCTCCATATACCAGATGCACCAAATAACAAGGGCCTGCTCTGATACCATTTTCTCACGAACCAGCCCGGGTCAACCATGAACCGGTCACCCAAGTCGATCCACGACAAGTCCCGATGGGCGTTCCCGATCCCCCTGGGATGGAAACTAGTGTCGGGCATCAAATAAATTTATTGTTGGGAATGATTTCAGCCCAAATGAAAGCAATATCGAGGCAATAAAACTAACTAACTATAAAAAAATGCTAACAGCAGAAAATAAAACAAAATCCACATAACCAATCATACCTCCATGTGTCCCCATAGATCTCCACACAAACTAAACACCAACGTCGATCCATCACTGAGCGACTCAAACCAGGAAAATCTGAACACAAGGAACCTTCAACTGAAATGGTAAAAGATAGGCGTGATTACAAAAAATTACTCAGTAGGTGAGCCCAACAACAAATCTCAAAGCACTACCAGTAAATAAATAATCTATAAATTCCAGGTTTGAACTGAAAAGTATAAATGTAAGCTTTCATAATGTTTCAATTGAAGATCAAAACAGGAGACATTACCCTTATTCTTTTAAAAAGTTGAATTCCTTTCATTGGTGCCAAATTCATTATAAAAGTGAAAGAAGTGTTACATTTTCAAATTTTACATAAAGAGAATAACACAACTACATTTGAAAACCATTTTCACAAAGTATAATAGTATAAGTTGTAAAGAACCACAGAATGTAAACAAGCAATAAACATCAAGTACCCATGGGTGATCCTAAACATCCCTAGAAAACTCCTGGACGTAATCGGGTTCAGACTACCTGCCAGCATGTTACTACACAGCAAATAACCAATTGGCCGCCCTAACAGCCAACCAGTGGCACTCCACACAAGGCCTACTTACTAAGGGGGGACTAACACATCTAATCGGGGTTAGCCAGCAACCGTCACTTGATTCTCTAAAAGACGCCCAGGAACCCATGGTGGTTTTAACAATACTATGTAAGTGGGAGGCCCTCGCACACGTGAATCACCTCACCACACTTTCAACCCCTTACACGGACACAGCTACATGACAATCCTTGAAGGGAATTCCCCCTGTATAGGTTCCCCATAAGTACGTATATATATATGTAGTCAGTTCACAATCAGTAAAGTACCAACCGGGCCACCACATCATTTACATTGAAACCAATTAATATCAACGAGTTTCCAAAAGATATGACACAATCCATCATGTTGAAACCCAGAAAAACATTCTTAGAATCCCATTTAAGAAGACCAAACCACCATTGAAATATTCCAAAATCCAGCTTAAAGGAGAAACAACATTTCCTCTATCCATGTTCTCAAGAAAACACCATTTTCCATAAACGATAGACCCGTCATTTTATACACACTAAAAATCAACTCAAAACACAGTTCAGTAAGACATGCACATTTTATAAAGTACCTGTATGACAACATCACAAGAAAACCACACAAATTTATCCAAGAAAGATATTTTCAATGCGATGCAAGATGTAAACAGTTTTCAAATTCAGCAAGTCTCTATTCTAGTAATAATTTTCTAATACAACTGTAAATTTACTGAAAAATAATGAAATGACAAGGAATAAATAAATTTCTAAATTTAAAGGTGAGTGAAGTGGGAGACTAACCTTGATTCACAACCCAAAAAAGACCACGCGATACGCCTAAGATGGGCGCACAACCTGGTGACCATAGTATCGCGGACTTCTTTTGCCGACACATTGCAGCAATCGCAAAGCAACTAGAATCAAAAACTCTAAATAAACCAAAAGGGTAAATGACACAAAAACTCAACTCGACAAATTTTCAAAACATAACTCAAACCATACATTATTCGGTGAATCACTTTAAAAAAATTCCAACGAGTAACTCATGGTTTTAAACACCCAAAACCCCTTTCAAACCCCCTTTTATAATTAACCACACAACCACAACATGCCAGGACATCAAAATCACAACAAGTCGAAGGGAACACACTTACGGCGTGGATACTGGAGGTCAGCTGGTGTTCAGAAGAGGTAGCCAGAGCTATGTCGCGCCGGCAAATCTGGAAGGAAGGGAGAGTCGGCACGAGTCCGGGTCGTGGGAGGTAGCAGGGTTGCGTGGGTAGCAGGGGGGCTGCGAGAGGCTGTGCGTGCAAGGGGTGAGGTGTGTCTTGAGCCGGGAGGTCAGGGCGGAGGTAGGGGTGAGGGCTGCCGGAGATTAGAGTGGAGTAGGGAGGTTGCGGGCCTATGGACGCCGGAGCGGAGCAGGGAGCGTCGGGAGCGGCTGATTTCGGAGGGAGGCCGGGTCGTCGGACAGGGGGTCGCCGCTGGGATTGGGGGGTCGGATGCAACAGAGCGAAGCAGGCGGGGCGGGCCGCCGGATTCCGGAGCGGAGAAGGGTGGTGGTCGGGAGTGGGGTCGGCACGTAGAGCTGTGGGCGCCGGTGGTCGCACGAGGCCGGGGGCAGTGGAGGGCGCCGGGCAGAGCGGGAGCCGGACGGGGGTGCGGCGAGACGGTGGGCCGACGAGGCGACAAACTGAAGGAGTGCAGGGGGCATGGGTGGGTAGGGGAGAAGGAGAGGGGAAAGGGGGAGCCGCCTGGAAAAATCGTGGAAGGGGAGGGGAAAGGGGGAACGCGCCTGGGTAGCCTAGGTTTAAGTTAGATTTATTTTTTCATTTTATTATAATATACTAATAATAATAATAAAATCTGAAATAGAACAATAAAAATAGAAATAAAATAATAATACTAATAATAATAATAACAGAAAAATAATAATAATAAAATTAACAATAATAAAGATAATATTTATAAAATTTATTAACCATTAAAATAATAAATAAAATAACAATAATACTAAAACCAATAATAATAATAATAATATCATAAGTATAATAATCATAATACTTTAACGATCCTAATCATAAAAATAAAAATAATATTTATAACAATTAAATACTAATAATTATTGTAACACCCCGAGATTTTATGAAAAATATTCTTTTTAATTTCATTAATGTCTTGTGTTGTACGCTACACCAAAAGGTGCTTGCACAACATGCATCTTTGACTTGCCTTTCATTACACGCAATCACGACCTTCCTTGATAACGTGTGTAGTACGCAATACCGAGTTTTACTAAACAACGATATGCTATTAAAATATTATTAAAACCAGCCGTAATGAATAGTAATAACCACTTTTTGAAATTTTTTAAATTCTATTTTTCAAAATGGACTTCATTTTTGGATTCGGAGTATCGAATTTAGCCTAAGGTGAAATTTTGGTGATTTTCGGATAACTTTCATATTTTGATGAATAGTGAAAATTACTAAATTTTAATTAAAAATAACTTTTTTAATCGAAATAATTAATAGTGATAAATTATTAATTTGAGTGGTTTTAAAGTATATTTAGAATATATTTTTACAATTTAACACAATGTTGTTCATTGTTTGTAATTTCACATTTAAACCAGACATAATCAAGTGTCAATCTTTTGATAGATATTGTTTCATAAAAACACGCTATTTGTTTTAACAGCGGGATTTAATTATAAAATTAATTAATGCAACTTCTATGTTATGAATTTGGTAAAATAGACTTCATTTTTGAATTCGGAATATGAAATATAGCTTAGGATGAAATTTTGGCATTTTTCTGAAAAACATCAATTTTTGATGAATAGTGAAACTACTAAGTGGTAGGTTAAAAACTAAATTTTGCATAAAACTTAATTTTACCGCTTCTGTGAATGGAATTTCGAAAATCCGAGAGACACGGTTAATATCAAGGACTAAAATGTGGTTCAATGAGATGAAAATATTTTTTTGGTGAATAGTAACTTTTTACTTTTTTTACCACGGTTAATAGTAAATAGGGTAACTAAGGGTAAATATGATATTAATATTACCCTAACACATGTTCTAATTCTATTGGACAAGTGTAATTCGACCAAAAACAATCTTAGGAATAAAATATGACCATTTAGGCCCACTTGGATTAGATTAGGACATTTATTATTAATTTATTTAAAGAAGGGTTAAAATAGTTAAAATCAATGTTTAATAAGTAAATCATTTATAATATGGGGTTATACATAAGATAAATTCGATTGTAAATATTCATTAGAAACCTAAAAAGATTTCCCACATAATGGTATTTTATTTGTAATTTTTAGACATCAAATAAGTTAATTTATTTATGACACAAAGATGATGCAGTAATTATCTTATTAATGAAATATTGACATAATTGATGTTATAAACACCAAACTAAATATAATTTGAGACTTTTTATGAATTCCACTAATTTTCTAGGTTATTATTATATATTAGTGTTTATTTAATCAACTTGGTTCGAACATATAATTCTGTTATGTCTTTCACAAAAATCATATATCAAATAGTGTCAAAATTGACACAAAATAGTTTTTAAATAAAATATTATATTATTAATTGTTATTTTATTCCTAAAAATCTAAGGTTAGGCCAAATGACTTAGATAAGGATATGTGTATTAATAATAAACAATTTGGGGTTCGTTTGGCTTGATATAGTATGTTTATTAACCTTATAGTGTAAGAACACAAGAAGACACGGTAAAAGTAAAATTATTTAACTTAATGTTAAATCTAAATGATAAGGTTAAAATAGGAACCTAAACTTGTCTAAATTCTATTGGATGAGAGGATTTCGACCCATCCCCACCTTATCCTCGAAATAAATAAATTTTGATCTAATTAAAACCGAACTTGACATTATAATAAAATAATATTTTGAGATATTCCTAAGGTGCCCCTCTCCTCCCTTATAAAAGGACACCTCCTCCCCCTCCTCCTCACACCAATTTGAGCACTCATTCTCGGCCAACCCCTGCCAAAATCTCTTCTCCACTTCCCTAGAAACATCCTAGAGGTTATTTCCTTCCTCAAAGACCAATTTTAGTGCCCTAAGAGGAGGTCTCAAAGAGGCGCTTCAAAGAAGAGGTAATTACCATTACCAATTCTTTCATCTTTATTTCTTCTTCCACTTCTTCTTCTTAGGTTGTTTCATTATGAAGTAATAACATCAGTATCACTCATATACTGATATGTTATTATAAGTATGAAACAACCCTATTTCACCATCTATCCATCCTACGGAAAAAGAAATCACCGCGCGTGCGTACGTACGGAATACCGTCTCCACGCCGTGGTGTAATCAATTTTCCACCACCACCTTACATGGATGGGTATAATGGTGTAAAGAATAACTATAAATAGTTATTAAAACATCATATTGATTATGATATATTGTATAATCCACTCCAATTCAATTCAATAATTATGGAAATGATATCATCGCTCGTGCGTACGTACGGAATACCGTCTCCACGACGCGATGAGATTCATTCTTAATGATTAACCATTCATGAATGATTATAAAGTATATATAATAAGTACTAATGAAATATATGACATAATAATGATACGGGATTTATGTATATATATATATATGTATGTCATCTACTTACTTCCATTTCAAGACAATAAGGAAAGAAAAACAGCGTTCATGCGTACGTACGGACTACCGTCTCCATGAACGGTGTTTTTCATTTTATTTATCTACCTATTATATATATATATATATACTGAATATATATGATATATAAATCATATTTTATATTCTGGAAGTAAGTAAATAATTATATAAGTAATAATGATGTCAAGAACAACAAGTCAAAACACCTACGATAAATGAAACGATTTTACCCAAAACGCTTCTCTAACATGGAATTTACAAAAGAACGGGTAATATAATGTCATAAGTGAACCATATATGATATCATAACAATGAATATGATTCTGTAATAAGTCAATAACATGATTTAAATCATTATACAGGAGGTTCGGACACTTACAAAGCAAGTCAGACCTAAGGTAAGGGAAATATCACAATCTCATTTTTATCCGAGATTGTTTATTCGTAAGTATTTACTGGGGTGTATTTTATCATCCACATACATGTTTCATCAATATGTAATATTATTTCCATCCACCTACAATTGTTTAAATCAATTTTTACCCTTCGGTTAGTTTTTAGTAATATCTATGAAAGGAATCTTTTGTCATACGAGGTACTTTTTGACTTTTCCGACAAAAGTACGAAGAATGTTTTTTTTAACTTATACGGCACGAACGGATTTCTACTGTTTTATAAAGACTTATTTTCATGAAGCTTCCTCTAAAAGATTTCATGACTATTTTCAATAAAATCTCTTTCTTTTAAAATTGCATGATGTTTTGTGAAAAGAAATTGATTTTGAAGAAGAAAGGATATTTTCCTCAAGAATTCAATTCAAGTATTTTATCAAAATTATTTTCCATCTAAGATAATAAAAGGGTTCTGTTTTTATCCCTACTATTACATGGATTTGATTATGTTGAGATGGAAATATTTTTATGAATTCCTTTATCTTATATGAATTGTTTTATGATGTCATGTTGTTTAAGAATTCCATTTTTATTTCATGGGTTATGCTATGATGTATGGTTTATGATTATGTGGCACACATAAGAAAGGATTCATTAAGAGATGGGTGGGACCTATATCTCCCTCCAATGCATTGGGTAAAGATTTTATATCTCATGAGATAGACATGGCTGGAATGGTAGGTTATACCGGTTCAGTGAAACAGGACTGAAACGAGGATTACTCGATTCAGAAAGGGACTTTGTCCACTAAGATAGTCTTGGCAATGAGTCTTGACTAACAAGAAATGATTCTCTATGATTATGTGTGTATGCCACAATGAGTAATGTTTTAAGTTATGATTTCATTTCACTACTATGATTTATCCCATGTTATGAAATTATGCTCTCTTTTGCAGGTTATGATTTACAAAAATGTTATGTTCTTATGAAAATTATGTGATTGTTATTTCTTTTGTTTACCCTTACTGAGCATTTGAGCTCACCATTTTATGTTTTCTTTTCCCCAGGATATAAAGAAAGGTTTTAGGTAAAAAAAAAGATCTTTATGGGAGATGTTGAAGATCTTTCACCGGGATTAGAAGATTATATTCCGAGTTTCCAAAGACACTAAACTATTACGATCCTTGTGTGTGTGTTTTTGTTATGTACTAAGTATTCCGCAAAAGTAATGTAAAGTCCATGTACGTCAAGATACGGGTTTCTACAGTCGGTATCAGAGGAAAGGTTTAGTCAACCTTTGGAAACTAGGATGCGAGAAATTTAGTGAGATCCCTAGAGATATTTCTAAGGTATGTCTAGGGATGTCTCTATGGTTAAGTATATGTATAGGTTATAGTACTAGAACTACGCTAACGATCATAGAATTAAACCTAAGATGTTAGATATTGAAGTTACTTCCCCTTTATTATGTTGTTTTCCCTAGCATGATTTTGCCTCTCACACTATTCTCTTTGGGTTTTAGAAAATGGCTGGAAAAAAATATGATTCGCGATAATGGAGGATATGATGGAAAATATTCTTCATGAGCAACCAAATGAAATGGGATTTGGAAGTCCAAACATCATTATTATGCCGAATCAGCAATCTCATAATATGATCAATAAAGTAAATTTTGGTAAGTTTCCTGACTCGGCTAATAAGAGGAAGATGGAGTTTCATGATGATCCTAGAGGAAAGAAAGTTCAATTTCCCCTATGTAAATCATGTGGGAAGAGGCATCAAGGAGAATGTTTCAAGGGAACTGGAAGATGCTTTGGGTGTGGAAAAGAAGGACACAAAGCAAGTAAGTGCAAAGGAAAAGGTTCAGTTAACATAATGGATGAGGATAATGGTATTGCTACGACATCAAAAATGGTTAAGTGTTTTAAATGTGGAATGTATGGGCATTATGCAAACCAATGCCCTAAGGGAAAGACTCATAAAGAGAATCAGTCTGGTCGTATGGGAAGTATTTATGTGGATGATGATGAAGAGACTACAAATGATATGTGAGATGAAAGAATTGTTGAAGCTCGGTCAATGGATTAAGAATGTAGTGGAATGATTACATGTTTATCATGTGTAATGTTGTATAAGTAATCTCATGGTACTATGGATTAAAGAGACATGTAAGGATTGTTACACTATTGTCTGATTAATGTTACCAGTATCCATGAAAGGTTATTCAGATATTTTTGGAATGTAGATGATATGCGCATAATGAAGGGATAAGACGATAATGAGATATTTGATTGTATTCATGAGCTCATGCTTGATATAAGGACTAAGTGATATCATGGTTTGAGTATATAGAATTTAAGGATTTTGGCATGTGGAAAGTGTTAACTTTTAACTGCATTCATGTTTTCACTATGGTTCGATGGTTATTCAAGAGAATACATGATTAAGGACTTTGAATGTTTGGAATGTGACCAACAAAACATATCTTATGATATATGGGGATCAACGATGGTATTAAATCTCTGGTAATCGTTTTCACTATGTTATGAGAATGGACTGCAGTATTATGGATAAGCCTAAAGATTGGAATGGATTATGTTGGACATAAGTTAGTATTGTTTAAGGATAGAAGTTTTTTCGATGTTATTGATGGAATGTTATAGTAATATAGTTTTAGAAAAAGGACAACCTGCAGGACGGGCGACAGCCCATCGCTTCGGACAAGGCTGTAGGAATCGAACCCACAACCGAAGTGCGACTGGCCTTTATCGCCTACCACTGGACTACAGGAAGTCCCTGTTTAGTAGAAAATAGTTTTATTATATTAAGCAGTATGATATATGAAGTATAAGTCCATTTTAAGAACCATATATGATTAATCTCACTATAGATCGACTTATGCATATAATTTTTGCTAACCTTTTGTTTGAGACAGATGGAATGACCCGTCGTTCTATCACATAATATGCTAACACTTCACGAATAACAAATTCAACTTCATTTATTTAAGAGATGAAGTGGAAATTGTTCAAGACACGAACATCAGTGAGATTGTACCAAAATAAATTAAGTATTTATTCTAATTCAAATTCTTTAACTTTAGGGAAATGATCTTGAAAACCAAAAATGTTGTCCTAGTGATCTTATACCTGATGAATCAGATGGTACCTTATATCATCACAAATCTATGGATTTGTGATTACTGGATTTCCCATAGCCATGTTCTCTACCACTCTCCATCAAAACATGATGGTTATATTTCTCTTCCATATCCATATTTTTACCTATGTGGAAACCCAACGATTAGTTTATTTGGGTAATCGTTACATTTCATACTTTAGTTTTTAAAGCCAAGTTTTGGTATTCCTTTTTACGATGTGGGTTTCTATTAAAGAAACTTTCGAATAGTAAACCATTTATAACCCCGACAAATTTCGAGGGCGAAATTCATTTTAAGGGGGGTAGAATGTAACACCCCGAGATTTTATGAAAAATATTCTTTTTAATTTCATTAATGTCTTGTGTTGTACGCTACACCAAAAGGTTCTTGCACAACATGCATCCTTGACTTGCCTTTCATTACACGCAATCACGACCTTCCTTGATATCGTGTGTAGTACGCAATACCGAGTTTTACTAAACAACGATATGCTATTAAAATATTATTAAAACTAGCCGTAATGAATAGTAATAACCACTTTTTGAAATTTTGTAAATTCTATTTTTCAAAATGGACTTCATTTTTGGATTCGGAGTATCGAATTTAGCCTAAGGTGAAATTTTGGTGATTTTCGAATAAATTTCATATTTTGATGAATAGTGAAAATTACTAAATTTTAAATAAAAATAACTTTTTTAATCGAAATAATTAATAGTGATAAATTATTAATTTGAGTGGTTTTAAAGTATATTTAGAATATATTTTTACAATTTAACACAATGTTGGTCATTGTTTGTAATTTCACATTTAAACCAGACATAATCAAGTGTCAATCTTTTGATAGATATTGTTTCATAAAAACACGCTATTTGTTTTAACAGCGGGATTTAATTATAAAATTAATTAATGCAACTTCTATGTTATGAATTTGGTAAAATAGACTTCATTTTTGAATTCGGAATATGAAATATAGCTTAGGATGAAATTTTGGCATTTTTCTGAAAAACATCAATTTTTGATGAATAGTGAAACTACTAAGTGGTAGGTTAAAAACTGAATTTTGCATAAAACTTAATTTTACCGCTTCTGTGAATGGAATTTCGAAAATCCGAGAGACACGGTTAATATCAAGGACTAAAATGTGGTTCAATGAGATGAAAATATTTTTTTGGTGAATAGTAACTTTTTACTTTTTTTACCACGGTTAATAGTAAATAGGGTAACTAAGGGTAAATATGATATTAATATTACCCTAACACATGTCTTAATTCTATTGGACAAGTGTAATTCGACCAAAAACAATCTTAGGAATAAAATATGACCATTTAGGCCCACTTGGATTAGATTAGGACATTTATTATTAATTTATTTAAAGAAGGGTTAAAATAGTTAAAATCAAAGTTTAATAAGTAAATCATTTATAATATGGGGTTATACATAAGATAAATTCGATTGTAAATATTCATTAGAAACCTAAAAAGATTTCCCACATAATGGTATTTTATTTGTAATTTTTAGACATCAAATAAGTTAATTTATTTATGACACAAAGATGATGCAGTAATTATCTTATTAATGAAATATTGACATAATTGATGTTATAAACACCAAACTAAATATAATTTGAGACTTTTTATGAATTCCACTAATTTTCTAGGTTATTATTATATATTAGTGTTGATTTAATCAACTTGGTTCGAACATATAATTCTGTTATGACTTTCACAAAAATCATATATCAAATAGTGTCAAAATTGACACAAAATAGTTTTTAAATCAAATATTATATTATTAATTGTTATTTTATTCCTAAAAATCTAAGGTTCGGCCAAATGACTTAGATAAGGATATATGTATTAATAATAAACAATTTGGGGTTCGTTTGGCTTGATATAGTAAGTTTATTAACCTTATAGTGTAAGAACACAAGAAGACACGGTAAAAGTAAAATTATTTAACTTAATGTTAAATCTAAATGATAAGGTTAAAATAGGAACCTAAACTTGTCTAAATTATATTAGATGAGAGGATTTCGACCCATCCCCACCTTAGCCTCGAAATAAATCAATTTGGAGCTAATTAAAACCGAACTTGACATTATAATAAAATAATATTTTGAGATATTCCTAAGCTGCCCCTCTCCTCCCTTATAAAAGGACACCTCCTCCCCCTCCTCCCCACACCAATTTGAGCACTCATTCTCGGCCAACCCCTGCCAAAATCTCTTCTCCACTTCCCTAGAAACATCCTAGAGGTTATTTCCTTCCTCAAAGACCAATTTTAGTGCCCTAAGAGGAGGTCTCAAAGAGGCGCTTCAAAGAAGATGTAATTACCATTACCAATTCTTTCATCTTTATTTCTTCTTCCACTTCTTCTTCTTAGGTTGTTTCATTATGAAGTAATAACATCAGTATCACTCAAATACTGATATGTTATTATAAGTATGAAACAACCCTATTTCACCATCTATCCATCCTACGGAAAAAGAAATCACCGCGCGTGCGTACGTACAGAATACCGTCTCCACGTCGTGGTGTAATCTATTTTCCACCACCACCTTACATGGATGGGTATAATGGTGTAAACAATAACTATAAATAGTTATTACAACATCATATTGATTCTGATATATTGTATAATCCACTCCAATTCAATTCAATAATTATGGAAATGATATCATCGCTCGTGCGTACGTACGGAATACCGTCTCCACGACGCGATGAGATTCATTCTTAATGATTAACCATTCATGAATGATTATAAAGTATATATAATAAGTACTAATGAAATATATGACATAATAATGATACTGGATTTATATATATATATATATATATGTATGTCATCTACTTACTTCCATTTCAAGACAATAAGGAAAGAAAAACAGCGTTCATGCGTACGTACGGACTACCGTCTCCATGAACGGTGTTTTTCATTTTATTTATCTACATATTATATATATATATATACTGAATATATATGATATATAAATCATATTTTATATTCTGGAAGTAAGTAAATCATTATATAAGTAATAATGATGTCAAGAACAACAAGTCAAAACACCTACGATAAATGAAACGATTTTACCCAAAACGCTTCTCTAACATGGAATTTACAAAAGAACGGGTAATATAATGTCATAAGTGAACCATATATGATATCATAACAATGAATATGATTCTGTAATAAGTCAATAACATGATTTAAATCATTATACAGGAGGTTCGGACACTTACAAAGCAATTCGGACCTAAGGTAAGGGAAATATCACAATCTCATTTTTATCCGAGATTGTTTATTCGTAAGTATTTACTGGGGTGTCTTTTATCATCCACATCCATGTTTCATCAATATGTAATATTATTTCCATCCACCTACAATTGTTTAAATCCATTTTTACCCTTCGGTTAGTTTTTAGTAATATCTATGAAAGGAATCTTTTATCATACGAGGTACTTTTTGACTTTTCCGACAAAAGTACGAAGAATGTTTTTTTTAACTTATACGGCACGAACGGATTTCTATTGTTTTATAAAGACTTATTTTCATGAAGCTTCCTCTAAAATATTTCATGACTATTTTCAATAAAATCTCTTTCTTTTAAAATTGCATGATGTTTTGTGAAAAGAAATTGATTTTGAAGAAGAAAGGATATTTTCCTCAAGAATTCAATTCAAGTATTTTATCAAAATTATTTTCCATCTAAGATAATAAAAGGGTTCTGTTTTTATCCCTACTATTACATGGATTTGATTATGTTGCGATGGAAATATTTTTATGAATTTCTTTATCTTATATGAATTGTTTTATGATGTCATGTTGTTTAAGAATTCCATTTTTATTTCATGGGTTACGCTATGATGTATGGTTTATGATTATGTGGCACACATAAGAAAGGATTCATTAAGAGATGGGTGGGACCTATATCTCCCTCCAATGCATTGGGTAAAGATTTTATATCTCATGAGATAGACATGGCTGGAATGGTAGGTTATACCGGTTCAGTGAAACAGGACTGAAACGAGGATTACTCGATTCAGAAAGGGACTTTGTCCACTAAGATAGTCTTGGCAATGAGTCTTGACTAACAAGAAATGATTCTCTATGATTATGTGTGTATGCCACAATGAGTAATGTTTTAAGTTATGATTTCATTTCACTACTATGATTTATCCCATGTTATGAAATTATGCTCTCTTTTGCAGGTTAAGATTTACAAAAATGTTATGTTCTTATGAAAATTATGTGATTGATATTTCTTTTGTTTACCCTTACTGAGCATTTGAGCTCACCCTTTTATGTTTTCTTTTCCCCAGGATATAAAGAAAGGTTTTAGGTAAAAAAAAAAAGAAGATCTTTATGGGAGATGTTGAAGATCTTTCACCAGGATTAGATGATTATATTCCGAGTTTCCAAAGACACTAAACTATTACGATCCTTGTGTGTGTGTTTTTGTTATGTACTAAGTATTCCGCAAAAGTAATGTAAAGTCCATGTACGTCAAGATACGAGTCTCTACAATTATATTCATGTCAATAAAAAAATTTAATATTCAAAACGTTGGGCGAACACACGGTCACCGCTAACGATGCGGTAAACGTGCACCGATGCAAAACCTACCAACATAATTAATCATTGAAAATTTTAAACCGAGACCAAGAAAGAAATAATATAAAAAGCGTCTACAGTCATTGTGTGACATGCATTGAGTGAATGTGACTCCATCTTAGGTGTAATCACCAAAAATGTTCCCATTGATGATTCATCATAATTAATCATTTATGGGAAAAATCGAGACAAATGGATTTAAAAATCACAAATAACTTTTGTTTGGAGGCATAGAATGTGAGGAAAATCACCCCCACCAGGATATATCCTTGGGAAATCTTACTTAGATGGCCTTATTATATACGAAACACATCCCTCTAAGGTCAAAATTACATTTGATCCATCATTACACATGAGACTATAATCCTTAATAATTTGAAAATTGGGTATCAAAAACTATATTCTACACTCATTCTATTATTTTCACCAATTACGAAATGAAAATAACCTTATCTCATGATATAAAACTACATAAAAATTTCCTTACCTCATGATGTCAAAATACATGATACATTCTAGTCACATGAACATAAAAAATGGAAATTGAACATAAGGGGATTTTATTCTTTTTAATCTATATAAATAGTATTACTTTTTATTTTTAATAATATTATTCAAATATATACCCTCACTAAGAAATTATCCTTACGAGTCACTTATCCTCACAAGGCTACAATCATGGAAATCCATTCCATTTCATATCATTTAGGAATATACCACAACGTAAAAAATTATCGAAGGATTCACATTACCCTAGGATAACATAAAACTTTCTATAGTCTAGTTGCAAATATACATGGTAGGTTCAATGGGATTATTTTACGTAAGTCTCATACTGACCAGTGATAAGAGATTTTCCCGATGAAGTGTAATCCACATGAAATTAATCTACATGGAAGATGTCAGGGATTTAAGACTATTAAAGTCACCCTGATTGTCCTTTTCATCAGACATTAAATGGTAGGATGCGTCAAATTAAGTGTAAGTAAACTATATGTGTTATTATTCCCTTCGTAGGGATATTTAAGAAGCCTCTTTAATAGTACAAATCACAATTACAAAACACCTACCACAACTTGGAGGAAAATAAAATATTAACTTCCATACTTTGTATATTTAAACCATAGTTTATTCACTAAGAAACACTAATTAAAGAGATAAAGATAAATAACCACTAATACATACTAATTTTCAAAATGATGTATGACTTTTGTCCAATAACATGTATGGTGGTATTTATTCTCACACTAGAAATTGGGAAGAATCAATAAAAATATTTTAAATCTATAAGAGAGTACCTGAGTTAGAAATAATTCCCCACTTAAAGGTGTGATGAGATCGATCCCACATCATATCAACAAATTATCATCATGATGTTTTTCATGTAAAAAACCTAGTAACCTCTTACCATTGGAATATTATTCCACACAATACCAAATCATCTAATAGGTTGAAGATGTTTGAGATTCCTAAAAAACACATAAGGACTGCTTTAAGACTGTTCATGATAATTTTTATCATAGTTATATAGAATTTCTATTTGTATTAACCTTAGAATAGTTTATCAGAAAGATGATAGATCAATTCAAAATCATAATGGTATCTTAAGATGTGAAAATGAAGATATAACATTAACATTATGATATCGGGGAGAGATCAATATCCAATAACCTTTCCTTGTCCAACATATTGATTTAATTCAAATAAAATTTCATAATGGTAAATGATAGAGGTGTAACTAAGAAAACCCCAAGAGGGATAGAGGCCACCACTAAAAATTACATCATCAGAGATGAAGACCCTTCTTTTTCAACCCTATCAATCAAGTATGAACCAAGGATGATTGTTGCTCCTTTGACCAAATAATCGAGAGATATAATGGTAAATTGAGACCTTTAATTTTACTATGAGATAATAATTAAAATTAAAGGATTATATTTATTAATATATGTTAGGTGCATATGATATGTCTCTCAAACTCTTTCAAGGAATAGATTTGTCCTGCCTCTTCTTTAGCAATCTTATACCTAGCCTCCAGAAGACCTTACACATTGTATCTACCTTAAGACAATTCTCATACTCATTAATATTATGATCTAATAATTTTGTCACACATTTTGAATAATATCTTCCACCCTTGAGTCAGTGAACCACGACCCAGATCTCCTAATATATGCTTCCATCTATTCAAGAGGTTCCTCACAGGAGATAATAGTGGGTAAAAACATCTGAAAAAAATTTATCATGATAATTTTATCATAATAAATATATACTTGAAATATTTAATATATTATATACTTTAAAATAAAACCAAATCCCTATATTATTTTGCAAATGTAGGTTCATTAATAATATCTATGAGGAGTGGTACACCAATAGTTGATAGAGGTTAATCTAGGTGCCTCCAAAATTTACTGAGAATTTGGGCCCTCATAGGTTATATTAGAGAAATAATATTTGGGGTCTCCCTATCTCCCCCAACCTCTCATGGTTTTCCGCTCCTTTTATTACAATTATAACTCTGGACTGAGATACTATGTCAACAAACATCCCGTTAGTGTATAATTGGATCCTTGTATTAACATATTTAGTTTATAAGTCCATAGAGACCCCTCCCATTAAGAGTATTACATGAAAAATTATTATAGAAACCCTTTATTATGATACAAGGATATTTCATATTTTTAGATGAAAATTAATTAAATTTAACAGAAAGAAGCATGCGGACCATAATAATTTAGTGAGTTTAAAAACATGGAACAAAATCTTCTTAATTCATGAATTATCATGAATATATCCCATAAAGATCTTCCTTTTTAGTATACTATACAAAAATACCCAACTAAAAACATTTATTTATATCCCAGGGAACAAAAAATTAGAATGGTTTAGATCATATTCTTACTAAGGGTAAAAAAGGGTGATCTGTAAGCATAAAATGAACATGGGAGTAGGGGAACATGAACATATCATTGAAAAATTTAATCTTCATATCATAGAATATAATATTGAGTCATGTAATAAATATTGGTATTTAATAATACATAAATCACAAGAGAAACAAAGAAAATGGTCATTAGAGCATAATATTGGCATAAGGCTTGGAATTGTGGCATATAAATAAGAATAGAATATACTTTCTATTGTAGCTAAATCTCACATCCAGAGATATAATAGTGGATTGGGTTCAATACAAAAATCATTATTCTAGTCAATGTTTACTCCAAATGCGATCATACCAAACAATTTTCCTTACTAAACCATCTTCACTCTGAGTTCTTTTCCAATATGTTTCATGAGATATAAATATTTACCTTTTGAATTGAGGGAGATATGGGTCCCAACTATCTCATAATGAAAGCCATATTCATGTATGATATAAGAAAATTAATAATTTATCATATCATAACCCATGAAATGGAATGGAATTTCTAATGTTTTCATATTGTCAAAACATGTGGAAAATAGACAAGATTCATAGTAATTTAATCATTTCATCATATCAGAGCATATGAAAAGAAGAGGGCTTCATTATAATTTTATCATAGTATAACTTGTGGAATAGAAACAAGTTTTTTAAAAAATAATTCCACCATAAACATAAATAATTTAGATAATGAATAAGAATGGTATCCTAAGATCATATCCCTAGAAAGGCATATGCAACACAAAAAGATGTCATCCTAGATGAAAAATTATTTTTAAAAGACACATAGAACATTCCCTTGAAAATTAATTTTTAAAACTAAAAATTCAAAAACCTATTTTCAAATCATGTTCTTTGAAAAAAAAACATTAATACTTATAAATGATACTTTAAAAAGTTGTAAATATTTATTGTGGGGAATATTGTTTTCTCATTGAGAAAACATTTTAAAAAATAATTTTATTTGAAAATATTTTATTAAATAAAGTTGAAAACTCAAAAAGGAATCTTAAAAGAAAACTATGGTCAGGGTAGTAAGACATTAAATTTCTTTCATACATAATATAAAAAATATTCCATCAAATTTTGAATAAAACCTAAAATGTAATTTTTTTGGAAATTGACATGAAGATTCATTTTAAATAATTATATAATTTGTAAAACATGGGTAAACATACCTTTGAGGAATAATTTTTAAATTGCTAAAAAATTGAAAATATTTTAAAAAATCCTGGTTTTGGAAGAAAAAGGGTTTTCAACCACGAAGAAAAATAAATGAGATTTTTTAAAAATATATTAAATTATTTTATGTACAGAAATGTTGAAAATTTTAAATACCAATTGAAAATATCAGCAATGACCCATGTTATAGAAACATAATGAGAATTATTTAGAGGTAGATCATAATATTTCAAAATTTAAGACTTTAATATAAGTATTATTAATAAATGATGAGATCGTACCATAAAACCCTTACAAATTTGATAAAATGTAATAATAATACCCAATAAAAATAAATTTAAATGATACTTATAATATCATTAAAATAATTATAT
Source organism: Viscum album (assembly GCA_963277665.1). NCBI lineage: Eukaryota > Viridiplantae > Streptophyta > Magnoliopsida > Santalales > Viscaceae > Viscum > Viscum album. The sequence goes on from CAUJRU010000250.1 coordinate 166,237, forward strand.
TCAAGATATATCATGTAAAAGGTTATGTTTATACACCAAAAAAAAGAAACCGGTGGTGAATTTTCATATCTCTCTTAAAATTCAAAGAGGGATTAGAAATCCATTACTAATTTGTTATCTTTTGAACCCTAAACAACATGATAGAGTTATCATAACATGGTTATTTAAATAAAAATAATTTTTATTATAGGAATCATAAAATTATTTAAATTTTATAATGTACACCACAGAAAGGAAAGATGTGATGAATATGATATTTCTGTCATATAAAATAAAAGTAAGATGAAAATACCTTACCTTAAGTCTCGATTTCCACCCTACATAATTTGAAATCCTATATAATTACTATAAGTTAATTATAGATATATTATAGATCCATAATTATATATATCATATAATATATGATTTACTTATGACCTTTTATTACCTATTTATTACAAATTACTTGTTAAGAACACGTTTTAGAGAATAACTATTTTCTTATTCATTTATGTTTTGATTTTTAATTTTTTTCATCTAACATTGATCATGGATACATTATCTACATAATAATAATAATTATATAATTAAAATATTTGTACATAAATTTTATTTTTAAGAGTATCCATTAAATATGTTTTTTCAGAATTTATGTTTGTTTCGATCATGAAGATGATAGGTTGTACGTACGCGTGAGTGATGTTTCTATTTTTCAATAATCATTTTGGAGTGGCGATAAAAAATAATATATTTTTAGATAATTATAGAAAAATAAAAAATCAAATACTATATATTTAAATATAATCATACATATCATCGATCTGGTGCAATGATGAATATATAAAGTCACATCCCTTTATGAAGGCGGTATTTCACACATACATGAAGGAAAATATAAAAATTCAGTGAGAGAAAAGGTAATAAAGAAATTGATATATTATATTTTGAGAAAAAAATCATTAATATCCTAATTATTTCATTTATATCCATTAAATTTATTAACATTATCCTTACAATATTCTATTTAAAGTGTTTGTGAATGCGAGTCACATCATTTCAAAAGGTGGTAGTCCACCGTACACAAAAAAGAACATTATTTTATCCATTAATGTATTGAAAGTAAAAATGATAAAAATTACATAATGACTATATTGGTAAAATTATTTTATAAATACACTATATATAACTTTTATCCATTATCTTACCCAATATTGAGAGGTGGAAATGGAAAAAGGAATGACATCAGTTTAAATGGCGGTAGTTCATTGTGCACACGAACAAAAATTTTGTAAGACATTTGATGAAAGTGGAGATGGCTGTATGTAACTAAGTTAATAAAAAACATATAATTACATGGAAAAAATTTATCGTATTATATATGTTTTTATCAAGAATCAAATTAGGTAGAGGGATAAATAAAATAAAAACGCTTGTTAAAGAACATTATCTCTTATTCAGGTAACATCCATAGGTTTGCATGAAAAAAAGTCCTAGGATGAATTTAAGACCAAAATAAGGATTATAGGATGACAATAGTGATTTTGGGAAGATATTTTTTCAGGTATTGGTGTAACCAAAAGGTCATTATGGTGTGAATATTATATGATAGGGGGTGGTCTTTTATATGTGAGGTGAGTGGTACACTTGTAATTTTTTAAATGAAAATGTGGAACATTTTTTTTATAAAGAAAAAACAATCCAAGATGAAGTATTATGTAGAGTTATTAATTTTAAACTCTAAATGGTGGTCTAAAATATATTTTTGAAATTTTTTAGGTCACCTAAAACCTTGTCTTTTTAGTTTAGCCCTTGATAAACCCATTTTACCATAATCCGGATAATTAATTTTTATTTTCATTGATATTTATTATTATAAAAAATTATGTTTCACATATTAGATAATGTAAAATTTTCCAGTTATAAATACTAAATCCAATTTTCAAAATCAATTCATAGAATTTGAAAATTTTAATTTAAAATTATTCCTATGGACATTACGTAAAAGAGATATTTTAAAGAGAAAATGTCTGAAAGTTTATAATGATTTTATATAAAATTTAAATATAAAACTGATTAAAATGACCTAAATTAGAATAATAGATATATTATAGAACTAATTTAAAATAAAATATAATTTAACTTTATAAATAATTTTAATGAATAGAAAGTTTCAATTAAAATTTAGTATCATTGATTATTAATAAAAGATGAAATATTTTTAGATAACTAACAAATATTAAACCTAATATTATTTTAATATGATTATATAAAACATTATCATTATTTTCTCAAGTAATATTTCTGTAAATTTAAAAAATAAATTTAAATAAAAACCCACAAACACGAAGAAAAAGCTGTTTTCGAGAAGTGTATTTTCAAGCACATGAAGATTTTATATTAACAATATGTCTAAGAATAATATTTTGGAAAATATAAATTAAAATTTAATGATATATAATATATTAATTTCAGTTAAAACATTAATCATTAGTTATTATTTTGGTTAACTAAAATTATGAAACATTACGTATGTCATAACAGTTTTCAGAAAAAACCCATTTTAAACCCAAAAATAGTATTATAATAAAATATAATATAAATTTTATTCATAATTAATTAAGTATATTAAAAATAAAAAATTAATTCTCATTTATATTAAAACATAATAGTTTATTTAGAGTAATTAATTTACGTAAAATAAATGATAATTTTTCCAAAATCAATATTTTTCACTATTTACTAAAAAATCAATATTTTCAGAATAATTAGTTAATTTCACCATATGTTAATTTGGATATGACCATTAAAAAATTGAAATTAAATTTATAAAATTAATTTTTTAATATATCCAAAAAATTTGTTTAATATTTTCTAATAAAAATAAATAACAATCATTTTTATGATTAATATAAGTACTTTACTAAAAATTTATTTATTATTTACAAAGAATTTATATGTAAATTTATATTGTAAATGATATTTATATGTATATTTAACGAATTAGTAAATACTATTCAAATACACCTATTTAATGGCTAGTTTATAATTTTTTTATTTAAAATAATATTATTTCATGGCTCCCTTAAGCTCGATTTCGCATGTCATGCAAGTTATCTAAGAAACTCATTGATGCATGTAACAAAATATAAAATTATTGTTTTGTATAATGAAAAATATAAATATAAAAATTAAATTTATTTGCAAAAATAATATTTCATAAAATCATGGGATGTTACATTTTATCCCACTTAAAAGGAATTTTCCATTGAAATTCGTCTCGGTCCTTAAAGGTTTAACATTTAAAAATTACTTCATAGAAAACCACATAATATAAATGAATAATAAAAAATTCTTCTAGAAAATAGAGAAATGTGAATGTGAAGGTCATATAGAACAATACACACTAGGTTTTCAAATATGAGAACATAGGTAAAATTTGAAAACATGGACATAGAAGATAAAAGTAAAAACCAAATATTTTTGGATAGTAGTAGAGAAAATTGCAAGGAGAAAGTTATCAAGAATAAATACATAAACCTAAAAGGTGTGAAAAATATCATTGATATAATCTAAAATAATTAATATATGACAAATTTTTATTTTGTTATCATTTTTCTTAGAGATAAAGAATTTTCACAAGAATACATATTGTTTTGTTGCATAATATCCCCCATTATTTGTTTCTGGGTCAATTTATACTTCATATCATACTCTAATAAATTAATTCTTCAGGTTTCAATCACTAATTAATATCAATTAAATATTTACATATATTCATTTTATATCTATTTATTTTAAAAAAATTCATCGCATGTTATCCAGAATCAATGAATATTTATATAGATAAATATTAAATTAACAACTAAAACCACTTCAAAAGTTAATCGTAAACCATTCTACAAATGGTTATCCTAATGAAACTAAACAATATTAAAATTTATAATGATGTTTACAAAAATTTATAAAAATAAGATTAAAAATAAAACCCCAAATATAAAAAATTAGTTATTTATAGTATCAAAAAAATACGTGACTACCATAATATATTTTATTGAAATATGGCAATAACCCGAACCACCATAAAAATGAAAACATAACATTTTACCAATTCCATAAATAAGACATTATATTTTTGAATACATTTCTTAAATCCAATAATGTTGTAAACTCCATCAATGATAACATAAACCAATTTTTCTATAAGAAATTAATCATATCCTAGGTAATCCATACAAACCAATATACATTATCTATATCTGTCATATATTTTTCCAAAATAGATGCCTTTTTTATCAACATCAGGAATACTTTTATTTTTATTGTCCCTAAATCATTTCACTTCCATAAAATATTACCTCACCATTAAATCACCTTTCTAGCTAATCAATACTATTCCACATATTATTGAAAATACATAATTAATAAAATATACCTAATAATTGTTAAATATTTCATAATACTTTAATTCCAATTCATAAACACTTCAATCACCCCTCTTATTTCCCAAACCTTTAACTAGGATTCATCATCTTATTTCTTAATACATATTTTATTTTATATAAAATTCAATGTATCTTTATAATTATTGATATAAAAATTACTCATATTGCCTTTATTATTACCATCACAATATTTTCCCATATGAAAATTATTTACATAATGTCCATTGTTTTCAAATTTAAAACATTCAATAGTTGATATCACATTAGAAAGACCATTATTATAATCTATTACATTATCCAAACTATTCATTTTTTTCATTGAAATTAATTTCTTTCCATACTTCTTTTACATAGTGAAAACATTTGCATGTTCCTCTAAGATATCCAAATAGTTGAATATTTCCACATTATTTTTGTATAGGAAATAAAATATTTTCATTTTGCATTCTCTCAATTACCTGAACACTCAAACAGTTTTCCATTATCTTCTTTGGTGAGTTATAAAGTTGGTTATGGTGTGTGTGTTTTATCATATATCAGGATAAATAATTAGGAATAATCAAAATAGGCTTCACTCTAGTCATCAAAGAATTTGGTTACTCATCATAAAATTGATTATTAAATTTAATGTTACCATAGTTTCCTTTGGTTACCACTATTGACTAAAAACAAAAATCATTATGTTATGATCAATATTAATATTGGGAAACCACAGAATCCTGAAAAATTACACATAGTATGAATAGATTATTGAACCATAATTTCAATCTAATAAACTATAGGATTAACATAGGTCATTCATGGTGATTATCTGTTTTAATCATACATTATAGTTTATAAATATTTTGATAATTTCCATACCATATCCTCTTGAAGTGTCAAATTATTTGTTAAAAAATTCCCCTTATTATGAATCAGGTGAAGATTTTGTTTAAATCAATATTCCCCTATTGAAGTTAATACCCATAGGTACCTCTATACCAGAAAAAAATCAACATGTAGTATACATAGAATGATGTAATTTCATGGGAACCCTTGAAATGTTATTTTTCAATATTCAAGGGATATTCTCAATTTGTTGAATCATTCTTATAATTATCCTTTGATATATTCCAATACATATCCTTATAAATATCCATAGTTATCTCACTAATGTTTTCTCAACCATTTTTTTAATGGTTTACTAAAACCTTCCTCTTATACAATCTATAACGACCCATGATTCTCATAGAAGGATATTACATTGTTTTCGATTAATACTCATTACATTGAAAAAACACATGCTCGAGAACCATAATAGTTTAGTTCCTTTGGAAATATGAAAAATAAAATTATTAACTGATGAAATATCTCCAATGTATTCTATAAATATATTACCCTTTTCTACTCCTATTAAAACCCTACATAAAACTTTTCTTCATATCCCAGGGAATGTAAGTATAATAATTGGTTAGAATAAATTATAAGTAAGTTTAAAAAATGTGTGATACTGAAGGATAAAATGAACATAATGTTATGACAACATGAGAATAATATTTTTAAACCTTATCATAAATATAAAAGAAAATTATCTTGAGACATGGCATAAATATTGGGAGTTTATAAGACATGAATTTAAAGGGAAATAGAGAAAATGTCCACGAGATCATAACATTAGAATAAGGAATGAATCATTGAAAAAAAAAGAATCATATAAAATCAATTCTATATTTGTTAATAATAAAATCATATGTTATCATAGTGGAATGGGTTCCCACCCCAAACCATAATAGTAGTCATGTTTTACTCCAAAGATCATCATTGTAGACACTGTCTCTTACTAAACCTGTTTTACCCTACATTAAAATCATGTATATTTCATGAGATATAAATCGTTACCTAATGAATTGAAGGTCTATGTAGGTCTCAACCATCTCATAATAAAATACATTGATCATAAACATTCACTATATAATATACAATGAAATTAAATGGGGTTCATAATCATTTCATGATGTCATAAAATCTTGGAAAGAGATAGGATTCATAATCTTTCATCACTTCATTATATCATGATCCAGGAAAAGAAACAGGTTTGATAAACACTTTATAATGGTAAAAAATGTAGATGAGAAATGGGTTTTATAAACATAAATCCATTATAAATGTAAACCATTTTGAGAATGAATAAGAATGGTATCCTAGGATATAATGATAAAAAAGGCATAAGTAACATCAATATATGACATCTTATATGGAAAATAATATTGAAAAGACACATAGAACATTTATTTAGGAAAATAATTTTTTTAAAAATTAATTTTTAAAAAATAAATTTCAATAATATTTTTTAATTCAGTTTATTTTAATGTAAACATTGAAAATTATAAAGGAAGCATTAAAAAATCATTTAAAACATTTCTAGAGGAAATAAATAATTTATATTTTGAAAAAAACTCCTAAAACATAAAACATTTGAAATTTTTTACTTTGAAAATGATGATGAAAAATTTTAAATTTTTTTTGAAATCACATCATGTTCATGTCGGTAGTAAATATTATTTTTTTTGTACACATTAAAGAAAACATTGCTTTAAAATTTTTTAATAAATATAAATGATCATTTTTGGGAAATTACATGAGAATTACATTCAATTTCCTTTAGTAAAAAGTAAAATAATTAGTGAAAATAATTTTAATAATTAATTTTATAAAGCGTTAAAAAATTTGAGTTTTTAAAAAAACATTGTTTTGGAAGAATTTGGGTTTCCCACCGAAGTGAGAAATAAGGATGATTTTCCATAAAAATATATTCTCTGTTATCTTTAGTACAAAAGAGTTTAAAATGGAACTATTTTGTGAAAATATCGTGAAAATGTATAGGATAATAAAATTCCTGAGAATTAATGTGAGGAGGATCATAAGAATTCATCATTGGAGTCTTAATCAAAAAGAATACCTATAAACGATGAGATGTTAAAATTAATACCATATATGATTGGTAACATTGAATCATAATTCCCTAGAAAGAATAAAATTATATAAACCATAAAATATCATGAAAATATTTATATTAATGGTATAACATGTCAAATGGTCATTATATACAACACATACAAGAAACAAGTGGTGGTTTGTATATGTCTCTTAAAAATCCAAGAGAAGCATGAAATTCATTAAAAAATTTGTTGAATTTTGAATAATAAAACCATATAAAGTCATATCCTCAAATGGAACATTATTTAAACATTTGGATATGAATAATAAATTACTTTCAGGGGATGTATATACATCATATAAACGAAACATGTGTTGAATATGGAATTAGTCTTATAAACAATTTAAGTGAGATGAACATCCCTTACCTTAAGTCCTGACTTCCTTCATATAGATTCGAACATTGTTTATAATAAATATATGTTTATTATAAAATATATTATTGAACCATAATTAAATATATCATACCATATTGAATTTACTTATGAACACTTATTACCTATTCATTACTAATTCCTTCTTTAAATCACATTTCAGGCAATAACAACTTTGTTTTTAGTATATGTATGGATTATTTATTTTAGGTTCCATTACCCTTATCAAGGTTAAATAATATATAAAATAATAAAAACTACATAATTAAGATATTTATATATCAATTATACTTTTAAGATATAACATAAAATATATTTTAGTGAAAAAAAGTATGTTACAATTATGGAGACGGTAGGCCGTATAAACGCATGAGTTACCTTTCCATTTTTTAAAGGTAATTATAAAAATGGGTTAATTAATATTATATATATAAATAATGATAAAATATCATAAATAAAATATTACGACTTTAAATATACTCATACATCTCATCTATGTTGGGTGGTGATGAAAAGACATAGTTTCATTGCTTCATGAAGGCGGTCGTCCACATGTACATGTACAATATTATCAAAGTTAAGTGAGTTAAAGGGTAATAAATAAAATATTTTTTTTGAATGATAAATATTTCATTAATATAATAAAACTTTCTTGTATATAATTAATATTAAATAAATTGATTTTTTTATTTTTCATGTAAAGTGTTAGTGAAAATGAATCACATCGCCTCATGAAGTTTTAGTCCATCACACACTGAAACGATGTTATCGTATCCCAGAAGGAATGAAAAGTAAAATGTTATATATGATATAATTAATAAATATTTATAATAATGTAAAAAATATTATATATATAATTATATACATATTATTAACCAACTGTGAGAGGTGGTAATGAAAAAACGAATGACATTAGTTCATGAGGTGGTAGTACGTTGTACAAACGAATGAGGATTTCGTAACCCAGTAGTTAGAATTAGTGATTTTTATATGTAATATAATTTACATAAAAAAACTCTATATATGGGAAGATACTAAGGATATTATATTTTCATCTCCTTGAAATTATATTCATGTTATTATCAAATCGTAAAAGAATCTAATAACATGGCTATAGGGGCATAACAATGGCATAAGATAAGGAAATGTGTCATATATATAATAATAGAAAATAATTTCCATATAAAAAAAGGAACACTACCAAATAATTATTAGTGTAATGGGTTCACTTCCTAAACTATCATAGTAGTCCAAGATAACCTTAAAGACCACCATAATAGACAACGTTCCTGAAAAAACTGAGTTCACTCTTAATTCCAATCATGTATATCCCAAGATATATAAATTTTTCCCCAATGAATTGGAGGGATATATAGGTCTCAATTTTCTAAAAATGAAAACCATATTTATGTGTTCAATAAGATCATAAAATGCATTGTATCATAACCCATCAAATGAAATGGATTTCTTTAAAATTTATTCGTGTCATAATCTATGGAAAAGAGATGTTATTCCTAATAATTTAATATTTTTATCATAGCATGACAAATTAAAATAAGGATATTAATAAAATTTTTATCATTTTATAACTTATGTAATATAAATGAGTTTTATAAAAATCATTCCATTATAAACAAAATCCATTCAGAAAAATAATAAGAATGTTATACTTAGTTAAAATAACCAATATGGAATAAGTAAAATAAAATTATGTCATATTAGATGGAAAACTATTATGAGAATTCATTTAGATCATTTATATAAGAAAATATTTTTTTTATGAAAACAGTTTTTAAAATTAAAAATTCATAAAACATTTTGGAAATCCTTTTCTTTAAATATAAACATGCTAAACTGTAATTTAATATTTAAATATAATTTAAAAAGTTTTTAGTGGAAAATATATTTTATTATTGGAAAATTAATTTTCAAGATAAAATTTCTTTAAAATTATTTTCATTAGAAAAAATCGAAAAATTAAAACAAATTATTTATAAGTAATAATTTTTATGGAGGTGTGAAACTCTACACATATCATATACATTAAAAAAATTATTCCTATTATATTTTCAATAAAATCCAAAATGGATTATCATTGGAAAAATAAATGAATTTTATTTTCATAAAATAGTAAAAATGAAAATGTGGGTAAAAATATATTTACTAAATCATTTACTATTTTTAAAAAATTAAAAACATTTTTGTATAACATAGTTCGAAAGGAAAAATTGTTTTCGACAGAAAATAGATATAAAGTCAATTTTTCATTAAAAAATATTATAAATTATTTTATGTTACAATGGGTGAAAAAAAAATTTATTATCACTTGAAAATATCCTGAATATTAAATGGATATGAATATTCATGAGAATTATTTGGATGAATATGGAAATATTAAATTATTAGAGATTTAATTATGAACAATCTTAATAAAGGATGATATTGTAACATAAAACCCTTAACTATTTAAGAACAATAAATCATACTAAACATGATATAATAAAATTAAATAAAATATATAATATCATTAATGGAATTATATTCATGATTATAAATTCCAATCGTTCAATATATACACGAAATAAAACAAATGAGTGTTGAATTTTCATAAATATCTTACAAATCATAGATAGAGTATAAATCCTTTACCGAGTTGTTAATTAGGAACCACAAACACCATGAAATAGAGAAACCAAAATGGTTATTTTAATTCAAATAGTTTTAATGATTTTATTAATAAAATAAATTTAGGGGTATACATCACATAAAATAAACATGTGGTGAATATGTAATTTTTATCCTATAAAATAAAAGCGAGATGGAAGTCGGTTACCACACCTCTCGACTTCCTTCATATATGTTTTATCTAATGTATGATAAATATAATTATGTTTATAAAAATATTAAATACACACATATATATATATATAGACCATACCTTATATGATTTAAATTATACATTTTTTTACCCATTTATTATCATTTATTTGTTAAAATCCTGTTTTAGGTAATAATTACTTAGTTTTTTGAATATGTTTTGATTTTTTTTTTGGTCCTCTTATTTTGATCAAGGACAAATACTATCTATAATAATAATAATGAAATTATTATAATATTTAAGTTTCATTTATATATTTCTTACCAACCATGGAATATGATTTTGAGAAATGTAGTATGTTGGGATTATGGGGGTGGTATGTCGTACGTACATTACAAAAATATTTATTGAGAAGAGATAAGTAATATTTTACCTCTATAAAATTATAAAAATACCATAAATAAAATATTATTTCTTAAAATATACTCATACAAATCTTCCATGAGGTGTGGTGATGAAAGTATATATTATATCCATTTCATATGGCGGTAGTCCGCACGTAAAAGAACATCGCTATCATCATTCAGTGAGTCAAATATTTAGAAATAAATTGATATTTTATCTTTTTATAATTATAAATATGTCTTTAATACCATAATTATCTAATTTATATAATACATAATTTTTATATTTATCCTTATTAACTTCCATGTATGGATTTAGTCAAAACGAATCACATCACTATGTGAGGGAGTAGTCTTCCTTACACACAAAAGTTGTTATCATATCCAAAATGAATGTATTGAAAAAAACTTATATATGATATAATTAATAAATATGTATACTTATGTTATAAATCTCATATTTACACATTATATCTATCATCATACCCAACAATGAGTGGTGGTAATAGAAAAATGAATAGATTTGGTTCGTAAGGAGGTAGTCTCTTATACACAGGAAAATAGATTTCATAATGCATTTTATAGAACTGGAGATGGTTATAGATCATGAAATGATACTAAAAATATCTCAGTATATAGAATATACATATGATATTATATCATCATTTCTTATAATAATTTTAGGTGGTGGGGAAATAAACATAATAAAAGTGTTCATTAAAAAACATTTCATCTTCTTCGAGTAATCTTCTTAAGATTGACCAGAAATTATACTTATCATGTAATTAATCACAAAATAAGGCTTCTAATGTTAAATGAGTGATTTTGGAAAGTGATTTTAGTAGATATTTATTGAACCAAAAGGGTTTTAGAGTTTTAATTAGTGAGGAGAGGGGGTGACCTTTTCTATGTGAGAAGAGTGGCACACTTGTAATTTTTTGAAAAGAAAATGGTTTCCCGTGTTTTAATCATGAAATAAAAATAAAAAATATAGTATTATAGTTTTTGGGAAAAAATAACTCAAGGGATACTCTTGTTTTTTGGGTTTATTGTGTTTTTTGACAAAGAAAAATGACTATTAAAGAGCATGGTTGATGTTTCTCGATGAAGGTTTTCAAGGTAACATTGTTTCCCAGTGTTTGAAAAATTTATAGGCCATAAAAAATAGTGACCTTATTTATATAAATGGAATATTTCCATGTCAGAGTGAATAATATGTGGTGTATAAATCATTTTTCATGGACAACATAGGAGGTATGCGAAATGATGATGAAAAATGAAAAAGTGAAGATTTTTGCATTGTTGGGATATACGAACCACAATGTGTGGTACACCGACAAACTATGGGAAATGGTTCCCGGGAAAAAATGGTTCTTAAAAGGGCCTACAGTTCATGGAGGAAATTATTTAGCATAATTATTGTGGTATTCAATATAGCTCATCATTTACAAAAAGAAGAAAGTGATTTGTTATAGTGTAAAGGGATTTGTTTTGGGATGAGATTGGCCACAGTGAAGGAACAATGATTCTATGTGGACACATAAGAAATATAGTTTATGGATGGATCCTAGTTTGTAGTGACGACTATAAAACATCATAGTGTTCAGTAAAATGGATTAGAGGATTTTTTGGATCTATTTTTCTAAATTACGGCCACTAGTCCTAGTATTACATAGAGTGATCTTACTTGAAAAACATCTTCAGTCGAGGAAGAAATTAAAATAAGTCCAAAAGACATTTCAAAGGAGTCCAGGAATGTGGATTGGTTCTTGAAGAGGATTTTTTGAAAGGAAAAGTGGTTCATAAGAAAATAATTCTCTGAAGGAGAAGAGTTTTTGATAGATGATTCTATGAAATGTGAATCTGTTCATTGGAATAGTTCACAAAGGGGTTTTGCGGGACACTATAGCCTACAAAAGAAGACGGATATACATAGAAGTGGTCGTCCATGGGACATAAATTGGTCCATGGAGGAGAGGCCTTATGTGGAATAATAAATCAACCACAAATCTAGGACAGTTTGTGGATGAAGGGTTTGTCAATAGAGGAAGAAGCGGTCTGTTCAAGAAGAATCATTTTGTGGAAGGTGGATGGTATGCGGAAGCGAATGTAGTCCATATCGAAGAGGTGGTTCGTGAAGTACTCACACTATGTGGTGCATAACAGATTGCAGTGGGATCATGTAATTCTATCTAGGGATCAAGGTAGTTTGTAGTGGAACCTTTGATGAATGTATTATCCATAATCTAATATTATGTTGTAAAGTTGATTAATATAAATGTGAAAGCTAGACTTCAATAGAGTGACTATCTAGAGTGAAGGATTTATTCTTTAATGCAAATTAAGGGACCTATTTGTACTTTAGCTATGACTGAATGACTTCCAAGAGTTGTGAGAAAAGGAAGAAGAAGACAATGATCCATTATAATAGTAGTCAGCTAGAGAAAGAGACATTTGGGTAGAGAGTTGAGATTTTAGTGAGCTAACCCTAATCATTGTAACGGTATTGAGCCTGAGTATAGACAAGATCTAGCTTGAAACACAATTATTTGCAATGATCCATAGTGGATTTTGTACATTCAGCACATCGTCATTTTATGTTCCATAGATATATCCCAGTAAAGGTGAACTACATATAAATTTTACTGTCTCATCGATTATTTAATTTTTGCTCATACATTGGTACGAAAAAGAGAGAAAAGGTTTCTTTGTTTAACAAAAAAACATTCGTAGGGGAAGTATTTTTAATATATCAAACCCTGATTCACACACCTCTTAGGTATTTAACCTATATAGGATAACAATTGGTATCATAGGGAATGGTTGAAAGTCAGTGGTTATCTATCAGTGGAAGAAATGGATGTTGTCAATAAAAAATTTATTCCGATCATTGATGGAAACAATTATCAATTATGGAATAATCGTATTCAGGAATACATACGATAATTAAGAGTGGATGTATTTATTGTCCTTAGTCATGGAATATCAGCCAATATCGATAGTTTTTCTTTATAATAACTTTATAAAATGGAATTGGGTGCCGATTCTAATGAGATTAATGAATTTGGGATAATCCTATACGATGTAATTTTTATGAAGGTGATGTCTTGTGAAATATCACATGATTTGTGGGAAAATATGTTGAAAATTTATGTGGGTAACTCAAAATTAAGAGAATAAAATCTATTAGATCTTGAGAAACAATTTGAGGATCTTAGAGTTCACCCTAACGATTCAGTTGATAGATTATATTATTGGGTTAATTTTTTCATTAGATACATGAATGATCATATAGAAATTATTGAAGACATTCAAATTATCAAGAACATCTTGAGAAAAATTCCACATCAATTTAACCTGAATGTTTTTATATTTGAAGATAAAGAACTGAAGGAGATGAAATCGGATAGCCTCCATAGTACTCTTGTTTCATATTAAATGTGAAATGATGAAAATGATTCTTTGGAAAATGGGAAGTCAAAATACATGGAATTCAAGGCCATAAAGATGCTCTCTGTTGAATATGGTCCATAACATGACAATATGGAAAATGTCATTTCATTTTTCTCTTCAATTCTACAAATAGGAAGATGAAATTTTCAAGGTAAACGTCCAATTCCAACATTTCAATATAGATAGATTGTAAATTGTGATGCAAAGTGTCCTATTAAGTCTGAAGATAATGAAAAATAAAATGATTAAATTCCTCACAAAAAGTATTCAACCAATGTGAATGGTAGGATAAGTGCTATGAGAAAGTTCATTAAAAAGAGTAATCTAGTTTCAAAAGAAGATGAATGTTCAAAATAATCTATGGTAGAAGAGTTTGAGTAATGAAAGGATCATGAAGTAGATTCTATAGTGGAGGTTGTGGGAAATTTGATAACAAAGGAACAAAGTGACAGTGATGTAGGAAATGTGAAAGGAAGAGTTGAGCTTTAAGAATAATTAGAAGATTCTCATGAAGTGATTGATGCTTGGATATCAAAAAAAATCCAATAAATTTTTTCATGATTCCAAACAATATTTTTAGAAACAATAAGAAGATAAGTTTGATCTTCATAAATAAATTGAAAAAATGAAGTCATCAACACTATAAAACATAGAAAAGGTGGTTTAGTACAAACGCTAAATTAAAGAATAGAAAAGGGAGATCGATAGTTTGAATAATTCTAAAAATGTTAAAATAAAATGTATTAAAGAGAATTAAGAGGAAGTTGATCGTATGAACCGAAAATGTAATGATTAGAAGAAAACCTTAACTTTAGTAAATCAGGACACATAGGCAATAGAAAGAGGAAAATTAGAATTTAGAGTTACTATAAAGAAGATAAAGGAGTTTCATGAAAAGAAAATGACTGAATAGAATGATACAAATATTATGGTTATTGATCTAAAAAATAAAGCAGTAATGGATTATCTTAGACCATAAGATCAAAATATGATGTTGAATTTATATTTGGGTATGAATCTGAATTAGAATACCTAGAGATCCCAAGGGAGAACTAGTTGTGGAATATTTACACACATAATTTTACCCTTCATAATATTTTATTGTTATGGAAAGATGGAATACACACAAAATGTTTCTTCCAAAGAGAAGAGGTGTCAAAGAGAACAAGGCCAACAATTGAATCAATAAAAGGATAAATTTTAAATGACATCATTGGATGGTCACTGTTATAGGTGTGGAGGGTTCAGGAACATTAAAAGATATTGTTCATCAACAATGTTGTTGAATGTGCCGAAGTAGACTGAGTCTGAACACAAGTAGTATCAAAATGTTTCATCGAATGAGAAAAAATGCAAAATAGATTTGTAGATTTGGATGATTAAGTTGTTCCGTCATACAACAATTAAGATTATTATAATAAATATATATATTCTACGAAGTCAAAAACACGGATAAAAATGAATATTGATGAACATGAAATAGTTGTAGAAATACCACTCAAATAATTAGATCACACTAGAATATGGATAATTGATAGCAGATGCACTTCTCCTATGACAAGAAATAAACATATAATTAGAGGAATTATGTATGATAAGGAAGGTATCAAAAGAGGTGGAAATGATGAAGGCCTAAATACTATTTGATCATGAAAAGAAAAGTTGGGGGAAGAGACATGAGATGTGATGGGGTCTTGGTCATTGAAATCCTTAGTCATTGAAGGTCTTAGTCACAATGTTCATAGTATTAGTAAACTATGTGAATTATTACGTGTCATAATATTTGAAAAGAAATTATGCGTCATGGCGGAAAAAGATGACACAATTATTTTGTACGGAATGCATAATGAAAAAATCCATACCTTGTAAGTAGAGAAGAAAATATTTTCATTCTATCCTAGGATGAAGAAAACATGTATGGATTAAAAATCTTGGTTACTTGTTCCCAAATTTCATGGAAGATCTTGTGAAATTTGATAATTCTCAGGACCTAAAAAAGTTATCACTTGATCGTACTCATATGTGTAATGCCTTCCAACAAGGGATGGCTATTCGAGATAAATATATTTAAAAGAGAAAAGGATAAAAAGTGTTATTGAGTTAGTAGATATTGAGGTGTGTGGACCTTTTTCTATATGATAAATTAAGGAGAGGATATGTTTGTAACGTCCGGGTTTCGAAATCCACTGAGAGGCGCCCCATACACGGTTGGTCACATGGCCTCAAGTGCATTTCCATGAACTCCAGTGGCTGCCAACTAGCCGCGAGGGCCATGGGTGTGATAGTGGGGAAAATATGCACTCATTGGAAGAGTACACAACAGAAGTAAACAAATACATAGAAGAGTGGAAGCAGTAATAATATCATCCAAAAATAAATAGCAGAAGACTAATAGAATAAACATGAGAAGATATATAAAATTATGCATGATACATATGTCTAGGAAAGCAGTGAAACAAAGAACAATGCTAAAATACAGTACTAAACCATGTACAGAAGAAAAAAAATAATCAACTCCACAACATCGCAAGATTACGCTTAGTCACGTGCTCTCCAGCTCCACATCATGTCATGTACCTGAATAATAAGGGCTCTTTCCATTGTCTATACCTGAAACAATATAATCTGTTTGGGTCCAAAGGCATGGCCCAAACACGGTGTGAGAATAAATCCCAGTATGCAGCCACCACGAGATCTGTGCCAAAAAGTCAATTAGTATATGGCAGGTAAAAGTATAAGAAACAGTAAACAGGAAAGTACTCAATAGTAAATGATCCACAATTTCAATATCAAGCAACAAATAACCAAGAAGATAAACACAAGCAGGTAACCCACTGGGAGGTACCCACAACCTATTCCCTCTAGTCCAACCAAAAAACACAAGCAAGCATCTAACACAAAGGTAACCCTATTTGATGTACCCACAACATATCCCCTCTAGTCCTACCTAACAAGTACAAGAAACCCTCTCGGAAGTACACCCAGTCTAACCCCTTTGGTTCAGCTTAAGAGTAGACTCTGTGAGGAAGCACTCACCGTCAATTTCCTCAATAGTCTCGTATCATAAATAAAGGTGCTCTAGGGAAGCACATACATCACATTCCTTTAGTGGCCCATGCTGAGGAACTTCAAACTCTCTGAGGAATCACTCAACGTCAATTCCACTTGTGGTCTCACATCATAACTAGGAAAGACACTCTGTAGAAGACCTTTCATCCATTATCCCTATGGTCTATACATCTGGTTCACACAAACCTATGTATGTCAAGCATTTTTCGAAGTGCCTATCGGCCAAGGTAACCCTCAAGAACGACTTGGCTAGAATTCTACAACATAAGAGAATGACATAACAATAGTCCCACCATCCTAAAATATAAGGAATCGGAATGTAAACAACTTTCTTAACAGGAAAACTAGACCCAAATGGTCAAAAAAGGCCAAAAATTCATGGGAAACACATCCAAATCACAAAAATTCCCTCTATTCATAGACATGTATCATCTACTCAGGCATAAAAGCATAGAAGACAATCAATAAGGCTAAAATGGTAAACACGCAATACCCGATTCATGGGTATTGGAAAAATATGCACATAAAACACAAATCCTTTCAATAGAAATGCACAAACCACCTACCTTGGAGTTTGGAGATCAATATACTTTATCCTCAAGGGTTGAATCTCCTTATAACACCATAGATATATGAAAGCGTATAAAATGTCCAACCCATGATAACACATTAAAAAAGATTAAATAGAAGATGATGCTATATGAGAAGAGAGAACTCACCGATTCGATTGCAATGCAACTGACGATGTTTGATTCGGAGGACAGACACTCGCTCGGGGGTTCATCGAAGATCTGTGGCTGTACGGAGCAGTTAGTTGAACGAGACCTATAAGGAGATATTTCTAGTGATTACATGTGACCGCAGTGCATTTAATGAAAAAAAGAACGTACACGACGTGTACTTTTGGATTACACGGTGTGTACTCACCATTTATGTACTCCACATTAGGTAGCCTCCAAGTCACCCCCACATGGCCATGTGCATGGCCGCTAAATGGCCAGAACATGACTACTAGTGGTAACCGAGTACACGATGTGTACTCATAAAGTACACGACGTGTACTTAAAAAATTTCTAGAAAAACATATTTTCCTAAAAAAGGACCAAAAAAGGAAAACATACATGAAAAGAAGATTTGGGATCATAAAAACGTCCCCACTTAAATAAATTCATCCCTGAATTTCCCTAGCATGGTGGTGTCGAAGAAGAAACCCTGAACAACTCCGGACACATCACTCGTCGATCAGCCTCCCTCTCCCAAGTATCATCATGTACTCGTATGTGTTTCCATAGCACTCGTACCAGAGGAACAGACCAACCATAGAGAACCTTTGTACTATGATCAAAAATCTATATATGATTATCCTCATATGATTTGTCCACTTCCAACTCAACATCCACGGTTTAGAAAACATGAGACGAGTCTGAATATTAATTTCAATGCTGAGAAACATGGAAGATGTCGTGCATAGCTCGGTACCTTTGAGGTAACTGCAACCGATAGAAAACTTGACACAACTCTCTCCAACGCCTAAAAAGTCGTGACATACCTCGACGAAATCTTACCCTATCTCATAGTCCTCTTGTGTTCCAACCTCGGTGTGGCACACAGGAAAACCTGATCCCCAACCTCAAACTCTAGAGGTCATCTCTGATGATTAACATAAGACTTCTGTCAAGATTTCGTAGTAGCCATCCTCTTCTAAATCAACTCAATCTGCTTCTTGTTCTCCTGAACAAGATGAGGTCCCAAAAAAGCTGGCTCTCCTGCCTCATGCCAACATAAGGGTGATCAACATGGCCTACTGTAAAAAGACTCATAAGGGGACATCTGAATAGTTCCTTGAAAACTATTATTGTAGTAAAACTCAACAAGAGTTATATTCTTCTCCCAAGAGCCTCCAAAATCTCTGATGCATGCTAGTAGCATGTCCTCAAGCACCTGAATTGTACGCTCGAACTAGCCATCAGTCTAGGGGTGGAATGTTGTACCCAAAAGCACCTGTGTACCCAATGCTTTCTATATCCCCTACCAGACGCGACAAGCAAGACGTGCATCCCTATTTGAAATGAAGGATTTTGGAACTCTATGAGGACGTACAATCTCACAGATGTACAACCATCCCAGCTCATCAACATTGAAGGTCACCCTCTGATACCACTTTCAAATGTCCTAGTTCCGGAAGCCACCCAGAGGCCCCCCATACCCGTTTGGTCACATGGCCTCAAGCACATTGCTCATAACTCCAGAGGCTTCTGACTAGCAGTGAGGGCCTTGGGTGTGATAGTGGGGAAACAATGCCCTCATTTGTAGAGAACACAACGGAAGTAAGCAAATACATATAAGTGTAGAATCAGTAATAATATAATACAAAAATAAATAGCAGAACACTAATAGAATAAACTTGAGAACATGTATAAAATGATTCATGATACATATGTCTAAGAAAGATGCGAACCAAAGCACAATGATTAAATATAGTAGTAAACCATATACAAAATAAAAATAGAAATCAGATCCATAGCATCACAATCCCAGTCTTGGTCTAGTGCTCCCCATCTCCACAACATGTCAAGTACCTAAAGTAGAAGGGTGCTTTCTATTGTCTATACCTGCAACAATATTATCTGTTTGGGCCCAAAATCATGGCCCAAATTGGGTGTGAGACTAAATCCAAGTAGGTAACCATCACTAGATTTGTGCCTAACATTCAATGATTATATGGAAGGTAAAAGTATAGGAAACAGTAAACATGAAAGTACTCAACTGTAAACAATCCATAGCTTCAATATGATGCATCAACTAACCTAGAAGATAAACACAAACAGGTAACCATATGGGAAGTACTCACAACCTATCCCCTCTAGTCCAACCTAGAAATGAAAGAAAGTAGATATCACAAAGGTACCCTATGGGAAATACCTACAGCCTATTCCCACTGCTCCTACATGACATGTACAAGGAACCCTCTAAGAAGTACACTCCGTCAACCACCTCTGGTTCAGCTAAATCATAGACTCTCTGAGAAACCACTCACCATAAATTCCCCATATAGTCTTGTATCATAATTAAATGCGCTCTAGGGAAGAACATATGTCACATTCTCTCTATGACCTATGTTGAGGAACTACAAACTCTCTAAGGAAGCACTCAATGACAATTCACCTTGTGGTCTCGCATCGTAACTAGGAAAGACACTCTAGAGAAGCCGTTATGTCCATTCTCCCTATGGTCTATACATCAGTTTCACATAGCCCTATGTAATTCAAGCAAGTGTCGCAATGTGTATATGCCAAGGTAACCCTCAAGAACTACTTGTCTAGAATTCTACATCATAACATCATAACAGAACAATTGTGACACCATCCTACAATACTAGGTATAGGTAAGTAAACAGACACCTAACAAGAAAACTGGACACAATGGGTCAAAACAGGCAAACCATGCATGGGAAAAACATCCAAAGCACAATAGTTTACCCTATTCACAGTAAAATATCATCTACTAAAGTATAAAAGCATAGCAGTCGAACAATAGAGATAAAACTATAAACGCGAAATAACCCATTCATGGTTGTTGGGAAAATTTGCACATCAAACTCAATGACATTCAACAGAAAGGCACAAACCACCTTCCTTGGAATTGGAAGATTAATATACATGAACCTCAAGGCTTGAATTTCCTTAGAATTCCATAGATATAAGAAAACATATAAAATGTTCAACCCATGATAACTCAAGAAAGAGGAGAAAACAGAAGATGATTCTCTAAGAGGAGAGAGAACTCACCGATGTGATTCCAAATGAAACTGAAAGTGTTTAATTCGGAGGACAGATTATGGCATGGGGTTTCATCAAATATCTGTAGTCGTACAGAGCTCTCGGTCGAATGAGATATAAAATGAGATCTTTCTGGAGATTAGACGTATCCCTAGTGTGTTTAATGAAAAATGTACATGGTGTGTACTTTTGAATTACATGGTGTGTACTCTCAATTTTCATACTCTACTTTAGGCAGCCTCTAGGTCACCCCCACTTGGTCGTGTGCATGGACACTACACGAACAACACACAGATACCTATGGTAACCGAGTACACGAAGTATACTCATAAAGTACAAGACCTTTACAACCAAAATTTCTAGAAAAACATCTTTTCCTAAAAAAACCAGAAAAGGAAAACATAAATGAAAAGAATATCTCGGTTCTTACAAACATACCCCCTTAAATAAATTCATCCCTGAATTTCCCTAGCAAGGTGGCATAGAAGATGAAACCCCATACAACTCCAGCCACTACACTCGTACATCTTCTTCCCTCTCCCAAGTCTTGTCCTGTACATGCCCGTACTACTACAGAACTCATAATAGAGGAAAAAACCGGCCATAGAGAACCTTTGTACATCCATCAACAATCCAGATAGGATGCTCCAGAAAAGATACGTCCACTTCCAAATCAACCTCCTCGGGTTGGAAAACATTAGATGGGTCCGAAAATTAATGCCGAAGTTGAGAAACTTGGAAGACGTCGTGCATAACTCATTACCTCTGAGGTAACTGAAACAGATAGGCAACCAGCCCCACTCTATCCAACATCTCAAACGGCCCGATGTACCTCGACGAAAGCTTACCCTATCTCGTAATCCTCTTGTGTCCCAACCTCGGTGTGACATGTAGTAAAACCTGATACCCGACCTTGAACTCCTGAGGTCATCTTCGTTGATCATCATAAGAATTCTGTCGAGATTGCGCAGTAGACATCCTCTTCCGAATCAACTCTATCTACTCTATAGTCTCCAGAACAAGATGAGGTCCCAGGAAAGCTGCCTCTCCTGACTCCAGCCAACATAAAGGTGATCATCATGGCATACCATTCAAATCCTCATAAGGTGCAATCTGAGTAGTTTCTTGAAAACTATTGATGTAGGAAACTTCCACAATAGGTATATTTTTCTCCCAAGAACGTCTAAAATCCAAGATTCATGCTACTAACATGTCTTCAAGTACCGGAATCATACGCTCGGATTGGCCAATAGTCTGTGGGTGGTAATCTGTACGAAAAATCACCTGTGTACCCAATGATTTCTATAGCAACCGATAGACCCAAGAAGAAAAATGTGCAACCTTGTGTAAAACTATGGAGTGTGGAACTCCATGCGGACGTACAATGTCACGGATGTACAAACATCCCAACTCGTCAACACTGAAGGTATCCCTTTGATACCACTTTGTAACGTCTCTGGCCCAAAAGCCACATAGAGGCACCCCGTACCCGGTTGGTCACATGGCCTCAAGAACATTTAACAGAAAACCAGAGGATACCGACTAGCAGCGAGGGCCTTGTGTGCGATAGTGTGGAAACTATGCTTTCATTGAAAGAATACACAATAAGAAGTAAACAAATACATACAAAATAAGAAGTAGTAATAATATCATACAAAAATAAACAGAAGAAGACTGATACAATAAACTAGAGCACATATATAAAATAATGCATGATACATATGTCTAGGAAAGCAGAGAAACAAAGAATAATGCAGAAATATAGTAATAAAACAAGTACAAAAGAAAAATAGTAATCATCTCCATAGAATCTCAAGCCTAATATTGGTCACATGCTCTCCATCTCCATAGCATGTCAGGTACCTAAAGTAGAAGGGCACTCACCCTAGTCTATACCTGCAACAATATAATCTATTTGGGCCCAAAATCATGGCCCAAATAGGTTGTGAGACTAAAGCCTAGTAGGAAACCACCACGACATCTGTGCCTAACAGTCAATGATCATATGGCAGGTAAAAGTATAGGATACAGTAAACAGGAAAGTACTCAAAAGTAAACAATCCACAGTTTCAATATCAAGCAACAACTAACCAAGAAGATAAACACAAACAGTTAACTCTCTTAGAAGCACCCATAGCCTTTGCCCTCTGGTCCTACCTAGCATTACATGCAAGTAGCTTACAAAAAGGTAACCCTCTGGGAAGTACCCACAACCTATCCCCTATAGTCCTACATATAAAGTACAAAAACCCTTTGGGAATTACACTTAGTCTAACCCCTTTGGTTCAGCTTAAACATAGATTCTCTTAGAAATCACTCTCCATCAATTCCCCCTATAGTCTCTTATCATAACTGAAGGAGATCTAGGGAAGCACTTACATCACATTCCCTCTATGGCCCATGTTGAGGAACTACTATAAGGACCCGACCTTATTATATACATAATCATGAATTTATTCAAGAAAACGCTTCCTTTTACATTGTGTATATTTCCAATTTTAGAGCTTTAGAGAATTATGACAATACATTCATGAAATTACACATTATTACAGAGTGGATACAATAAAAAGAGTTTCTATTTTTTTTTCAAAATATAATACATTAAAACATAAAACAAGGCTCCTTGACAAGTCATTCACATTTAACATGGATTCAGTCCTTATACTACACATCCATTAACCAGTTAAATATAATTTAAAAACATGGGATTATCACAAAATCTTAGTAAGGGATGGAAAATAAGGAAATATCACATTAGTCCATGAATACTCATAACATATGAAAGCATTTTCAAATGACATTCTTGTCACCCATATATAATTACATTGAGTAACATGATATTTACACAAGATCTAGAGAAAACATGAGAACATAAATATAATAATAACGGTATCTTGGGGAATTACTTACATAATAATTTAACCATTCATGGATACCTAATAATCTGTAACCCTCATGGCTACCTTACTTTGTGTAACCATCTTAGTTACACTTGGAGTAACCATACGACCAACCTCCAACATACACATACCCAATGAATTGAAGGGAGATATAGGTGCCACCATTCACCATAAATAATTCCCAAGAACCAAACAATAATCATACAACATGAATAATTTCATAAAAACATTTCATTAAAATTTCGTAAAACCAAATTTTAAAAGAGGTTTTAAAAAAATAAAATCCACTTATAAATTACATACAATTGAAGAGTAACATAATGGAGTGGATGGAGTCTGTATATATACTATAAATAAACACAATAAAACTTAATATAAACATAACCCCTCACACAAACAATTTAAATAGCACATAAATAATGAATTATAAGGTTAACCCAAATAATTTAAATTGGGTTAAGAATCCCCTTTTCTTCAGGTCTGCCTTACGTCACACTTGATTAAACTTCCTGTATAATTGTTAAAAGAGTGTTTTTAGAATTTTACAGAGTTATTTTATTATTTATAACATATTATATTATCATTTCATAACATAATTTCGACCTTTAATTATTATTATTTTCCTCCATGCACTATTTTTGGTTGAGTTCTTAACATTATTTCCATGATTGGTTTGTGGTGGATGTTCTTCTCGATTGGAAGTGAAATTCCAGAATTTGAATGGAAAGGTATTTACATATTTCCAGTACCATAATTTATACCATTTATATTTTTGATGTTTAATATGAGGATGATTCATAATTTAAAACAGTAATAATGTTCATTTATATCATTTTAGAGGTTCTATGATAATAACAACATAGTTTTGTCTTATAAATTATAACCATGAGTACCAAAGAATTCTAGAACCATGGGTGAGTCATAAAACATATATTATAACAAGTTTTGACCATATAAATGGTTTCATGACCAAACTTGAAAGAACAAATGGAAATTGAAATCACATTGTCCACAATGTCGGTAATTCGACACATCACTGAAAATGTTTTTATTCCTTAAATAAGTGGGAGAGGAGAATAATAATGATGATGAATTTTCAATAAACATTATAAAATCAAGAATATACATGATTTCTGGTGATTCCATGCCTCTTGGGTAAGGAGACATGATGAAAGAATAAGGAAGGAACTCGAAATAAAATAAAAAGTGAGAAATCTCTTACAAAAATTCGATATCCTAACGGTTATGAAACATGGTTTTAGAAAATATTAAAAAAAGATGGGACAAGAGTCACCAATCCAGAAATGAATCATAATATAGAGAAGTTAAATCATAAGAAGGAAATAAGAACATGGTATAAAAACTTGAATGTTATACCACATAAAAGAGAACTTGAATGGAAAAAGAAACAAATTGAGAATTTTCTTACCTTATAGTGTAACCCTTAGAACATGATGGATGAGACCTTGGGGGATGAAGGAAACCTTGGGAGGACTACTATGAAGGTAAAGAGGCAATATTTTCATTGAGGAGGAATTGGGAATGAAGTTAATGATGGAATGGGATGATATTTATAAGAAAAAGTAAGGGAATATTTTAATAATTTTCAAGGGACAGCTCATGAGAGGTATTTCTAAAACCATGGGCTAGCCCATGGAATAAGACACATGGGACAAATGAAATCATATTTAACTATAAACAAGTCAATTGATGACATAATTATTATATCATTAATGATGTCATTAACACACCAAAACTAAAAACTGTATTTTTTTACTATACACTGAAAAATAAACGATTTCAGAAATATTCCTAAAATTCACCCAAACCATTTATCAACGTGTAGAATTCAAAATTGAAGTCCATTTTCTGAAAATAATTTTATCAATATGATTAATTTTATTTTTAAATAAAAGAAAACTTAATTCAAAAATTAACAATTCTAATTTTGTAACTACTTATATATCACAATGAAAAATTATCCTAGATGTTATTATATTAAAGACTTAATAAAATAAAATAGTAAAATAATTTACTATTCATTAGGGCCATATTAATATTCATATTAATATTGATAAGGGTATGTCACTATTCACCAAAAAAACAAGTTGGTTCCAATAGACTCCAAATAAGATACTGAACACAATTGTAGATGACAATTTCTTGAAATTCAAAACATAGAAGTGGAAAAATTATGTTTAAAGGACAATTATAAATATCTACTTAAAACAATGTTCCAAGAATTTCTATTTATTTTTAGAAAAACTTGGGGTGTTAAATTATCTCCACATTCATTAAATTGCATCCTCGCAATTTTATTTACTTATTAAACAACACTGTGTATTTTCCTCTCATAGTATTTTCGGACTCCCATGATGCTTCTTCAACCTTGTGGATTCTCCACAAAAATTTTACCTGGTGGATTACCTTATCTCGTAATACATGTTCCCTTCGATTAAGAATATGAACTCGTTTCTCTTCATAAGAAAGTCTCTCTTCTAGTTGAACTGCTTTTGGGCTCAAGACATGTAATGAATCTGGCACATAATTTCTTAACATTGAAACATGAAAAAAATTGTGTACCTGATACATGCTCGGAGGAAAAGCTACGTGGTATACTACTATTCCAACTTTGTCTAAGATTTCAAAAGGACTGATGAACTGTGGAATTAGCTTCCCTTTCATAACAAAATGCATTACACTTTTCCAAGGATTGAATTTAAGGAAATCAAGGTCACGAACCTCAAAAGAGAAGTATTTCCTTCAATTATCTGTATAACTTTTCTGAATGCTCTGAGCTGCAATCATGTGCTATGGATCATCCTCACTTTCTCTGCCACTTCTTCAACTAATTCCATCCCCATCAAATTTCATTCACCGACTTCATCCCAAAACGCTAGAGTCCAACACTGATACCCAGACAAGTCCTCAAAAGGTTCCATCTGAATACTGTAATGAAAACTATTATTATAGGAAAACTTGAGTAAATAAAGATGATGATCCCAACTTCCCAGATAGTCCATTGAACATGCTCAATTCATATCTTCCAATTTTTTAATCGTTCGATCTGACTGTCCATCTGATTGAGGATGAAAAGCTGTACTGAAATTTAACTTTGTGCCCAACGACTTCTGAAGTCCCTTCCAAAATGTCATAAGTGATCCTGGGATCTCACTAATATACAATGGAAAGAGGAACTCCATGTAACTTAACAATATTCTTGAGGTACAATCAAGAAAGATGATCCAAAAAAATTATATCTCTAATGGATAGAAAATGTGTAGACTTTGTTATCTGATCAACAATAACCCAAATAGCATTGATACCTTGTAATATCATCAATATCTCTTTTGATTCCATCCCACCAATAATACTCCCTAAGGTCTTTGTACATCTTATTACTTCTAGGTTGAATAGAAAATGGAGAACTATGAGCTTCACAAAACAAATCTTTCTTCAACTAAGAATTACTAGGCACACACATCCTTTTTCGAAATCTTAAAACACAATCTTTATCAAGTTTAAATTCTGGATACATACCCATTTTAACCAATTATACCTTTTTCTGTAGCTCACGGTCTTCCTTATACGCTTGCTTAATTCTGTCTGACAACAAAGACTGCACTGAAACCTGAAACAAAAAAGATGTATTCCCTACACCAATAACTTCTATGGCAAAATTTATCAAATCATTAATAAAGGGATCATGATCCAAACGTAACATGGTTAATGATGCATGATGTTTCTGACTTCAGTAATCTGCTACATTGTTTGCTTTTCTAGGATGGTAATTGATCATGCAGTCATAATCCTTTATCAGTTCAAGAAATATTCTCTGCCTCATGTTTAATTATTCTATGTGAATATATACTTCAGAATTTTATGGTCAGTATATATTTGACATTTGGTTCCGTATAAATGGTGCCTCTAAATTTTCAATGCCAAAAACAAAGCTGCCAATTCCAAATCAAGTTTGGGATAATTTATCTCATGATGTTTAAGTTGTATTGAAGCATAGGAAATTACCTAATCATTCTGCATCAAAACACAACCTAGTCCCTTCAATGAAGAATCAATGTAGATGAAAAACTCACCTTTCCGAGAAGGTAAGGCCAAAAAAAGATCATTCACCAATCTCTTTTTCAGTTCCTGAAAATGAACATCACATTCGTCTATCCAATCCAATTTAACCCCTTTACATGTTAACATAGTTATCGGGCCACATAACCGTGAAAAGTTATCAACAAACAGTCTGTAATAACCTTCTAACCCAATAAAACTACAAATCTCTGTAACATTTGTGGGTATGGGCAATTCATCAACCACTTTTTTTTAACAGGTTCAACTGTTATTCCATCCTTATTTACAATGTGCCTAATAAAAGAAATCTGTTGCAATCAAAAATCACAGTTTCTAAATAATCCATATAGTTTATTTTGTTTTAATGTTTTCAAAACAACCCTTAGATTTTTTTCATGCACCTATTTATTTTTAGAAAATACCAACATTTCATCAATAAATACAACCACAAACTTATCTAGGACCTCATGAAATACCATATTTATAATATTTATGAATACAACAGTTTCATTAGTTAATCCAAATGGAATAAAAATTAATTCATAATGACCATATCAAGTACCAAAGGCTGTTTTTGGGATGTCATCCTCCTTCACCATTAGTTGGTGGTATCCGGATCTCAAATCAATCTTGGAAAGGTAAGGAGCTCCCTGGAGCTAATACAAGAAGTCATTGATATGAGGAAAATGATACTTTTTTTAATAGTCATGTTATTCAAAGCTCTTTAATAAATGCAAAGTCTCATGGAACCATATTTCTTTTTAAAAAACAAAATAGGAGCTCCCCATGGTGATGTCCCCGGATGAATGAAGCCTTTTTCAAGCAAATTCTGTAACTAATTTTTCAATTCAAGAAGTTCTAATGGAGCCATATGATAAAGGGGTTTTGAAATTTTCTTAGCATCTGGAAGAAAGTCAATTGTTAATTCAACATCTCAATCAGGTATGAAACCATGTAACTCATCAGGAGAAACATCAAGGTATTCATTTACCACAGTTACATCATTAATTTTAATAGATCCCTTATTTTAAACAATATGAGAGGTTTTAACTTTTATATCCATCTTTAAATAGTTTCTCGTCATCCGAATATGTTATCAATTGTATGGGTTCATTCTTGTATAAAAAATAAAACTATTTCTGAAAAACAACGTCTTTAGCTCTACAATCAATATTAGCATGATAATCACAAAGCTAGTGCATCCCCAGAATAACATCAAACTCAACTAAGGGTAAAACAACAAGGTTTAAAGGTAATGTCTATCCACAGCCCACAATAAGAACATTCTTCTAATTTTTCATTGCTATAACATTTCCCCTGGTGTTTTAACAACATGTTCGGGTCTCATTTGTTGAGGTGATATTTACAATTTACCAGAAAATTTCTCAGAGATAAAGGAATGTGTAGACCACATATCAAACAATACTTTAGAAAAATTTGAGTGAACAAACAAATTACCTGAAACAAATTAATTGGATGGCCCGACATCAGCCGATGTAGTCACAAAGGATCTCACAACACCTTTCTGCTTGTAGTCTGGTTTCTTTGCATCATTTGGATCTCTTTTTAGGTAGGCATTTTTATATTGACCCATATCACTACATTTAAAACACATTACAGTTTTATTATCATGATTATTCTTAGGATCATTTTTATTGTAATCTCGGGCCATATTACCAAACATACCACATTTAGAACACTTCCTAGTTTTTCTAAGACATTCCACAGCGTGTTTCTTGCCACACTATTCACAAACTACAAATTAGATTATCTTACCATCAGATTTCATTTGTTGATTCTTACTCGTTTCTTGTCAAATGGACCTCTTCTTCTCTTTGTTTCCAAAATGCATGTGATCATTGGAAAACTCTATATCTACCCTCTCAGCACATCGGATATGTTCCTCATAACTTTTGAATTCACAGAATCCCAACACCCTTCGATACATTGGCTTCAATCCTGAGTAAAAGCAATTGATTTTTCTATCAATATACAGAATAAGATTTGGGGCATACCATGCCAGTCGGGTGTAGTTCGCTTCATACACAGCCACTAAATCTTATTTCTTCTGTTTCAATTCAAGGAATTTCTTCTCCATTTTACGTTGCACCACCATAGGAAAATATTTTTCAAGGAAAATACTTTTAAATTCATCCCACTCTAATGCATCAAAATCCCCTCTACCCCTGATATTTCGTACCATTGAACACAACTTATCAGCTTCCCCTTCAAAATGATAAATGGAAAGAGGTACCTTTGGATTGAATGAACATCACATAATATCAAATATATTTTCAAGGGATTTGATCCATCCTTCAGCTGCTATGGGTCAGAAGATCCATTCAATGCAGGAGGATGTTGTCTCATAAAATGTTCCACTACTGTCATGTTCCATTGTGGTAACTCTATTGGTTCTCTTTCATGGATTCCACCACCATTTATTGCATGTGTTTGGTGAGCCACTACTGTCACAAACTTCTTAGTTCTAATCCCTACCATTCTGGGTTGTAGTTCTGGAAGGATGTCATTCTGTCGGTGCCTCTCCTCTTCAGCATCCCTGTTCCTTCTACTAAAAACCATTCTGAACAAACATGTCTTATATGAAGCACCATGGTAATCTTTAAATGCTAAAACATTTCAAATTAAACATAGATTGAAAATCATTTATGTTATTCTATTAACATCACCCTAACCTCTAAATATATCTAAACCATCCTATGATACAAACTATAAGGACCTGACATTATTACACATATAATCTTTAATTTAGTCATGAAAAAACATTCTTTTACATTGAGTATCTTTTCATGTTTATATATTTAGAGAATTATGAAAATACATTCATGACATTACACATTATTACATAGTGGATACCACAAAAATAGCTTCCATTTTTTCAAAATATAAAACATTAAAACATAAAACAACACTCCTTGACAATTATTCAACATTTAACATGGAATCCTTCCTTGTATTACACATCCATTAAACTATGAAAAATCATTAAAATACTTGGAATGAGCACAAAATCTCAGTAAGGGATGTGAAAGAAGGAAATATCACATTAGTCCATGAAGACTCGTAACGTATGAAAGCATTTTTAAAATAAATTATTGTCACCCATATATACATACATTGTGTAACATGAGATTTACAGAAGATCCACACAAAACATGAGAACATAAATATACTCATAATGGTATCTTATGGAATTACTTACATAATCTTGTAACCATTATTGTCTACCTTATAATCGGTTACCCTCATGGCTACCTTACTTTTTGTAACCATCATAGTTACACTTAGAGTAACCATACGACCGACCTAAAACATACACATACCCAATGCATTGTAAGGAGATATAGGTCCCACCCTTCATCATAAATAATTCCCATGAACCAAAAAATATATATACAACATGAATAATTCCATAAAACCATATCTTTGGAATTTTGTGAAGCCGAATTTTAAAAGAGGTTTTAAGAAAATAAAAGCCACTTATGAATTACATACAATCAAAGAGAGACTTAATGAAGAGGATGTATTATGTATATATACTATAAATAAACATAATATAACATAATATAAATAGAAAACATCACAGAAACAATTTAAATATCACATAAATAAAGATGTAGAAGGATAACCTAAAGAATGAAAATCGGGTTAAGAATTCCCTTACCTCGGGTCTGTTTTACTTCAAACATGTTTAAAATTACTATATGATGGTTAAAATAGTGTTAATAGTATTTTAAAGATAAATTTTCGTGTTTATAACATCTTATATTATAATTTAATAACAACATTTCAACCTTTAATTGTTAGTATTTTTCTCCTTGCACTGTTTTTGGGTGAGTTCTTAACATGATTTCCATGATTGGTTCACGGTGGATGTTCTTGTCGATTGGAAGTGAAATTCCAGAATTGGAATACAAAGGTAATTAAATATTTCCAGAACCATAATTTATACCATTTATCAATTTGATATTTAATATGTTGATGATTCGTAAATTAAAACATTAATGATGTTCGTTTAGATAATTTTAGTGGTTATTTGATAATAACAAACTCGTTTGGTTTTATATATTAGAACCATGAGTACAAAATAATTACAGAACCATGGGTGTGTAATGAAGCATATATTATAACTTTTTTCAACCATATAAATAGTTTCATGACCTGACTTGAAAGAACTAATGGAAATTGAGATCACATCGTCCACGATGTCGGTAATTCGACACATCACGAACAATATTTTTATTCCCTAAATAAGTGAGAGAGGAGAAGAATAATGATAAGGATTTTTGCATAAACAATATAACATCTAGAATGTATATTATTTATGGAGATTTAATTCCCCTTTTATATAATGATATGAAGATATAATTTGGAAGAAACTCAAAATAAAAGAAAAAGTGAGAAATCTCTTAAAAAAGTTCAGCACCCTAACGACTACGCAACATGGTTTTAGAAAATATTAAAAAATAGTGGACAAGGGTAACCCATACAGAAAAAAATCATAATATAGGTAATATCAAGAATAAGAATTAAATAAGAACATGTTATGGAAAATTGAACGTTATACCACATAAAAGAGAACTTTAATGGAAAAAGAAAGAAATTTAGAATTTTCTTACCTTATATAGTAACCCTTAGAACATGAAGGTTTGGACCTTGGGGGATTGAGGAAACCTTTCGAGGACTAATATGAAGGTAATGAGGCCATTTCTTCTTTTATGAGGAATTTTTAATTATGTTAATGAAGTAATGAGTTGGTATTTATAGGAAAAGTAAGGGAATATTTTATCAATTTTCAAGGGATAACTCTTGAGTGGTATTTGCAAAACCATGAGCTTTCCCATGGTATTTTCCCATGGTATTATACACATGGGACACCTAAAAAATTATTTAACTACACACAAGTGGAATAGATTTATGACATAATTATTATATCATTAACGATTTCATTAACACGCTGAAACTGAAAACTGTATTTTTTACAATTCACCAAAAAATCAATTGTTTCAGAAAAATTCACTAAATTCACCCTAAATATTTATCGACATGTAGAATTAAATAATGAAGTCCATTTTTTTAGAATAATTTTATAAATATTGTTAATTTTATTTATATATAAAATAATACTTAATTCAAAAATTAACAATTCTAATTTTATAATTACTTCTATATCACAATGAAAAATTAACCTAGATGCTATTATATTAAATCCTTAATAAAATAAACAATAATAAAATTTACCACTCATTAGGGATATATTACTATTCATATTAATATTCATAAGGGTATGTTACTATTCACCAAAAAACTAGTTGATTCCAATAGACCTCAAATAACATACTGAACACAATTTTAGATGACAGTTTCTTGAAATTCAAAACATAGAAGTGGAAAATTTATGTCTAAAGGCTGGTTATAAATATCTACTAAAAAAAAGTTCCAATAATTTGTATTTATTTTCAGAAAAACATGGGGAGTTACCTCTAAAAACTCTCTGAGGAAGCCCTCATGGTCAATTCCCCATATGGTCTCACATCGTAACTAAGAAAGACACTCCGGAGAAGCCCTTACGTCCATTCTCACTATGGTCTATAGATCATGTTTACACAACCCTATGTATGTCAAGAAAGTGTCAGAGTGCGTATCAGACAAGGAAACCCTAAAGAACAACTTGTCTAGCATTCTATAGCCTAACAGTATAATAGAACAATATTCACACCATCCTATAGTATAAGTCATGGGAATGTAACCAGCCGCCTAACTGGAAAACTAGACCCAAAGGGTCAAAATAGGAAAACCATGCATGGGAAAAACATCCAAAACATTTAAATTCACCTTATTCATAGTCACATATCATCTACACATGAATACAAGCAAATAAGACAAACAATAAAGCTCAAATGGTAAACACCCAATACCCCGTTCATGGGTATTGGTCAAATTTTCACATAAAACTCAAAGAATTTCAACACAAAGGCACAAACCACCTGACTTGGAATTGGGAGATTAATATACATGAACCTCGGGGATTGAATTACCTTAGAACTCCGTAGATCTATAAAAATCTATAAAACATTCAACCCACAATAACTCAAGAAAGAGGAGAAAATGGAAGATGATGCTCTAGCAGAAGAGAGAACTCACCGATGCGATTCTAATGTAATCGGTGGTGTTTGATTTAGAGCATGGACGCTCGATAAGGGTTTTGTTGATGATACACTATTTTGAAGAGCACTTGGTCGAATGACACCTAGAAGGATAGATTTTCGGTGATTAGACATGACCCTAGTGCATTTAATGAAAAAAAAGAAAGTACATGACATGTACTTTATAAGTACATGGTGGGTACTCACCATTTTTGTACTCCACTTTAGGTAGTCTCGAGGTCACCCCCACATGGCCGTGTACATGCCCACTATATGCCCAGCACACGACTACCTATGGTAACCGAGTACATGGAATGTACTCATAATATACATGGTGTGTACTCAAAAAATTTCCAGAAAAACCCATTTTCCTCAAAAACGACCTGAAAAGGAAAACATTCCTGAAAAGAAGATTCATGTTTGTAAAAATTCCTCCCCTTAATGAAATTTGTCCCCAAATTTTCTTAGCAAGGTGGAGTAGAAGAACAAACCCCGAACAACTCTGGCCACTACAATCGTACATCTGCCTCCCTCTCCCAAGTCTCGTCCTGTACTCGCCCGTGCTGTTATAGAACTCAAACTAATGGAACAGACCGGTAATAGAGAACCATTGTACTTCGATCGACAATCCATATAGGATTCTCCTCGAAAGATGCGTCCACATACAACTCAACCTCCCCGGTTTTGAAAACATGAGACGAGTCTGAAAAGTAACATTGAAGCTGAGAAACGTGAAATAAGTCGTGCATAGCTTGGTACCTCTGAGGTAACTACAACCGATAGGCAACCAACCTAACACTCTCAAACACCTCAAATGGTATGATGTACCTCGGCTAAATCTTACCATATCTCCTAATCGTATTGTGTCCCATCCTCGTTGTGGCATGCAAGAAAACCTAATCCCCGACATCGGACTCCAGAGGTCGTCTCCGCTAATCAACATAAGACTTTAATCGAGATTGCGCAGTAGCCATCCTCTTCTGAATCAACTCTATCAGCTCTATGGTCTCATGAAGAAGAGAAGGTCCCATAAAAGTGCCTCTCCTGCCTCTAGCCAACATAACGGTGATCGGAATGGCCTACTGTATAAAGCCTCATAAGGTGCTATCTGAATAGATTCTTAAAAACTATTGTTGTAGGAAAACTCAACAAGAGGTATATGCTTCTCCCAGGAACCTCCAAAATCCAAGATGCATGCTCGTAGCATATCCTCACGCACCTGAATTGTATTCTTGGACAGGCCATCAGTCTATGGGTGGTATGTTGTATTCAAAATCCCCTGTGTACCCAAATAATTTTGTAGCCCCTTCCATACCTGAGACGTAAAATTTTCATCCCTATCTGAAATGATGGAGTGTAGAACTCCATGCAGACATATAATCTCACAGATGTACAACTATCTCAGCTCAACAACACTAAATTTCTCCCTCTAATACCACTTTGTATCATTCCAGTTTTGGATGCCACCTAGAGGCGCCCCGTACCAGGTTGGTCACATGGCCTCAAGCGCATTCCCCTGAATTCGAAAGGCTACCGAATAGCAGCGAGGGTCTTGGGAGTGATAGAGGGGAAACTATACCCTCATTGTCAGAGTACACAGTGGATGTAAACATATACATACAAGAGTGGATGCAATACTAATATTATACAAAAATAAACAGCGGAATATTGACAGAATAAACTGGAGCACATATATAAAATTATGCATGATACATAGGTCTATGAAAGAAAAAATGAACAATGATGAAATAAAGTACTAAACCATGTACAAAAGAAAAACAATAATCATCTCTATAGAATCACAAGACTATGCTTGGTCCCGTGCTCTCCAGCTCTACAACATGTCACGTACCTGAAGTAGAAGGGTTCTTTCCCTAGTCTATAACTGCAAAAATATAATCAGTTTGGGCCCAAAAGCATGGCCCAAACTGGGTGTGAGGCTAAATCCAAGTAGGAATCCACCACGAGATCTGGGCCTAACTGTCAATGAGTATATGGCAGGTAAAAGAACAGGAAATAGTAAATAGGAAAGTACTCAATAGTAAACAATCCAGAGTTTCAATATCAAGAAACAAAAAACCATGAAGATAAATATAAACAGGTAACTCTCTAGGAAGTACCCACAGCCTATCCCCTCTGGTCCTACCTTGCAATGCAATCAAGTACCTAACACAAAGGTAACCCTCTGGGATGTTTCCACAGCCTATCCCCTCGGTTCCTACCTAACGGTTACAAGCAACCCTCTTGGCAGTACACTCAGTCTAAACCCTATGTTTCAGCTCAAGCATAGTCTCTCTGAGGAATCACTCGCTGTGAACTCCCCCTACAGTCTTGTATCATAACTAAAGGTGCTATAGGGAATCACTTACATCACATTCCCTCAATGGCCCATGTCGGGGAACTACAGACTCTCTGAGGAAGAACTCAACCTCAATTCCCCACTTGGTCTCACATCGTATCTAGGAAAGACACTCTAGAGAAGCCCTTACGTCCATTCATCCTATTGTATATACATCATGTTCACATATCCCTATGTAAGTCAAGCAAGTGTCTCACTGTGTATTGGCCAATTTAACCCTCATGAACTACTTGTCTAGCAATCGACATCATAATAGAATATTAGAACAACAGTCACACCATCCTACAATACTTGGCATGAGAAAGTAAATGGCTTCCTAACATGAAAACTAGACACAAATGATCTAAAGAAGAAAAACATGCATGGGAAACACATCCAAAGCACAAAAATTCACCCTATTATAGTCAAATATCATATACTCATGCATATAAGCACAACCAAAAAATTAGGGCTAAAACAGTAAACGCGCAATACCCAATTCATGGGTTTTGGGAAAATTTACACATAAAACTCAAACACATTCAACAAAAAGGCACAAAACACCTACCTTAGTGTTGAGAGATCAATATACAAGAACCTCGTGGCTTGAATCACCTTAAAACACCATAGATATATGTAAATGTATAAAACATTCAACCCACAATAACTCACGAAAGAGGAGAAAACAAAAGATGGTGCTCTAGGATATGTGAGAAATTCTAGATGTGATTACAACGCAACCAATGGTGTTCGATTTGGAGGACGGACGCTCGCTCATGGGTTCATCAGAGATCTACGGCCGTACGGAGCTCTCGATCGAATGTGACCTACAAAGAGAGATTTATGGTGATTAGATGTGACCCTAGTGCCTTTAATGAAAAACAATAATTTTCACAGTGTGTACTTTTAAAGTACACAGCGTGTACTCACCATTACCGTAATTCTCTTTAGGTGCCTTCCAGGTCACCCCCACATGGTCGTGTGCATGGCGGCTACACGACTAGAACACGCCTACCTGTGGTAACCAAGTACATGACATGTACTTAAAATATTTCCAGAAACACCTATTTTCCTAAAAAATGACCAGAAATGGAAAACATACTAGAAGAGAAAATCCGGGTTCTTACAAAGTCCCCCTTAAAGAAATTAATCTCCGAATTTCTCTTGTAAGGTGGCATAGAAGATGAAACACCAAACTTCTCCAACCACTATGCTCATACATCATCCTCCCTCTCCAATGTCTCATCCTGTACTCCCTCGTGCTGCCAGAACATCCGTGCCAAAAGAAATGACCGGCCATGTAGAACCATTGTGATGTGATCGACAATCCGGATGAGATGCTAATTGAAAGATGCGACCACTTCCAACTGAACCTCCTCGGGTTGGAAAACATGAGATAGGTCTGAAAAGTAATGTCAAAGTTGTGAAACATGGAAGACGTCATGCATATCTCGTTACCTCTGAGGTAACTGCAACCGATAGGAAATCGGCCCAACTATATGTAACACCATAAAGTGCCCGACATTCCTTGGCAAAAGATTACCCTGTCACCTATTCCTCATGTGTCCCAACCTCAGTGTCACATGTAGGAAAACATGATCCCCAACCTCAAACATCAAAGGTTGTCTCCACTGATCAACATAAGACTTCTGTCGAGACTGCACAGTAGCCTTCCTCTTCCAAATCAAATATATCTTCACTGTGGTCTCCTGAACAAGATGAGGTCCCAGAAAAGCTGCATATCCTACCTCCAGCCAACATAACGGGGATCGGTAGGGCCTACGGTAAAAGGCCTCAAAAGGTGCCATCTGAATAGTTTTTTTGAAAACTATTGTTTTAGGGAAAATCCAAAAAAGTATATTCTTCCCCAATAACCTCCAAAATCCCAGATGCATTCACGTAGCATGTCCTCAAGCACCTAAATTATATTCTCAGGATGAGCATCACTATGGGGGTGGTAAGCTATACTCAAAATCACCTATGTACCCAAAGCTTTCTATATCCCCTACCAGACTTGAGAAGTAAAATGTGAATCCCTGTCTAAAATGATGGAGTGTGGAACTCCATGAAGACGTATAATCTCACGTATGTACAACCGTCCCAGCTCATCAACACTAAAGGTCTCCTTCAGATACCTCTTTGTAACATCCCAGTTCCGGAAGCCACCTAGAGCTCCCCATACCTGGTTGGTCACATGGCCCCAAGCAAATTTCCCGAACGCCACAGGCATCCGACTAATAGCGAGGGCCTTGGGTATGATAGTGGTGAAACTAGGCCCTCATTGGAAGAGTACACAACGGATGTCAACAAATACATACAAGAGCGGAAGCAATAATAATATCATACAAAAATAAATATCCAAATAAGGATAGAATAAACTGGAGCACATATATAAAATGATGCATGATACATATGTCTAGGAAAGCAGCAAAACAAAGCACAACACTGAAATACAGTACTAAACCAAGTATAAAAGAAAAACATTAATCCTCTAAATATCATCATAAGCCTAAGCTTGGTCCCATGATCTCCAGCTCCACATCATTTCAAGTACCTCATGTAGAAGGGCGATTGACCAGGTCTATACCTGAAACAACATAATCTGTTTGGGCGCAAAAGCATGGCCCAAACAGGGCGTGAGACTAAATCTCAGTAGGAAACCACCACGAGATATGTGCCTAATAGTCAATGTGTATATAGAAGGTAAAAGTACATGAAATAGTAAACAATAATGTACTCAACAGTAAACAATCCATAGTTTCAATATCAATCAACAACTAACCAAGCATATAAACACAAATAGGTAACCCTCTGGGAAGTACCCATAACCTATCCCCTCTGGTCCTACTTAGAAATGAAAGCAAGTAGCTAACACAAAGGTAACCCACTTGGAAGTACCCACAGCCCAACCCCTCTAGTCCTACATAATAATTAAAAGCAACCCTCAGGGAAGTACAGTTAGTCTAGCCCCTCTGTTTCAGCTCTTGCAAAGACTCTCTGAGGAAGCACTCTCCATCAATACCCCATATTGTCTCGTATCGTAACTAAAGGTGCTCTAGGGAAGCACTTAAGTGAAATTACCTATATAGCCTACATAAAGGAACTAAAGACTCTCTGAGGAAGAACTCAACATCAGTTCCCCCTGTGGTCTCGCTTCGTAATATAGGAAGACACTCTGGAGAAGCCCTTACGTCCATTCTCCCTATGGTTTTACATCAAGTTCATTCATCCCTATTCAAGTCAAACAAGTTTCGCAGTGAGTATCAGCCATGGTAACCCTCATAAACTAATTTTAAATCATTATACAACATAGAAGCATAATAGAACAACAGTCACACCATCCTACAATACTAGGCATGGGAAAGTAAACAACCGCATAAAAGGAAAACTAGACCCAAATAGTCAACACAGGAAAAACATCCATGGGAAACACATCCAAAGCACAAATATTCACCATATTAACAGTCAAACATCATCTACTGAAGAATATAATCATATTAGTCAAACAATAGGGTTAAATGGTAAATACACAATACCCCGTTCATGGGTATTGGGAAAATTTTTACATAAAACTCAAAGACTTTCAATAGAAAGTCACAAAACACCTAACATGGAATTGGGAGATCAATATACTTGAACCTAGAGGCATGAATTTTCATAGAACACTGTAGATCTATATTTTTTTTAACGTGATCAACCCACAATAACTCATGAAATAGGATAAAATAGAAGACGATGCTCTAAGAGAAGAGAGAACTCACCGATGCGATTCCAACACAACCGATGGTGTTCGAATCAGATGACAGATGCTCGCTCAGGGTTCTTTGATGATCCATGGTCGTACGAATCTCTCAGTCGAATGAGACCTAGAAGGAGAGATTTATGGTGATTAGAAGTGACCCCAGTGCATTTAATGAAAAAAATATAGTACATGGCATGTACTTTTAAAGTTAACTATGTATACTTGCAATTTCCATACGT
This sequence comes from Viscum album, assembly GCA_963277665.1. Taxonomy (NCBI): domain Eukaryota; kingdom Viridiplantae; phylum Streptophyta; class Magnoliopsida; order Santalales; family Viscaceae; genus Viscum; species Viscum album. Next base: position 206,994 of record CAUJRU010000250.1, read on the forward strand.
CGCTTTAGGTGGCCTCCAGGTCACCCTGACATGGTTGTGTTCATGGCCGCTACATAGCTAGAACACGACTACCTATTGTAACTTAGTACACGACATGTAATCGTAATGTACATGGCGTGTAATTCAAAAATTTATAGAAAAAAAACTTTTCTTAAAAAACAACTAGAAAGGGAAAACATACCTGAAAAGAAGATCCATGTTTTTATAATATTAAATTATTTTCATTGATTATTTAGTTGGAAAACATTAGTATTTTCATTTCCCATATGTTCAATGTGTTCAAGTGCATTAAACATTACCAAACGGAATTTGAAAGGATACTTGGAATGAACATTTCAATGATTCACATAGATAACGGTATATAAATCATAAATAGGGAAGTGGAATATTATATTCAGAAACTTGGGATAAGGAATCATGTTGAAATAGTAATAACTCCTCAAAAAATCGATGGGTTGAGAGGAGAAATCGGATCATCAACAACATGGATAGAACAATATTTATCAAAAATGATATACTAGATAAATTCTAGACGGAAGCTTTCTTATCATCAGTCTTCATATTTAATAGGGAAATATTATGTCCAAAGGAAGAAATGTCTCCATAGAAGATGTGGTATTGAAAGAATATGAAAAAGAAGTTGTTTTATATCTTTGTAAGTAAGTGATTCAATCCCTATAAGAAGAAAAAAATGATGGTTTAATCCCATGGATTTGAAGGGATATTTTTTTGATACATAATGAAAAGTAAAGACTAAAAATGTTTCAATAATTAGTTGGGAATGGTAGATGAATCCTACTATGTAACAATAGTGGATAATGAGAAGAAAATTCAACAAATACATGATATGACTTAAGAATAAATTGGTGAAGATATAAGCAGATCATTGGATGTTCTCATTCTAGAGGCCAATTAAAAAGAAGACTCAAATGATGAGATGGATTAGAATAAATTAGTTTCTATATATATATCAATGAGAATAGACTAAATTGATATAAAAAATATAATTTGTGATTATGCAGATTGGGTATATATAAAGAAGATGAAGAATATAAAACAATAATCATACTTATCATAGGTAGAGCCTAAATGTTTTGATGAAGAAACTAGAGATGAAAATTGGGTTCAATCTATGTATGAAGATATTGATCAAATTGAAAAGAATCAGACATTGGAGATTGTTTTGAGGACAATAAATAAGAATTTCATTGTGACTAAATGGGTCTTTCACAATAATATGAATGAACAAGATGTAGTGATTTGAATCAAAACATTACTAGAGTGCAATGGTTTCTCCCAGATAGAGGGTATTATTGTTTACGAGACATTTTCACCTATTGTGAGGCTAGAGAAAATTAGAATATTCTTGGCCGTTGCAGTGTAATGAAGGTTCCATATTTTCCATATAGACGTAAAATCAACATTTCTAAATGGGGTTCTGGAAGAATATGTTTACATTGATCAATAATATTTTATTTCACATTCATTATGATTATAATAGAGTTTGTCACCTAAAGTAGGAACTATATGGGAAGAATCAGACACAAAGAGTGAGGTATTCAAGGCTCAATCAGTTTTTGAAGATGGTTGGTTTTTAGTGTGGTAGAGTTTAGTACAATCACTATTTAAATAATGATACAAATAAAAGGATGATGGTGTTGGTGTATATTGATGAAATAATATTTAGTCGATCAGATTATGTGTAGTGTAGACAATTTTCTGAATTCATGAAAGGTGACTATGAAATGTCAATGATTGGTGAACTGAAATTTTTCAATGGGTTATATGTATTATAAGGAATTAATAAGACATTAATTTCTCAATATAAATATACCAAGGAGGTTTTTAGAATATTTGGAATGGATAATTCCACATATATGACGACTCCACATGCAACTTAGATGAAATTGTCCTGAGTTGATGAAGGCACAATGGTTAATATCTGAAATACAGGTAGATCATTAGAATCCTATTGTACTTGATAGCAACATGAAAAGATATTATTTTTCCACATTTCAAGAAGTGAAATATCAATGAAATCCCAAAAACATCCACCATAAAACCTAAGTATATTTCAAAAACTCAAGTGTGTACACCAGTATTATGGATGAAGCAACAACTTGATGATATGAAGGATTAAGTGAAGTCTTTGATCAGAATCTATTATGATAATTTAGGTTCTATAAATCATATTAGAAATCCATTATATCACTCAATGAAAAATAAAATTTAAATAAAATATCATTTTATTAAAGATAAGGTTGATAAAGTTCATGTGAAGTAGGTGTATGTTCTTTTAGAACTATAAGTTGTAGATATTATGGCAAATTCCTTACCCAAAGAATCATTTTAAAAGAATAAAATGGATTTGAGAGTTCATTCGACTTCACAAACATAAAAAAGAATTGATTTAGGACCCCCTCTCCCCAAGGTATGGGGTGGTTTTACATAAATGTACTGATATATGTCCTTTACCCAACTGTAGAACACAATTGAGTGAAATTTTTGTTTTATGATAAAGGGGGTGAAATGGTAGGTGAAAAAAGGGACAATATGTGTTAAAACCAGACACGGGGAGAATATGTTAGGTGGAGTTGTTAGATTGGGGGAGTTTAAGTTGATAGGGGGAGAAATGAAATATGTGGAGTATTAAATCTGATGATGGTAGAAGTGTTTGAACAAAAGATTATTTATCATGACAATTGAGGTTCATGATGAAAGATGAATAGTGGTTTTGGAACGAAATTATGTGATTCATTGAAAAGATTTTCATATTACTCTTATTTCCCACCACGAGTATGGAACATGTGGTCTTAGATTGTGTTCTGAGTAAATATTTGATCTCTATCATACTAAAGAGAAGCAAATGATGGTATAATATGTAAAAAAAATTAACAATGTATCAAATTGTTAAGAGTTGTCATCAAAACCAAAGGGGTAGATTATTGGGAAAAATCCTTCAAGATGTCATGTCAATGTTTTTGGGTGTGATTTTGTTTGTTGAAAAACGAATATGACCACAAATGGGTATAGTTGGTGTTTTACAATCTAGGTTTTTAAGGTGGTGTAGTTTGTCAGTGTTTTCCAAATTTTTGGACCTCAAAATCAAGAGTTTATTTTTGGGAAAGTGATATTTTTCTGTAGGAGTGAAAAGTAGACGGATCATGAAGCACATTTCATATACCACATTATAGTAGTTGAAGGGATGATGAAAAAAGAAATTGGAATACATTTTCATAGCATCCCTTTTTGGGCGACAATGTATGGTACACAGACTACATAGGTTAAATGGGTCACGAGATGAAAATGGTTTGTGGGAAGGCATGCGGTTCATAATAGACAAGCTGTTAGAGAAAGCCTTGTGGTACGCGAGATGGATCATCGTTTTCAAAAAGGATGTAGTGATTTTGGTATCCACAAAGGGATTCTCTAATGGATGAGATCGACCACCAATAAATAATAATGATGTTATATAGACCATATAGGAAAAATAGTCTGTGGTGGGAGCACAACATGCGGTGAAGGCTATACCACATCGAAGACTTAACTAAAATAGATTTTAAAATTTTATGGATATATTTTTCTAGTAAGGACCACTAATCCCAGTATTACAATGGGTGATTTTCATCACAAAACATATTTACTCTGAGAAGAAACTTAGTTAAGTCCAAAATAGTTCATATGGGAGTCTATGAAGAAGGAGAGGATCATGGAGAGGATTCTACGAAATAAGAAGTGGTTCATGGGAAGAAAATTCCATGAAGGATAAGAATTTATGAGGGAAGATTATGTGAAGGGTGAATTGGTTTGTGGGAATGATGCGCAATGGACTTTTGTGGGACACTATATCCCACTAAGGAATACAGATCCGTAGAGAAGAGGTGGTTTATGGGTGCATGCAATGATTTTTATTGGGGATGCAGTATGCGGAAGAAGAACTCAACTATGGAATAGGAAGGTTCATAGAAGAAGTGTTGGTCGATGGAGGAAGAAGTTTTATTTGAAGGATGAAGTGGTTAAAAAAATGTGGATGGTATGAGGAAGCATTGGTAGTCTATAGAGAAGAGATGGTCTGTGAAGTACTCACACTACGCGGTGCAACACATTTTGTGCAGGGATCAGGGAAGTCCATGGAGGACTTAGTGATTTCAAAGGAGGAATAGTTCAAAAAGTATTTTCTCATAACAAGTAGTAATCAGAAAAGTGTATTTAATTGATGGTTGAAAATGATACATCAACATGGATTCTATATATATTTTGGGATGCGTTCTTTCAAACCCATAAAGCAACCCACAAGTCAAAACACTATGTGTGGATCCCTTTCATGAGAAGTGAGAAAAGGAAGAGGAAGAAAATGATACTTTCCACAAATAGTGAGCCAGAGGAAGAGACATAGGGAGGGACCTTGCGAATATAATGACCTGAACCAAAAACCGGTAAAGTTAGTGATCCTTGGTTAGTGAAGATCTATAATAATCCCCCATTCTTGGTAGTGATCCTTCGTTAATTTGGTACAATAGCACATTATTGTTATATTCTCTTAAGATGAATCCCCACGAGGGTGAACCAAGTAAAAATAGTTTTGCCTGATCCATGATTTCATTTCCCCTCACAAATTTCTACAGGAAAGCAAGAGATGATTTTTTTTATTTAACAACGAATCATGATCTGAAGGGGCGGTAGTTTTAATTTGTCATACCCTGATTTACCCCCTCCAAGGGTATTTAACCTGATTGGTATATAAATAAGGAATTATACATTATAGGGTCTAAATAGGTTAGTAAAACAGATTTTATATAACTATATATTTCATTTGAAATTTATAATTTTATTTTAACCCGTCGAAAAACCCATTTTTACATAAAATGCAATAATTAATTTTTAATATTTTCACTATTAATTTTAGAAAAAACAATATGTTGGACATATTAAATAATAAATTTTTTTTGAATTCCAAATATTCAATCCAATTTTCAAAATTAAATTCCTTGAATTAGAAAAATAAGTTTTAAAATTAATCTTGTGGATGTGAAGTGAATAATGGCTTTCCAAGAGAAAATGTTCAATGTTTCACAATGTTTTAATATGAAATATCATTATTAAATTGAGTATAATGAAATTAATTGGATTAATATATGTATAATTGATCAAATTTTACTTTGATGAAATTAAAAATATAATTTAATATAATACATAATTTAAATGAAAATAGAGTTATCAATTAAAATTTAGTACGTTTCCCTATTCGTGTAAATTTTAATCATTTCAAAAATTTCACAAATATCCACCATAATATAGTTTTTTTGTTATAATAAAAAAAATAATTTTTATTTTTTCAAATTAAGTTCCTAAAAAAAATTAAATATATAACAAACTCGTAGAAGTGATGAAAATTTAGGTTTATGAGAAGTGTAATTCTCAAGAAGTAGATGATCCTATATCAAATATATGTATAACAATAATAATTGTGTGAATGTAATTTAAAATTTATTTAAATATTATCTATAAATTTCATTTAAAAAATTTTCAGTAGGTATAAATTTAATGAACTAAAATCAGAAAAAATTACTCACTTGAAAATAGTTTTCAGAAAAAACCCATTTTTAATCCCAAAAATTCTTTTACTAATATCCAATAAAATGTTGGTGTAAAAGAAATTAAATATATTATATATAACTAGAGAATAATTATGTTTCTTTAAAAAATGAATGGGGATTTAAATAATTTAAATGATTTAAAATAAATAAATTTTTATAAAATAAATGATATTTTTTTCCAAAATATCCATTTTAACTATTAATTGGGGAAACTATATAATTTTTGGAAATTCACCAAAGTTTCACCATAAAATAACATATATATGATGATTCCAAAAAATTAATTTAATTTTATACAATAATATTTCAAAAAGATAAATTAATTAATTATTCTCTTTTCTCTTAAAAATTAACTAAACTCATTTTTTTAGAAAAAATATTTTTAATGAATATAAGTATTTTATTCATTATATTTAAATTATTTACAAAGAATTTATAGATAAATTTATATTAAGAATTAAAATTAAATGTATATTTTATAAATTATTTAATATTACTGAAAGCTTCATATTTAATATCTTGGTTATAATGATCACATTTTAAAAAATATTATTTCATGGCTCGCTAAATTTTAGTTTTTCATGTCATGTATGCTATTAATTAAACTCATTGTAGAATGTCATAAAATCTAAAATCAAGGTTGTGAATAACACAAGACATTAAAAATTTTAAAATAATAAGAAAATAAAATATCAAAAAAAATTTAAATGTCACACCCAAATCCTCCAATGTGAACATTATCAATAAATGGTATAAAACTATGATTTTTTATTTTAATCACCCATATTTAGGATAATAAGTCACTTCTTCTGTATAAATCATAAATACCTCCCTAAATTTTTGGGTTCATAAGCATAATAGATAATAACCCATTGATCATGGATACAAGTATAATTTCTAAAATATATGAGGTGTGAATGCTATTTGTCAATTCGAGGAACATTTGAAGCAATTCCCCTAGTCATCATTGGGTTCAATGTGAAGATAAACATGTTGCAGTCGTTCACCATGTTGCTAACTCATCTAGTGTCGAGTAAGTGTGTCCTGAAATCTCATATGCGTAAGTGGAAGACCATGAAAAATAAATCCAAAATTATTTGCTCATAGGTTTACTTATAACCTCTCATATGGGATGGGATCCGACCGTAGAAAAACTAATAAAAAATTGAATCTGAAGTGGGACTGCCCCTATAGATATATCCAAAATGTCAATACAACATGGCCATAATTGAAACAAAATTTACTTTCATTCATCTATCTAGTTGAAAATACATCATGAAAGACCATCCCCTAACGTTGATGTGAAAATCATTCATTGAGGGGACATATTTTCTAATTAACATAACTATGACACCATGTGGACCAGCTGATTTACAATGGGGGTTTAATTACCAAACCCACTCATTTTAGTGCCCTTCATCTAATATTGTCCATAAAGAACCTTAGATCTAGTAGGATTTATATGTTGGTAAGATAAAATTTCTTCTCATATGTGGTCATCAGATATTCAATATAACAAAGATAATAATATAAATTCCAAATGAGTCATCAATTCATGGGAGACTATCACCACCAATGGAGTTCATCGCAGGCTGGAGTAGTTCCCTTTATAAGTTTGTGGGGTGTGGGAGGTGGCACCCTCAACATCATCCCATACAATTTTCAAGGGAATAAATTTTCAATAAATATCCCCAGGAATTATAGTTCTACTGATCATGTTGAAATCTGTGACTCATATAACAACCTCTATTTATATCATATTGAATATGTTCATTTCAAGACATAACATTTTGATCATGTGTGGGATTATTTTCCTATTTATTTTGGATAATTACTTTGATACCATGGAATATTTATATATCCCTTCTACCCTTCTTTATAAAAACTATACATAGCTCTGGAAGACCCAGAAGTGAGAACCCCAATCTATATTGAAGGCACCGCGAGGGTGAATATCCCAGCTCAAATGATAGCTCAATCATTAATATGTAGTGAATTTCATCAAAATGGAAGAAAAATTTTAAACCTCAAGCTTCATGATTCATTATCCTTCTTATAGATTCCAAGGGATTTCCATTGGAAAATAACCCAATAAAAATCATCCAACCAAATAAAGAATTCGTTGCTAAAACGGTGTCTTTGGATGAGTCATTATAATGGTTGTTCCATCTTATCATCTAATTCCCTAGTCATAGTATATAGATGATGGTATCTCTCTGGTTCCCAAACCCTTATAAGGGTATCTATTATTATACATGTCAATATCAATGGCTTGATCCCATTATTTTTGAGAGTAATTAGATTATTGGGGGGTCACCATGATGTTTATGAGTATCAAAACAGATGATAATCTCTATTCATATCATGTTGGCAATATTAGAAAATTATTTTAGATTCAATTCAATAAAGATTCAAATAAACTTGGATCTTTTGAATCACATAGGAAAATTCAATGAGGAAATTATAAAATATTATTAAATCTTATCACATCTATGAAATACTAACTATAAAAGAGAAATATTGATTACAAGAGTTTGTATAAGGAGAGATATTTGAGAAGGAAGTCTCAAAAAAACATATGTCTCTTCCTCACGATTCTTTGGGATAGTATTAATTCATGTGAATTTTAGTTCATAAGAAGATTTATTCTAAATTGCATTTCATCCATGAAGCATAAAGGAATGGGCTCATAGGTAGCATAATTGTTATTAAATATAAATGTAAATAATTAGAGCCTCTATTGACACAAAAATTTATAGAGGGACTAAGAATCTAATGTGAAATATGAATATTCTAAATGGGATATAGGTTTCTCCTTACAATTATATCTTATTTATTTATTATATCCAATTCCTTGTGCGGGGAAGGGATTTATTGATTCCCTATAAATCTAAAAATGACTTTGAAAAAGTGAAGCAGTGCAAGAAATATTGAAAATGTATAATTTCTGTGTATAAATTATCACCCTTTTGAAAATACCTTTTTTTCAACTGTATGAAATTCTTCGTGACATGAGAGTCGTTTATGTTTCCATAGAGGAAATCAATCACAATTTTTTTATCACTTCACTATTGATAAACTATTTGTAGTAGAGTGATGTGTATCATTTCTAGTCTAATGGAACATTGGGTCAAATTTACACTTTGTATCTTCTAGAAGACAATACTTCTTGACTAGATATAATTTTTGGGATGTGCTGTAGAGATCCTAAATGATCATGTAACTCTTGGTGATTGCGACCCTCCTATTTTTTATAATAATCCATGAAGGCATTTATGAATAATTAGATATAAGTAGTTGAAAAACACAAAATTAAAGGCACATAGACTATGTTGAGAAGATATAATTCAAGTAATAATGTTATTAAAGGATTTCAATTCATCTATGGTACGAAATATAAGTGATATATCCTTTTTTTAAGCTCTTTATTTCTGTGAGTCTTCAATTAAATTTCCATTAGGAAACTACTGAGTTAATGTAAATTTAAAGGGGGGAAGAAGAATCATGATAAAACTTCATGATAGTTTTATAATCATATAAAAAATAATAGGGTCCTTTATTCTAAATTCATTCACAAAGGAGTTATACCACCATGGGATTTTATTATATATTTCTATTTAAAATTTAATATTTTTTTAATTTCATTCTTGATGCACACCACCAAGCTTAAAGTGAAATGTGATATATTATAACATAGCTATAAAATTTTCAGTATGAATAGGAATAACCATATTATGAAAAATGTCTTTAAATTTTTTATATAACAAAAATCGATTGATTAATTCCAAATAAATAGGTACTCAATTTTCAGTAATATCGTATTATGATTTATAAATATATTTTCAACAAAAATGGGTTTTAATGAATTTCATGCACAAACATTATATATAATTTATACCATTTTTATAAATTTTATTTTATTAAATTAATATCCTTTTTTTATTCATTTTGACTATATTTTATTATAGCGATTTTTTGGACATTTTCTAAAATGATTTTTTTGAACTAAATAGAGAAAAATATATATTTTTATAATAGTGCAATTTATTTTAATTAAGTCATATAATTTTAAATCCCCATTATGTTTTGAATTTAACATTAATTCAACATATTAAATAATTTAATTAATTTCACAGTAATAAAAATTATAATTTATTTTGTTATAAGTTCAATTTTAACCTTAGAATGCAATTTTCCAAATAAATCATGTTTCCTTTTATTATTTTATTTTGAAATGTATTTCTTCCACTAATTGACATTATATCTTGAAAAATTATTTCTATATTTGAAATCATGTGGTTCATATTTTTTAAATAGGTTCCTTTTCTTTTGGATCATTATGAATAGTAATACGGGTAAGTATTTGCTGCCTTGGTAAGTGTAAAACATGGTTAAAACATTGAGATGATGCATAATAATATCAACAATTTTCTTTAACATATTGTATGAGTTTTTTGACCAAATCCTTCCTAGATAGAAATATATAGACAATTATTTCCACATTCATTTAATTATACCATTTATATTATTTTAATAAAAGGATAAATAAAAAATTTCAACTTTTTTTGATTTATACTATATGTTTTCATAGGGATAAATAACCTTTTTAACCAAAAATAAATTTGATTTTGATTGTAAATATTTTTTATGAATTTAATGTATTCTTTTCATTTTTTGATGATATAATTACCTTAAATTCAAACCTAACACCGATATAGTTATTGTGTATATTGTAAAAAAAACATTGTAAACGATTTTAAATGAAAATTAAATAAATACATTTTGGATGAATTGTTTTATTAAGAGAATTTAATATGTAATTATGAAATATAAATTATGGTAATGTATTTATATTCAAATTCCAATATGGTCATGATGTTATAGATTTATAATTGAATTAATGTTCCTAAAAATATATTATATGATATTTTATTAGAAAAAATAATTTATTAAATGATTTAAAAATAAAAAATTAAATAATAGTAAAATTAGGATATTTTGTTTCTTAAAATGTCATTAAAAAGTCATTTGCGAGCCACTTTTCACCTTTGAAATAAATTTATGACCCATATATGGTAAAAATTTTGTTATTATGGTAATGGTTAAAAGAGGTTAAGGAGAGGGTTAAACCTAAAGAGATGGTTTAAAATGATACATAAAAAAGTATATTTTTTATTGGTTAATGTTATTTATACATTATCTTGAGCTAATTTTTAAATTATGTCCATTTCCTCCACATTATATGATTATGTAATATATTATATTTAAATCATTTAACTAATGTTAAGTGTGTCCTTTCCCTCACATAAAAATGAGAATCTCATGTTCTCCATTATTCTAAAAGTTTTAGAACTATAGATTAGAAAATACCTAGACTAATAACTTCCAATATTTCTGAAATTTATCAGATATCACCATGTCTTACTCAATGAACACCTTAATAAGGATTAATGTGTTATCAAGAAGAGGTCTCTCAAATATGAGGAAATCATTTTACCCTACTATATCAAAGATTAACTGTAGTTACACCTCCTAAAAATCTATTGTATCAATAATAATATAACTAGTATACTGTAAAAATATATATTTTTTATGATGAATATGGGAAAAAAAATTACAAATCATTTCTATCAAATGGGAAATGAATTTATCCCACCTGCATACATATGGAATATTGTGTCGACCTAACTACATGATATATTGTTCGTCACTATTTTCAGGATTGGTTATTCTAATGAATTAAATTATTAATATCTTATATTTATAAAATATTTATTCTTTGAAAATCATTGTTTCTCATATACCTTCTTTCCTTCCTATCCTTTAAGAAACAATAGTGTCGCTCATCCGTATATGTGGCCTACGAAATCCAGAGATTGATTTTGTACATTTTGCATTTTTGTTTTAAATGTATGATAATATGGATAACTTTATTTAATTTATAATATATTGATTATATAATAATTATTTTTAATACTTAATTATCATTTACCTTTATTTTGTTTCATCCATTGAAAATTAAGGAGATTACAATTGTGTACGTACTGATTATCATATCCATAAAGTGACTTAATTAACATTACATCACCACTCAAGTTGAAAATTTATAAAATATTATATATTTTATAAATATGATAGTTATTAAGTGATAAAATTATATATAACATTGAACCATTATAAAAATACAAGGATGGAAACATCCAAATTGGAACATTAAGAAAAATGAGAATTTTATCACCAATAATAGGGATTCTAAAAAAAATTATTAACAAATGGGAGGTAAGATGTTATAAATAAATCAAAAATGGTATTATATTTATCAATGGGATTTTTCAATATATTTTTAAAAAATATGAATTATTATTCAGGATGTTTGAACTCATACAATGTAGGATGGGACTTGTAGTAAGGGTTTCTCATCTTATTTTAGTTCGTGTGAGACATATGTCATATTCAATAATTTTTTCAATGATGTGGTGTATATACTACCAATTTTATAAGATATATCAAGAATATATATATATATATATATATTCATATTATTTAATGTATCATTAAAAATTATTTATTCATCAGGTTTTTGATTCAAAGGTTACCGAAGCGGAAATGGGTTTATCTTACAATCCCAATTTTTACAGGTATTTTTTATGCATAAAAATATCAATGAGGATATTATTTTTTTATATATATTAAAAATATTATTTATTTTAATATAATTTATTTTAATTCTATAGATTTATGTGTATCATTTAATTTTTACAACTCTAAGTACTCAAAAGAACAAATGAATGATTTCAGCGGAAAAAAAATTTATTTACCTCTTTAATCGGAAAAATTATCATTCATGTCCATATTTTATTTAAAATATATTCAATATTCCCTAAATATTTAAGGAATTAATTATTAACCACGTATTAATTTATATAAATTTTTAGTAGGAATATTATTATTATTTTCTGAATGATATACTCTTTACCAAAGGTGTGGAAAGAATCATTATTTTAAAATAAAAAGCATAAATATTTTTTCCCACCACCATGAATACTATTTGTTTTGAAGATTTAATTTTCAAATTGATCATTCAGAAATTTTTTTAATTATAAAATTATGAATTTATGTAGAACAAAATAAAAGCTACCATATGATGAAACATAAATCGACTATATGAATTAAATTAAAGTTACAACATAAATAAAAATGAAGTATCAACATAAAGAAATATAATTTCAACATATAAATATAAATAAAGTGATAGAATAAAGAAATATTAAGTGAATGAATCTAGAAAAACAGTTTTACTTAATAAATAAAAATTAATTGACCACATGAAGCAGAATAAAGAGACTGTGTGATGAAAATGAGGTGAACATATAAAGAAAAATAAATATAACAAAAGAATAAAAATCAACTGAAAAAGTGTTGAAAATAAATAATAAGTTAGAATTATAAAAATCGTTGAGCCTAACTTAAGACCAATGGTCACTTAGTTACTTTTTTTTAGATCAAAAGATAATCTATTTTAGTTATACTTTTATATTTCAATTTTTAGTATGTTCATTCCACATGCTTATCTGCATTTAATTATTCTTTAAATACATATTAATTATTTTAATATTAATGAATTTTATTGGGAATAACTTTAAATAGGATTAAATGATCATCTCGCATATTGAAGCATCATACAGGTTATTATGGAAAACAAGTGTTTCAGATTTAAGACACCTTTTATTTGAAATGTTCATCTAACATAATTTTGGGGAGCATTCCACTAGAATTTAATGATGATTATTATTTTTTGTCGGTACTTTATTAATTATTCTTTCATATTATCGATGTATAACATGTTTTTAGTTTTATAGATTATCAAGGTTACATATGTAGTTATGTTTGGTGTGTGTATTAAATAAATAAATCCCATATTTTTTTGGACAGATGTATTGAAATATGATTATTTCTTTGAGTATTCTATGCATAGACGAACTTTATCTAAGGTATTAAGCATAAACAGATCAATACATGAGGTTTTGGATATTCTTACACTATGTTACAAAATTTACCTATAAATATCATCTCTAAATTGGACTATAATAATTTCAACCATTTTGCTAAAGGTAACATTAATACAGTGACACTTATATCCTAATTTGTTCATATGGTTCTATGGTAATCATTAATTCCATTTGATTTATTTTGGTGTAATTGTAATGGGTGATACTACCCAATAAATGATAGGTAAGAGTAGTGAGACACCCAAAAAGAAGTCAATAATCATGTTATCCAATAACCGCAAAAGGATAAGGATTCAATTGTGTCTTGAAAGGATCAAAAAGTACATTTAGTTTCAACCACCCTTTACAATGGTAGATAATGGGTTATAAATCTATACAGGAAAAGGTAGGGAGATATTGTAATGTCCCAGAAATTCCATATATATTTCTATATGGAATTACTTTGAGACAGGGAAATATGACGACACACGATTCCGAGGCGTGGAGTTCCTGGAATGATCCGTCAAAGTTTTTTTAATCTTAAAGTAGAACATGTAAGTAGTTTTCTTAAAAAAGTGGAATAACACATAAATGGTTACTTGGATCAGAAATCAGAGGGAACTATTGGGCTCAGGATGTCGGGTTTACCCTAGGTGCGACTTAGGTTTAGTCACCGCGGTTCTCCTGTTAGAAAACCCGAAAATGACATAATCATAAATAAAATAACTATATAAAATTATTTTATTCTTCAAATGATTATAACTCATGAATGGTAACTCGAATTAAAAATATGAGACCACCGTTGAACTAGTGAGGGTATTCTCTCTTTTGGAAGATACTAGTATCGGCCGGTGCGAGCCACTAGTGAAAGTTAGTTTTTTGAAATAAATAAAATCATTAAGTAACAATTATTTTATTGTATAATCCATAATAGAAAATGGTAAATAGGATTGGAAATCGTAGTGTAGAATTGGGTTTTTTGGGGCGTGTTTCACTTAGGCAGAGCCTAACCTCAACTGGCGCAGGTCAAGGGTAACTTTTAATAACTGTTAGAACTTTTTTTCAGGTATGTTCAGTAAACATGTGAGTGCCATTTTATAACATTTGAACTAGTGCTCGGATTAAAAATATGAGGGCACCTTTGAATCCACAGCACTGAGATTCTCTTAAGGGAGGCTTTACTTTGTCCACATTAGGTACAGAGAACAATTTATGTTTTACGAATTCATAAAAGAAATGAAATAAAATAAATTTTTTTATTTTATTTCATAAACCTCCAACGTACCAATTAAAGGGGTGGAGCCGATGGTGTGTCGAGCCATTAAATGGCTTGATCTACCAACCTAATGTAAAGAAAACGATGGGGAAATAAGAATCTTCATAATTAAAGAGCCCCATTATTTCCCAACGTTGTTACTTATCCTCCCACTCTCTAATATATATAAAACTAGGAGAGGGGTATCAGGGAGCATCACCAAGATGCAAAGTGATAAAGGAACATTGTGATGTCAGACTCTTGGGAAACGAATCTGACCCAACGGGAGGGGACAGACGACACCGAACCAAAGGGGTGACGTGCAAGTGGCATCTTTGGGAGCTGATCACTGGAGTAAAAAACATGATCCACCATCAAGCATGAATGTTTCTATGATGTTTTGAGGTAGGTGTTATTTCGCTTTTGCATTTTTGATTTCCTCTTCTTCGTTCATGAAATTACACGGATAACAAGGGTCAAACAACTAATGAGCTGACCCATGATTCATTCGCCTTTTCAGGAGGTTGATGCGGGGTATCTTTGAAGGGTTAATCTTTTGTTCAATTCAATTTTTTATTGAACTCCCTTAACAGCCTCCATATTATGAGCTAACGTGGATGGTGTGGGCATATCGAACTAGGCACGGAACCTCTGTAATATTTCATTCCTTGCGCCACCTTGGAAGACCGTGAGCACGTCCACACACACCACAAGAGGATGGCTGCAGCTCCTCAGTCACGGTGAATGGTGGAGAGGCCGACATGATGGCTTGCCACAGGAAGGGAGGAGGCATGACCGCTGTGCCGCCAGTGAATGAAAGCCATGACCAAAGCCAACGTGGAGGCCGTACCCACCTTCGGCGAGTTCTACACCTCCCTCGCGGCACCAGCACTTCCCCAACTGAACGGCCTCTGGGCTGTTCAAGAATCCGAGAGTCCGGGTGGGGGTTACACCCCCTTTAAGACATCATTGGGCTGCGGCCCTCGACCAGGCCATTGCTCTCAGTCGGGATGCCCCCCTCGATCGGGCCACGACCATCGACCGGGCCGCGACCTTCGACCAGGCCCCCACCTTTGACCAATCCGTCACCTTCAATCGGGCTGCTTCCTTTGATCAATCCACATCCCTCAGAGTGGGCTGCCACTCTCGGACCTGGCCTCTTCCCCAGTAGGCCTTCACCCCTGGAATGGGATGACACCCTAGCGGGATGCCGCCCCACGTTTGGATGGGCCGCCCCTTTGCGGGCCGACATATTCTAGCCGAGATTCCCTTAGAGGCCTCCCCCTTGTAGGCCGGGCTAGAACGTAGCCTAGTGGGCCATGTTTTCTGTAGCCCGCTCGGACCGGGTTAGTCCAACCGAGTTGGACCAGACCCAGCCCCCACCGGGATAGAATCACATAAAGGGCCATATCATGAGAACCGGACATCCGTTTGATAAACCATATACGACGTTGGGATCCTTGTATAGAGACGGTCCTTTTGGAATACACATCTTGAGTTTTGGAGATAGTTGGAGTACGGCTATTTTGGATCAATCCCGAATCCAACCGGGCCCTGGATCTAAAAAAACATATAATTCATAGACTGTGCATATAATTGATGCATTGTCTATCATGTTGGAACCCTTATGACATGTCAGCCCTTTTGGTTACTCCTTTGTAGATATTAGTAACATTCGAGGTACGAATGATATCTCAAGTGCAGATTCTAAAGATCTCGATTGCACCATGTGTGAGGAATCTAGTGGCTAGTAGTGAGGCAGAGGGTGGAGATAGATCATGAAAAGTTCAGCGCTCAGAGATCCTCTTTGGGTCAGTGCATACAGATCCTTTATGGGTCAGATCATGTGTGGGTCAGCACTCAACGATCCTATGTGGTTCAGTGCATAACAATCCTGTGTGGGTCAGATCCTTTGTGGGTCGACGCTCAGTGATCCTGTGTGGGTGAGTTCATACTGATATTGTGTGGGTCAGATCTTGTGCAGGTCAGTGGGGGTTAGTTATCTATTGACTCTGGGCAGGTCGTATCTTGTGTGGATCATTAAGAGGGTTAATACCTATCAATCCAGTGTGCGTCGAACTCTGTATGGTCGGAACCAGTGCCTCTTGATAGAATAATTTGATCCTGCATCGTGACTAATCATATGTACTTCTATACGTCAATGAAAACCATGTTTGAGCTGAGATTCTTTTGGAGCGGTCTTTACTTTTTTCTTGTGATTGAGGTTATGCTATGTGGTACTATACCTATGTGGTACATCAATCTTTTTAGTGTTACCTGTGTGGTACTTATATCTTCACGGTGTTACCTGTGCAGTTCTTCTACCTTTTTGGTATCATCTTCGTGGTGTTACCTATGTGGTACTTCTATTTCTGGGTGTTATCTATGTGGTACTTCTGCCTTTGTGGTATTGTATCCATGGTGGTACCCGTGTGGTACTTTTATCTTTGTGGTGTTACCCGTGTGGTACTTCTACTTTTTTGGAGTTACCTTTGTGGTGTTATCTTCATGGTGTTTCTTGTATGGTACTTCTACCTTCATGGTGTTACCTATGTGGTGTCCTTTCCTCATGTATGAGACGAGTATATCTTCATAACGTAGGTATATGTATAGGCATATGCCTTTGTAGAGTCGATGTCATGATTTGCGGTTTTATCTTTGGTGGAACTCTACGAGATCTACGGGGGTCTTGGGATCCCTACTGAGTATTGTTATCCTCACCCCTACATGGGATTCACCCACACCTTGTTGTGTCAGGTACAGATGATGTACGATGTTGATCGAGGCAGAGGGAGCTAGGACCGGACGGTGCAGGGAGGTAGACCATTCGGCATGACCTGACGCGGAGGTAACAGATGGATGTGGAGTGCTGAGGAGGTGATATGAACCTATCATTCAGGTAAGAACCTTAGAGGACGACCTAGTAGCAATTTTACTTTTTTCAGTTGTACTTCTACCTTAACAGTTGGGCTTGTATTCCGGCTACTCTTTCTTTCAGCACACTTTTACTAAAACTGTTTTCATCATAGTTGCTTCTTCTAGTGTTCTTGGACCGTGTGTTTATACAAGACTAAAGGAAATGCCTTCCTGTTTTAGGTAGTATTCCTTTTGGTGCTAGTTTCTAGCCCCGTGCCTATGGAAGGCGGGCTTGTGGTAGTCAAGGCACAGGCCCTGGGGGACAGGTCGTGACAAAGTGGTATGAGAGGAGTTCAGTTCTACCAAAGAACTAGGACACTGATATTTAATGTTAATCAATAGTGTTATGTGTTATGTGTGTGGTTTTTAGTTCGGGGAGTCCAGTGTTGGTTCAGTGGCCAATGTATGCATACACTGGGACCCTGAATTATGATTTCCGACTCAGTGTAAAAAACATTGACTACATGTGTTTTTGAAAAGTTTTGCTTTTGATTTCTTTAGAGTATGCTCCCCAGGTATAACATAATGCATTTGGTGCACCTATTCCTTATCAGGATGTTTTCCGCTTATATAGCCACCCATGTTTCTTGAGAGAGTATGCGATGATGGCCCACTAAGCGATGAGGCCTCGGTGCAGGGCCCCTTACGACATTGGAACCTTTGGGTGGTGTACCAACAATACCACTGCCCATTGGATATTTGTTGCCACCAGCCCCACGAGTAGAGGGTGCACACCAACTGAGCGCATTGCACGAGTTCTAGTGGCACATGCCTCCGAGGTTCTAAGGCGTGATAGACCCATATATGGTGGAGGAATGGATGGAGGCTATGGCCAGAGTTTTCCACCTAGTTGATACACCATCAGAGAAGACGGTGGTATTTGCTTCTAGTCTTTTCCAGTGAGTGAACAAGAGGATGGTCTTCATTGTGATGTGGCTTCAGTACGTGGACCATTTCCTGAGATAGTACATTCAATTAGTGTGTCAGATATATCAATTCCTATTGGTAAGCAGTTACAACCTATGGTACCGGTAGAGGACACATGTAGGCTTAGTACCTTACACAAGTTTCAGAATCAGATACCCCTCATCTTTTGAGGCAAGCCCGACTCACAAGTGGTAGAGGAATTACTTGAGGAGGTGTCCAAGAGTTCTCTAGAGCTTCTATAGCTTTGGCAAGACGACATATCAGTAGGTGAGTATTAATCGAGGCGTACTTACCATTCCTGTTACTCGATGAATATAATATAATCAGTGCTTCGTGGTTCAGACTTCTGAGCGTGGTGTGTTTAAGGACGTCCGAGAAATAACTATTCGTCTATGCATTCTTTCATGTGTTCGGGTGCTAGAGAGAAACCTAACAGTTAAATGTTCTTTGGATTATTGGATATATCCAGTGAATGTTATTAGTGGGAATGCAGGAAACTAGTGCTAGTCTCAAAGGCTTGGGCATGTAAAAAATGTTTCGGGAAGAAGAAGTGTTAGGTAAAGTTTAATCTATAGGGCTACAGATGTGGAAGCGGATCTAGTAGATCAGCATGAGGTGGTGTACATTTCTACATATAACAACCACCCCCTTTGTGGTCCCTACCAAGATTAGGGAGCTAGAGTACAGGGGAAGGGATTAGTTGCATACATTCAAGAAGTGCGACCCATGGGCTCTAGGAATAACTCGATGAACAGTCTCTATCTATTAATAGCTGTTATTTTAATAGACATAGGTACTAATCATTCCTTCCTTCCACAAATCATGTCGAAGACCTAGAGTTTCCAGTAAATCCATTGAATTGACCCTCACTTCTGGAGATACCTTTGGGAGGAGACTCGATAATCAAACTTACACCGATGGTGTGATATGACCCTGAGGGTGAGAGTTTCAGTTGGAACATCTTGGTGGTAGCGTCGAGGCATTACGACAATAGTTTGGGTATGGCATTGATATCCATAGTTCATACATAGATTGAATGTAATAGAAAAAAGGGTTGTGGTTTACCTAAAATGTTGGAATGTGATTTTCCTTGGTCAATAAAAAAATAATCCCTGGTAGTATATGATAAACTAATGAAAAGGAGGGTGTAGCCGATCACTCTTGATTCATCCAGCCTTACCCTGTAGCAACAGGAGTTTTGAGTTTTTAGTTACCAATAGAAGAGATAAATTGTGAGGTACATCCTTTCAAAAGAGGTTTCCACGTTTATCTCCCTGAAGGGGGAGGGACTTCTGCTTTGGCTGCGTACTATCGGAGTTTTGAGCCAGACTTCTCTAGGGTAGTGACACCCTTGACAGCTTTGGTGAAGAAGGGGGAGCCTATATTGAGGAAGAAAAAGTGGTAGCAATGCTTTCAGAAGTTGAGACAGTGACTTTGGCTAGAGACCCTCCAAGACTATGACTTTGAGATAGTCTATACTCCTGGGAAGGGGAACGTGGTAGCAGATGCAATCAGCAGGAGGTCTTGTCTGCAGTTACTGAGTGAGGCAATGGAGCAACTATCCATGTTTTATATATCCTTTTCAGATATAGATGGAACAACATACCTCTAGTATATGGCTATCACTCCCCCAATTCCTCAGTGAATTGAGGAGGCACTGATTGGGACGTTGACTGTGAGGCCCGACGTGATTTGATTTCCTTAGGATGGTATCCTAAAAGATTTTGTGAAGGTGGGGAGCATTTCATCCTCTCCAAAGGTCACACCTTGGTTGTAGGGACACTTTTAGGGGAAATGTTGAGGGAGACCATTTCTTCAGGCAATTCTCCCCTCGAAGGGGACTTTGGAGGATTGTCGAGGTGGAATACTGCTCGGCACTACCACCATAGATGGAGTTGATGCACAACATCTTTCACATATCCTAGATGAGGAGATGCATGCATTACCCTTCTCAAGTAATCGAAAATGGTGAGATGGACATATATGATGGGGCGGCATTTACAAAGGATCCAGATGATATTGAGTATCTACCGGAGTGTGTCCTTCATAGGCGGTCGATACCATTGGTGTGAATTCGCTGGCAGCACGTGAACCACCAGGGGAGCACATGGGATTGGGAGGTTCATATCCATGCTAAGTACCCATATTTGTTTCCTTAGTCTATGTTATGGATTTCAACTACGTAAAGTCCTAAGGTGTCGAGAATTTAATGTCTTGGAAATTCCATTTAATTTCTTATATGAAATTATTTCAAGAACGTGAAATCTGATGGCGTGCAATTCCGAGTCCTAGAGTGTGCGGAATGATCTGTTGATAATTTTTTAAGCTTAAATGTTCACATGTAAGCAGTCTTCATGAAAAATTGGAATAAATATTAAAAGGTTACTCAGATCAGAAATCTAAGGGAACCGTTTCACTAAGGATGGAGGGTTTACCCTTGGTGTGACTTATGTTTTGTCGGCACGAGCCTCCAGTAAGAAAACCCAAAATGTAATAACCATAAAAATAAATAAATAAAAAAATTATTTTATTCTTCAAATTCTTATAACTCGTGAATGGTAACTTGGATTAAAAATCTGAGACCACCACTGAACTCGTGAGGGTATGCTCTATTTAGGAAGATACTGACATTTGTCGGTGGAGGCCACCAGTGAATGTTAATATTTGGCTGTAAATAAAATAATTATGTGAAAATTAGTTTATTGTAACATCCATAACATATAAAAGGTAACTCTAATTGGAATTCTGAGAGTACAGTTGGGTTCGTTGGGACATGTTTCACTTCAGAAAAGACAAATATCGACCAGCACATGTCGAGGGTGACTGTTAATAATTTTCGGATCTATTTTTCAGGTATGTTTAATAAAAATGTGAGCGGTGTTTTCTAACATTTCAACCGTTTATCCAATTAAAAATCTGAGGGAACTGTTGAATCTGCAACGCGGAGATTCGCATAAGGAATTATTTACACTGATAGTAGTAGGTCCAGAGAAAAAATTTATGTTTTGCGACTTCTAAAAATAAATGAAAAAAACTAATTTTTGTTATTTTATTCCATAAACCTCCAATGGCCCAATTAAAGGGGTGGGTCCGGCGGTGTGTGAATCCATTAAATGGCTTGATCTGCCACCATAAATTAACGACAATGTTGGGGAAATTACGAAGCTTCCTAATTAAGGAGGCCCATTATTTCCCCATGTTTTTACTTATCCCCCCCCCCTCTTCTATTTATATGGATCTTGGGGAGGGGTATCAGGGATCTTCACAAAGCAGCAAAGTGATAAAGGAACACTTTGACACTGGACCCTTGGGAAATGAAGTCGACCGAGGGGGAGGTGACCGACAACACCGAACAAAAGTGGAAACGTGCATGTGGCGTCTTTGGGAGTCAGTCGCGGGAAAGAAGAACACAATCCGCCATAAAGAGTGGGTTTTTCTCCAACGTTTCGAGGTAGGGGTTATTTAATTTGAGAATTTTTTATTCCCTATTCCTCGTTCTTGAAATTAAACGAAGAACAGAAGTCAACCGACTAACGAGTGGACCCACGATTCATTCGTCTTTTGGGGAGGCTGATGTGGGGTATGTTTGTGGGGTAAATGTTGTGTTCAATTAAATTGTTTATTGAACTCACTTAACATCCTCCATATTATGTGCTAACATGGAGGTCGTGAGCCAAACAAACCCGGACCAAACCCTACACTATATTTCTTTCATTGCTCCACCTTGGAAGACTGCATGCATGATGACATGTGCCACATGGGGAGGGATACGAAATGTTAGCCACGACGAATGGAGGAGGCGGCCGACATGATAGTTGGCTGTGGGAAGGGAGGTGGCATGATCTCCATGCCAGAGGTGACCAAAAGCCGCGAGTGAAGCCACGAGGGATATAAAGACCCATACTTTACATACATTGTTATTACATCAGAATTGAAGCACACTTATTAGACATATAACAAAACTAGGAAAGGACTGTATAGGTATAGTGTCTTTAGAAACTGGGAAACATAAACAACTGGTTCATAAAGCGTCTACACTGTCTCCCCTTTATTTCATCATATCTATAGTCCCTTTTGGCATATCTTACTTAATAACCTTCTTCCTGACCTGGGGAAAGAAAACATGCAAAAGGGTGAGCTCAAATGCTCATTAAGGGTAAATAAAAGAAATATCAATCACATCATATTCATAAGAACATAACTTTTGGAAATCATAACCTGCAAAAGAGATCATAATTTCATAACATGGGATAAATCATAGTACTGAAATGTAATCCCAATAATCATAACATAAAACATGAAACTTTGTGGAATACACACATAATCATATAGAATCATTTTTTATTAGTCAAGGCTCAGGGCCAAGACTATCTTAGTGGACAAAGTCCATTTCTGAACCGAGTTCATTCCTCGTTCCAGTCCTATTCCACTGTACCGGTTTAACCTGCCATTCCAGCCATGTCTATCTCATGAAATATAAAATATTTACCCAATTCATTGGAGGTAGATATAAGTCCCACCCATCTCATAATTAAACCATTCTTATGTGTGCCACAAAATCATAAATCATACATCATTGCATAACCCATGTAATAAAAATGGGATTCTTAAACAACATGACATCATAAAACAATTCATATAAGATAAAGTAATTCATAAATATAATTTCATCACAACATAATAAAATCAATGTAATAATATGGATAGAAATAGAACCCTATATTATCTTATAAGGAAAATAATTTTGATAAAACACTTGAACTCCATTCTTGGGGAAAATATCATTTCTACATCAAAAACATTTTCCTTTCTTAACATGTAATGCAATTTTAAACTAAAAGAAGGTGATTAAAAATAAACTTGGAATCTTTTAAAGGAATATTCTTGGAAATAATGTTTTAAAAATCCATTCATGTCGTATAAGTTAAAAAAACATTCTTCTCATACTTTTGTCGGAAAAGTCAAAAAGTACCTCGTACGAAAAACGTCAAAAGATTCATTTCATATCTTTTACTATAAACTCGCCAAAGGGTAAAAATGGATTTAAACAATTGTAGTTGGATGGAAATAATATTACATATTGAGGAAACATTTAAGAGGATGATAAAATACACCCAAGTAAATACCAAAGTATAAACAATCTCGGATAAAATGAGATTGTTATATTTTCCCTTACCTTAGGTCCAATTTGCTTCGTAATTGTCCGAACCTCCTATATAATGATTTAAATAATATTATTGACTTATTCAAGAATCATACATATTTTTATGATATCATATATTGTAATATTCTTAGCTTCTTATTAGTAATATTTCATTACTACTTGTTATTCGGGTGTTTATTACTTTTTGTTCTTATGCGTGTCTTGTCGAATAAATTCTTATTTTTATTCTTAGATTATAGATACCTCATTTCCAGAATTTTATTAGTGTAATATATATCATATTCATTCATTCAATTCATTTATATAATCATAATGCAATGAAGATCATGTAGAACGAGTCGCATCACATCATGGTGATGGTATTCCGTACGTACGCACGAGGGATGATATCATTCCCTTGATTTTGGAATTTTATTGGAGTGTATATATACTATTTTAGAATAAATATTTCTTTACAATAATCATATATAGTAATTATTTACACCATTATACCCATCCATGTAAGGTGGTGCTGGAAAATAGATTACACCATGCCGTGGAGACGGTATTCCGTACGTACGCACGCGTGATGATTTCATTTTCTGTAGGATGGATAGATGCTGAAATAGGGTTGTTTCATACTTATAATAACATATCAGTATATGAGTGATACTGATTTTATTACTTAATAATGAAACAACTAATGAAGAATAAGTGGAAGAAGAAATAAATATGAAAGAATCGGTAACGGACATTACCTCTTCTTTGAAGCGCTTCTTTGAGTCCTCCTTTTAGGGCACTAAAATTTTTCTTTGATGATAACCAGTACCTCTAGGATGTCTCTAGGGAAGTGGAGAAAAAAAATTGGCAGGGTTTGGCTGAGATTGATGGCTCAAAGTGGTGTGAGGAAGAGAGAGAGGAGGTGCCCTTTTATAAGGGAGGAGAGGGGCACATTTGGTATAACAAAAAGTATTATTTTATTATAAAGTCAGATTAGGTTTTTAATAGCTCCAAATTGATATATTTCGAAGATAAGGTGGGTATTGGTCGAAATATTCTCATCAAATAGAATTTAGACAATTTGAGGTATCAATTTTAACCTTATCATTTAGATTTAACTTTAAGTTAGATAATTTAACTTTTACTGTGTCTTCTTGTTTTCTTACACTATAAGGTTAATAAACATACTATATCAAGACAAAAGAACCCCAAGTTGTTTATTATTAATATATATAACTTTATCTAAATCATTTGGACGAACCTTATATTTTTATGAATAAAATAACAAATAATAATATAATATTTGTTTTAAAAACAATTTTCTGTCAATTTTGACACTATTTAGTAATTGATTTTTGTAAAAATTATAACAGAATTATTAGTTTGAACCAAGTTAATTAAAGTAATACTAACATGTAATATTAACCTAGAGAATTATTTTAATTCATAAATAGTCTCAAATTACATTTATTTGGGTATTTATAACATAAATTATGTCAATATTTCATTAATAATATAATTACTGCATCATCTTTGTATCATAAATAAATTAAATTATTTTAAGTATAAAAATTACAAATAAAATACCATTATGTAGGAAATCATATTATCTTTATAATTAATATTTAGAGTCGAATTTATATTATGTATAACCCCATATTTAAAATTATTTACTTATTAAACTTTGATTTAATCTATTTTAACCCTTCTTTAAATAAATAAATAATAAATGTCCTAATCTAATCCAAGTGGGCCTAAATGGTCATATTTTATTCCTAAGGTTGTTTTTGGTCGAATTAAATTTATCCAATAGAAATAAGACATGTGTTAGGATAATAATAATAACACTTTTACCCTTAATTACCCTATTTACTTTTAACCGTGGTAAAAAAAGTATAAAGTTACTATTCACCAAAAATTATTTTCATCTCATTGAACCAAATATTAGTCCTTGATATTAACCGTGTCTCTCAGATTTTCTAAATTCCACTTACTGAAGCGGTAAAATTATGTTTTATGAAAAATTCAGTTTTTTAACTACCACTTTGTCGTTTCACTATTCATCAAAAATTGAATGTTTTCAGAAAAATACCAAAATTTTACCCTAGGCTAATTTTGATATTCCGAATCCAAAAATGAAGTCCATATTGAAAAATATAAATTATAAAATTTCAAAAAGTGGTTATTACTTTTCATAACGGCTAGTTTTAATAATATTTTAATAGCATGTCGTTGTTTAGTGAAACTCGGTATTGCGTACGACGCAAGCTATTGAAGAAATGTCGTGGTTACGTGCAAAGAAATCCAAGCTAGTGTTGTGTGTAGTGAAAGATTACTTTGATAAAAACAAAATATTTCTCATAAAAGTCTCGGGCGTTACAATGGAGGTCGAACCCGCCTCTGATGGGTTCCGTAGAGATTGAGTGGCACCCTCGTGGCGCCGCTGCTTCGCCAAACGAACGGCGTCCGGTCCATTCCAGATTCAAGGAGACTAGCAGTGGGTTATACCCCCCTGCATCGGACCTAACCGGGCCACCACCCTCAACCAGGATGCTACACTCATCTCGTCCACCGCCCACGACCGGGCCGCCGCCCTCGACCGGGCCACCGCCCTCGACCGGGCCGCCACCCTCGACTAGGCCGCTACCTTTGACCAGGATGTCAGCTTCGACTGGGCTACTGCCTTTGACTAGGCAGTCGCTATTGACCAGGCCACTGCCTTTGACCTGGAAACCGCCCTCGGAGCGGGTCGCCGCCGTCAGACAGGGTCGTCGCCCCTAGACCGCATCGCCGCCCCATGTGGGTCAGGCCACCCTTGCGGGCTCGTCCAGACCTCAGCCTAGGGGGCCGAGTCTACTGAGGCCCATCACAGAAGAGGTTGCGTTGGGTTCGTCTGATCGGGTCAGCCTGGACCCAGGCCCAACCAAGCCCAGAATCACATGAAGGGCCATATCTTGAGAACTAGACATCTGTTTGACAAACCATTTGTGGAATTGGGATACATGGATCGAGATAGTCCTTTTTGGTTCACATATGATGATTTTCAGAGAAATTTGGAGTTTAGCTAGGTTTGATCAAACTTGAATCCAACCAGGCCCCCGAAGCAAAAACACTTATAAATCACAGACCGAGAATCTGATTGATGCATCGTCTGTCGCATTGGAACCCTTACGACATGTTGGTTCTTTGAGTTTCTAATTTTTGGAGCTTAGTGATGGTTGAGGTATGACTGATATCTCGAGGGAATATTCTACAGAACTCGAGTGCACCGGGTGCGAGGAATCCATTGGCTGGAAATGAGGTGGAGGTTGAAGATAGATCATACAGAGTTCAGCGCTCAACGATCCGATGTGGGTCAATGCATACCGATCCTATATGGGTCAGATCTTATGTGGGTCAGTTCTCAACGATCATGTGTGGGTCAGATCATACCGATCATGTCTGGGATAATTTCTATGTGGTTCTGTGCTCAACGATCCTTTGTGGGTCAACACCTACCAATAATGTGTTTGTCAGATTCTATGTGGGTCAGTGGGGGTTAGTTATCTATCGAATCTGGGTAGCTTTGATCCTGTTTGGATCTTTGAGACGGTTAGTAACTATCGATCCTATATGTGTCAAACTCTGTATGGTCAGAAGAAGTGCCTCTTGACAGAATAAGATGAGATAGCTTCACGACTAATCATCTGTACTTCTATACTTCACTAAAAACCTGGTTTGAGTGGAGACTCTTTATGATATGTCTTTACTTTATTCTTCTGATTGATGTTATGATACATGGTACTATACCTATGGGGTACATAAATTTTTGTAGTTTTATCCGTGTGGTACTTATATCTTCGTGGTGTTACTAGTGTGTCACTTCATTCATGGTGGTGTCATCTTCATTTTGTTATCTGTGTGGTACTTATATCTCTGCGGTGTTAACAGTGTGGTACATCTACCTTTGTGGTACTATCATTGTGGTGTTACCTATGTGGTACTTATATCGTTATGGTGTTACCTATTTGGTACTTCTACCTTTCTGTAGTTACCTTTGTGGTGTTATCTTCGTGGTGTTATCTTTGTGGTAATTATACCTTCGTGGTGTTACCTATGTGGTGTCCTTCCCTCATGTATGAGATTTTTATATATTGATAACTTAGTTATATGTATGGGGATATGCCTAAGAATATTTGGTGTCTTGATTTGTGGTTATTCCATTGTGGAACTCTAGGATACCTACAGGGGTCTTGGAGTACCTACTAAGTATTTTTTACTCATCCCTGCATGGGTTTCTCCCACACATTGTTGTGTCTGTTACAGAAAACGTACAACATTGATCGAGGCTGAGGGAACTAGGACTGGATGGTTCAAGGAGGTTGAAAATTTGGCATGACGTGATGCAGAGGATACAAACAGATGTGGAGTGCTGAGGAGGAGATTTGTACCTACCCTTTATGTAGGAACCTCAAAGGACAACCCAATAGCTGTTTTAATTTTTTCCAGTTGTATATGAACCTTTATAATTGTGCATGTATTTCGACTCCTCTTACTTTCAACACTCTTTTACTACAGCATTTTACTTCACAGTTGCATCTTGTTGTGTTCTTGGACTGTGTTTTTGTACAGGATTAAAGGAAATGCCTTCCTGTTTTAGGGAGTATACCTTTTAGTGCTAGTCGCCAGCCCCTGGCCTATGGATGGTGGGCTTGGGGTAGTCATGGAACGGGCACTGGGGGCGGGTCATGACAGAATATTTGTAATACACCAAGTATCAAAAATGGTTTTTTTTCTTGAGTTTCTCTTATAGCGGTAAACAATTCAATTATTAAAGGGTTATAATCTCCCTTCAAAAGTCAAAGAGACCATTATAGTGGGTTGTGTCTCTCTCAGTATATAAGTGAGGTGAAAAGTAGGGTGATATAATTTATATCTAAGCCACTAAAAAATATATCTTTTCATTTCAATTTATTTTAATGAATTATCATTACATTGAAAAGTGATTACATATATTATTATGGTTCAATTCACTAAATTATGACTATTCATAATTCATCATTAGGTCATTAAGATTTTTATCCAAGTAAATTCACATGATTTATCAGATTTTTATATTAATCTGGATAATTAAATTATAATATAAATAATCTATGGGAAATTATATATGTTGAGATGGTGTTTCATCTGGAAATGGGGATGTCCTTGTTTGTTTAAGGTTCAAACTTTCTAATTGGTTTCTAACGGGTTTATTCATAGAACTAAAAACACCCAATGATTCTATATCCAATTGAACATATATTCCAAAGGTAGGTGCTCATTAGTAGTGGAATGATGAGGCTTAAGATTTTGTAATGGTCAAGAGGATGGGAGGTCAGGCTCATCCCACCTTTTTGGTGGGAATTATTGCCTACTCCGGGACTCTCTTATAGATTTAAGTTATGTTTACAAATCCTTATTAATTCACCAAGCATGAAAATTATTTTTAGACATGGAAATAAATGATTGATATGTATGAGATTTAGAGAATCATTTATATGTATTTGAGGTTATTCATTGATAGAAAATCAACCACATGTATTATAGATTCTTATTCAATGGTATCCTTCAATATATTATATAAAAATCTCACAGTCACTATGATGACCATACTGGTGTTAAATCCACTTAGTGGGTCACTTTATGTTTATTTTCATTCAAAAAAGACATGGATTATTTCAGAGTTTGGATCGTACCTGCAGATGGGACACCTACGTATCCTCATTAATAAAGGAATCAGAACCCATGTAATTAGATTATAAGGATATATTTTAACGTCATATGTGACCGAAAAGAATTAATGAAATATGGGATTGAATCATATAAAGGCTTCCTACGTAATATACTTTTAATGCATAGATCAAAGTCCACGTAGTTCGGGTAATGAAATATGGAGTTTATGCATGGTTAATGGCCCAAGAAGAGATGTCATGATTAATTTTACACCCTAATCTCACGTGAGTCATGCTCGGTGTGAGAAAAAAGATATATCAGTAAATTTGACAATAGTGCCATCAAAGATGAATTCATGAGAAATGATGTGTGGCTTACATACGTATGACTGACCAAGTAGATTAAGACCCGGAATTACGTCAGGAAAGAAACACAAGAGTAGGGTCCATAAAGGTATTTGTACATTATGGAGATTTGGAGTTTTAACATGAGGTTTAATCCTGATAAGGAGACCCAAATTAAAAGGAAAATTAATATTGGGGCTTACTCCTGAGGAGGATGCCCAATTGAAGGGAAATTATAAATTGGGTCTTACTCGTGAGAAGGAGGCCCAATGGTAAAAGAAATTATGACTGGGGCTTAATCCTGAGAAGGAGACCCAATGTTGAAGGAAATTATGACTGAGGATTACTCCTGAGAAGGAGGCCCATGTTAAGGGGGCTTGAGATATGGGGCTTACTCCTGAGAAGGAGGCCCAAATAAAAATATGTTCTCATCTCAATGGATTATAGGAAACCCCTAACCGTGGTTACATAATGCTTGCATGTCATGATGTTTTGGTAGAGGTTCTCAAAGAATTACTTTCAGATAAGTTAGCCAACAAAAGAACCATGCCATAAATGGATTTGAAGAGGGTTTTGAAGACTATGTATTGAAGATGAGAGGTGGATTTGGGAAGAAGAGGTGACTAGGATGGAGGTGCGAAAGTATTGTTCTGGCGTGCATGTCTTGGTTGTGCAGATAGACTTGCGCGACATGAGTCACCTCGGGCGACAAAGAATCTATAGGGTAATACATGGGCGACTTTGAACTCAATCCCTTAGTATCATACCTAGAGGCTTCCAAAAGAGTTGCACACAAGTTCTGTTGAGAGGGAAATGTGGCGTGCAAGTGTCTTCATTTACCATAAGGGGTGGACACTTAGGCACCCATGTATTGGTGAGTTCCAACACTTAGGCCTTATTCTTCCTCTTTTGATCTTCCATTATAGGTGAAGATTTACCTTAGATGTGTTTGGAAGATAATAGATAAAGACGTGGGTGACCAGAACATTAATATGAGTTTTGGAAAATTCATCCCCGAAATTGGGGGGGGGGGCTATAGAGGCTATTTATAGGCCATATGGAACCTTGGGCGAAAAAGATAATCGGGTGCATAAGTGACTTGCGTGACCCATATGTGGCACACAAGTGACTTGTTCGACGAGATGAAAACTTGCGCAGATCCTTCTTAATGGGTTCCTTGTTCATGCCTTTGTCAATTTTTGATGTTCTTCAAAGGATGACTCTATTTGTGATTAAGGTATTCCCCTTTTCCATTCGTTGGACTCCGTGATAGAAAGGAGAAAAAAAAAGTCCCCCTTCAGAGTTGGATCCGAAAAAAGAAAGAGAATTTGACTCTATGAAAAAAGAGAAACAAGGGTTCAGCGACATGCAGATTTTAGGCGTGCAGATTTCGGCACACAGGTTCCAGCGTGTAGGGTTGTGGGATCACCTATATATATGGAAATCACATCGGGAAAACCATACTGGCTTCAAATATTTGGATCTATCATTGCACAAGTGTGTTTCTTTTCTCGGTCAATATCTCTTCATTTTTTCGTGCGTCTCCAGTAAGGATTTCGACTTGCGCAACAATACTTGTGGGGCAAAAAATGCGCGACAAAACATGCACTGAAAAACTTGTGCAGATTAATTCATTTTCCATTTTTTTGTTCCCTTCACAATTATTTCATAAAAACAAACTTACTTAAATGTTAAATTTTTTATCTTTGTGCAGATTAAATAGCTCCCAAAACAATTGGATCAGCTGATGAGTTGGCCAGTAAGAGAATAGATGACATTATGAACACTGTTGTCCATGACTATTATGATATCTGTGATATCACTCTCCTAGATTTGGCTATGTACGTGTAGAAATATCATGCCAATTTCCCACAGATCATCTACTTTCCTTTATATGGCCATGGTCATCTGCACGGAAACAATATTCCAGAGGCAAAGAATTATACTCATCATTCCTGGTTTCAGACTTACACCAATTTATTTTCGGCAAATGTATAAGTTGCGGGATCAATTTTAAATTATGGAACAGTGGATAAGGCATACATAATGCAACAAAGCCCATGTGCTCCAGATCTTAAGCCTCAAAATCCTGAGCTACAGCCGCATTGTTATCCTTCTATTTTCCGAAATTCTCAAATGGAGCAATCCAAGGGATGGAAAAAGAGTTGGGATTTCCATCCTGGAGGAGGTGTGAAGACGACTTGGATGTAGGAATATTGGGTGCGACAAACCTATGTATAGTTTGTCGAGGATCTGAAGGGATCTACAATATATGAAGTCATTTAGGATGGGCAAACATATGTCTACCGGACTGATTATTTTGTGTCGGAGCTAATTAGTCGTCGGATCCTAGAAACCGATTATTTCCATTTAACTCTTGGATATGTAGGAATCAGATTGTGGGATGTCTAAAAGAACTCGGGGGCTCCAATTATGGGAGACATTTATGATGAGTTCATCCCACCAAAGGTGACGTGGAATGATTCCTAGAAGACTTCGTCTCTATGTCGAGAATTATTTAAAATTTTCCACAAGTTTAAGAATTCCAAAACAATGAAATCCCACTCCAAAAAATATATCCATCTAGAGGAATGGATGGAAATGTTTCTAATCATGATGAAGGAGAAGGGGACCACCTATACTCGTTCTACCAGCTACCCCAGATCAGAGAAGAGTGGTGCTCTTGGCACATTCTGGCTAACTCTAGAACCAAGAGAGTTTGAAATGTGGGGGTATGAAGTGGATCAATGAATCCCAGAGAAGACCTATCTGGCGAGATTCTTAGCCTTGTGGATTTTTTTTATCTTCCTCTAGTTAGGGAATCGAAGGGAGGCATCCGGCCAGGGACCTTCATTTTTGCAGTCAAGTTGACTGATAGAAAAATGGTTGGGTTGGCCACCCCAGTTTTATCAATGATTCACAAGAGCTTACTCCATATATATATGGTTAAGTCTCCTTTAAGAATAGTGGGACCGTTCCATGTTTTATGGGGATGGATCACCACTCACATCAAGACATACACTGTACAGAGCGGAGTACAAGTTCCTAGAAGTTTTTTTAGGCCATTAGTGGGGGAATTTTCCATAATTTCTCCATTGTCCCTCAATTCTTATGATCTGAAGGTGAGACTGAGCATGTTCAAGGAATTTAATTTCATTCCTTATGGAAACCTGCCAACCTGGTGGTTTGTTGATGATGAAATAGCTAACCTGGAATTGAGGTCATATATGCTGGCTTGCAGAGATAGTGTATTGGCTACCAGGATTGAAAGAGAGATTATATGTGAGGCGTATTCTCCATATAGATTTGCATGCCAATTCAAGTGTATGAAGCAGATTATTGTATCCCCTCCCATTCATGTTATGATAGAGTAGCATCCAATGGTTTCCGTAAAACTGTGGTTGCTGACAGCTATGGAGAAGATTGGGGCAGTGTTTTATCTACCAGTTGCTGGAGGAGTGAGTCAATTGACTACATGGTATGATGAGAACTAGGTTGCATCATACCTGACATGGGTATTGAATCTTCCTGTCTATCGGGTGGGGAGTAAATAGAGAAGTTTCAGAAAATAAACCTTTCATCTGGAAGGTGACTCTTCCTCACCTGGAGATGATTCACAGGGTTCTTCACCTGGGGCTGATTCTCCAGATTCCCAAGATGGGGATGATGAGGAACGACAATCCTCAAAACGGCCTCGTGATTGATATAATCCTCCTACCAGAGCCAAGATACCTACTCAATCGACTCAAGGTGAGTTATATAAATGAGGAAATTTAGTTACCATTATTTTATATAGAAACAAGCTTCATTTTCTTATCCATTATCTGTGATTGCTGGAGCTGGGAAGAAGTTGAAGTCCCAGATTGTTGGACACTCCTTGTGGCCTTCTGGTGCACATTCTGAATATTTACAACCAGTGGTTGTCCATACAAGGAATAGTTTATATTGTGATGCTGAAACTGCATGGATTGACTTATATTAAGGGCTACATATCCCCGGAGTGGGGGATCCCTGGGATTCTGCTGATATCCACTTCGAGGATAACCCCGATGAAGTGAGATCTTTAATCAGAGAGCTAGAAATGATTATATATTCCACTGATGATTCCTTCCCTATCACCAAGAGTTTGAAGGAAATGATTAATCATGGCACCATTGAGGGGATTGGTGCTTCAGTAAACAAGGATTGGCGCGATTACGTGGCCCTTGAAGATGTAAATTTCATTCATTTTTTCCATTGTGAAATGATTTTAGTAAAATCATTGTTACACAAGGAAATAAAATTCTTCAAACTGATTCTTGTTAAGAAAGGAACTACTAAGGTCCCTTCACCGCAGTACATCCCTGGTTGCACTGCTATTAGAGCCACTAAATCTCCTCACGATCCAATCGAGGTATCTCTTGGATAACAAGTCATGGATGAGGAGTTAGACAAGTCTTTTCACTCTCCAATAACTATATTTGGAGGTGACGATGTCAACACATGCAAAAAGTCAATGAAGCAAAGTTATCGAAGGAAGAAGTCCATAGCTAAATGCTTCATCAGTAGTGCTATGTCCTTCAGAGAGTCATGAATCCTAAATCATGAAAAGTTTGCTCATAATTCTTGGGATTACAGGGGCTTCATCGATTTCCCCTTTAAGGGAGAGGACTGACCCTCCTCTAAGGGTGATGGAGCGTGCTAGTGAAAAGTCACAAATTCATGCTGACCTAGCTACTCCTGAAGAAATGATGACTTAAAAAGATCCATTGTCTATTCCCAGTACTGATCCTATTACTACTACAAGGAGAGAAGAGCCTGCTTCTGGTAAATTAACAAAACTTCATAGAACGTTGAATGAAAACATCAACTGACTTCCATTATGTGATGCTTTAGGTTCAACACCTACATGAGAATATTTAGCGACCACTGCAACTAACTCCACAATTATCTTTGTGGAAGCTAACCGGGGTCAGAGGTCGTAGGAGGAAGGTCGCCAAGAAGACATGTCAAATGCTCCCACTGGTGAGACTAACCAGGAATCTGGGATATCACTAGATGAAAATATGAAACTTGGCGCGTCTTTTGAAGTAATTTTAGATCATATTAAATTACCATGCGATTTAGAAAATTTTGGACGTGAGTGTTATCCTTGGTCCTGTTAAATGTTTTTATTACATCTCTGACCATGATTGGTTGGAATTTGTAGTTCTGTCTGAGAAAGATGATGATCTTCCGATGCCTAATAGGGATATAGACAACCCTATCATTGCAGAGATGCTAGCTCAAGTGGAGATTAACTCGGAAGAGCTTTCGGAAACCCGTCCTAAAAATCCTGTTGAAGCTAGGAAAGATGGGGAAGAGCCTTCTCATGCTTCTGATCTACCGTTGGGTAAAAGATGATAGTATTTTTTGGTTATAATCAGTTTTCAAGACAATTAATCAACTTCTGTTATCCATTGAGACTAACCAAAGCCTTTAATTGACTATTCAAGGTCGTCAAATTTAGTGGATAAATCTAGAGGTGAAGCGCCAGCCTCAGTCCTAAGAGGAGTAGAAAGTGACGTACCAAGGGTCAGCGGGGAAGAAGAAAAATAGGGCACTTCCTTAAGTGCATTAATATCGAACTATATTCCCCCATGTGATAGAGATGCTGAATCTGAGCCCGAGGTTCAAAAGGCGCTCCAATTCTCACGTCGCATGGCATGTCAGAATATATGGAAGATCATATCTGAAGTGCCTCTTAATGAGATATCTTCAAAGATCTCACAACTATCATCCTTGTTCGTCATGCTAGTTATTGGAGGTTTTTGATATCAAGATATCCATACCACGGTGAAACAATTCATCTTAAAGAGGGAGAAGTAGAAAAAATGTCATCAAGATCTGACCAGAGCGAGGCTATTGACAAATATCGGTGAATTCGAGGGAGCGGTGTCCCGAGCTGAGGATGATCATGTTGCAAAGCTGAAGGGGCTGAATAATAAGATCAAGGACAATGTTGTTTAACAGATTCACCTTCAGCAACATCTAGATGTAGTTACTAGGGAACTTGACCAGCTTAACAATTCATTGGAAGGAGTCTAAATGAATGCTATGGAAGCCATTAAAGATGCCAAGAAAGCAATCCATCAAGCTGAAAAGAGTGAATATGGACGAGTGAATGAACTTCAAGTGGCTAATGATGATGCTTGGGATGCCGTAAATCAAATGAAAAGTTATGTTGAAATCCTCTTGTAATTTTTGAAAAAGAGAAGATACTTAAATCTGTGGATGTTCTTCTAATCTTGTGCATCAATGAAAAATACATTTCATCTTCAATCATTTGTACCTGCATTCTCATTCTAACTACTAAATTTTTTTCCCTAATCTAATGGGCCTAGTAAGAATAGTTTGATTTTTTCTAGTATTATACAAACAACCCCGACAAACATTGCATTTTTTTGTTGCTCAATTCTGTCTAAATCATAAAAAATGTACTTTTAGCGAGCTGGGACTCAAATTTCGTTCAGAGTTCGTTTTATAGGTTCCCAATTTAATGAGTACCCTCTCTCTTGTTAGCAGTTTAAAGTCATGCATGTCAGGCATAAAAAGGCTAATGTTTAAGGTCGAATATCTTTGAACTAATGGATTAAAATTGACTCAATTCTTTGATAACTTGTTTGAAAACATATTACCACATTTATGTATGGGAGAAAACATGTAAAATTTGACTAAAGAAATTTTGAATCTGAGGGATGATATGAAAAAAGGGCTAAAAGTCATTAGAGAAAGTATTTACTAAGAGTGATGTTAACACTATTTTTCGAACCCATTAGTGGGTTGAATTATGCAGGGTCACTTAAGTGCATTGGTTACATAGTCAAATAATAACATCTTTTGGCTGATAGGTCTGTTATGTATACTTCTTAAGCAAGGCTGCCTAAGGGAACATGCTGCATAGCCTTGCAAAAGAAGTCTCATAAAATTTACTTTTATATTTCTAAAAGCCAGTGAAAGTTTATGGAGATTTAAATTTCCCAAAACATAGAGTCTTCTGTATGGAGAGAGGTACTTGAATATGCAGAAGATATTCCCAATCAATATTGTATAAGAATTGGATAAATGTCACTCCTACGAAGGTATGACCCAAATGTAGGTAAGGGAAATTTAATCCATAGACTCGAATAATTTCAGATCATGA
This sequence comes from Viscum album, assembly GCA_963277665.1. NCBI lineage: Eukaryota > Viridiplantae > Streptophyta > Magnoliopsida > Santalales > Viscaceae > Viscum > Viscum album. Next base: position 244,017 of record CAUJRU010000250.1, read on the forward strand.
AAAAGATTATGGTACAAATATGTTAAGTATGGATTGTGTTTTCAGATCCCTACATATCGTTGTTAAGACCAATAAGGGAAAAAGTGGTTTTCCCCCCAAAAATGAAGTTTCCACAATTTTACAACCCTGTTAGGGGGGTTGAATTATACAGGGCCACCTAAGGGATTTGGATTCATAGTCAAATAATAGAATCTTTTGGCTGACAAGTCTGTTATGTAGAAAATTTATGCAAGGCCGCCTAAGGGAATGTGCTGCATGGTCAGGAAAAAGAATTCATGGGTATCAGACATTTTGTTACCAGAAGTCAAGAAAAGGGTAATGGAGATCTGGAAATATTTAAGGATAAGAGTATAATACATGAAAATGGGTATTGTTCAATGCATGAAGGAGTTACATAGACCAATGCTGACCATAATCATGTAGTGTTTGGATCCGAAATTGAGATACTGGACTTCACTACATATCTCATTAGGTTATGAATCAAGCCATAAATAGTTTTTGAAATAAAGTTTAATGTCATGTGGGATGAGAGCGTAGGAGATCATAGTTTAGGATCGTAGAGATCAGACCATAATGAGGGAGGAACATTGTGTTATTATTATATACCTAACGTGAATAAAGACTAGGGTTTTTATACGAAATTCATGTGCTCGCAGGGGGACTTTTCAGCCAAGGGACTGAAAGTGGAGTTTGGGGATAGGACCAAAGACTTGGGGATGGATTCGAAGGATGCTCGAACGTTCCTATGTATCCCATAGGGACGAGAATCAAGCCATACATAGTTTTTTAAATACCCTCTATACAGATTTGGGTCGTACATGTGAAGGGTAAAATGGGACTTTAGTGCAATGATGGATGGATCCAAGATTAAAGGTTTGGGCATTACCATGTATGCACGTAGTCCTTGGAATATGGCATGATTGGAGATCAATGTCAATAATGATTTTCTCTCAAGAGAGGGTATCAGATACTGTTGTAGTTTATTTTCATACACGACAAATGTGCGAATATTTTAAGGTCATATGCATAGACTGGGGACTGTATAGTTCAACATCATATAGATAGGACAATGGTGTTGCATAGTTTAGTGTCATTTCGTAGGGAAAAAAGGGATGTACATAGTTTAACTTCATGTACGATGATGGTGAACCAATGTGAAGATATTGGTTTTGGGCATGAACCTATGGAGGTTTACTATGTACCCAGCCTAGAAGGCAAGGATCAAAGTCAGTGTGGTTCAACTGAGAATGAATTGGTGATCGAGTTGTACTTGAGGAAAACAACCCGAAAATGGTGGTGGGACTTATGCATGGTTAGCGGCCTAGAGAAGGTGTTATGGTTGAAGCTTACTCTATGCTCACGTGTGCCATGATCGGTGTGAGAAACAAGAGGTAGAAATAACCCTAATGATGCATAGTTTAATGTCATGTGGGACACAGGGTGTTGTACAGTTTTTCGTCATGTAGCTAGGATGTATTGTTATGCAGTTTAACATCTTACAGGACATGCACATAGTTTAATGTCATGTAGGACCTATTAAGGTAATCTTTCACAGTTTAAACATCATGTAGTATGAACATGTACAATTTAATGTCATGTAGGATGTATAAGAGAATGTTTACAGTTTAACGTCATGCAGGATAATGAAAGGAACATTGATTAAAGTCATGTTAGACGATAAAGGGGCTATAAAGTTAAAGTCCTGCAACGAGGACAAATAGGATGTATTTGTGTTACACAAAATAATTATTCTAGAATCTTTCAATAGTTGGAGTCATGATGAGTTATCCATTCATTGATATTAAAGAATAATCACTATTTGAGTACACCTTATGTATTGAATAAGGTCCTTACCACTTTGGCTCAAGCGTTGGAGGTTTCTCTCCTGGTATCATTGGAGTTTTGAGGGCCAATACCAATTCTCCTCGAATGAATGAACGATGGAAAACTTTTTTATTGAAATATCGCACAATTAGATTCGGATTGACTTCGATTTTGTGCAGGGTGAAGAATATTTTTTCATCTAATCTTTCCAATTCATCAAATAGATTCTGATATTGTTCATTTGTGGATGACTGACCACAAATGGCTTGTCAAGTGAAGGTAATTGAACCTCAATGGGAAAAACTGCTTCTGTTCCATATACAAATGAATATAGAGTTGACCGCGTAGCAGTGCGGGTAGTGGTCTGATAAGCCCTTAAAGCATGAAAAAGTTTATCAGGCCATGATTTCATATCATTATCCACCATCTTTTGCATTATGTTTGAAAGTGTCTCACTGAAGGCCTATATTTGTCCCTTGGCTATTGCATGATACCGAAATGAAGGTTGTATTTGATGTAGTATTTTTGATACATCTTTCTTACCTTAGATGAATAGAAGTTGGTGCCATTGTCCGTCAATATCGTATGATGGGCATCAATTCAAGTAATGATATTAGACTTGAAAAAGCTAACAATGCTTTTAAAAATAACTTCCTTGAGAGGTATTGCCTCTTCCCAATTATAAAAGAACTCAGTAGCCATAAGAATATACTTAAAAAGCTTGGATGTAGCCAGTGGATAAGGTCCTACTACATCCATTCCCCATGTGTCAAATGGCCATGAGTGTTTAGCTGTATGAAGCAACTCTGGGGATTGATGAATGGATATGACACATAATTTTTAAAATGACACTTCTTTGTGAAATCAACACAATCTTGCATCATTGAAGGCCAGATGTATCCAAGCCTTCGAATTTGACCAGAAAGTCTATGACTAGACTTGTGGGAACCACAAACTCTTGCATTAACTTCACTCATGATAACCATTGTCTCTTCACCATCAATAAATCTAAAAATAATTCCATCAAAACCTCACTTATAGATATTTTTTTGGGATTCGGGCTATCATAAAGAGTAAAATTGACCACACATTGCCAGACTTGTTTTTCCATGCTCTATCAGATGGGAGTGTTCCATTTTTAAGGTATTCCCTCATAGGTGTCATCCATCCCGTAGTATGACAATAAGGTTCAGAAATGGGACTGATTTCATTGATTTCCTCTATTTTCATTTGATCAAAACGTGAAACTACACGACGGTGGGCAATACTGATGATTGTTTTGTCCCGGTTTGGATCTTCTAGGGTTGTGGCTAAATTATCCAGTGTATCATCTTGAGAATTTTGTGATAACGGGACATAAGAAAAAGTCTATTCCGAAGGAAATTCTGCCATTAACTCTCTAACATAATCACACAAAGGGATTAACTCTTCCTTTCTGATGGCATAATCCACATTGATTTGTTTGATTACCAAATCTGAATCACCTTTTACCTTCAAGTGATTTACCTGTGCCTGAAGCACCAATTCCAAGTGTGCGATGAGAGCTTGAAATTCTGCTTCATTTTTTATACCGCCTTCCAAAAATAAGAAGGAATAGGGTTGCACAGCCTTTTCTAGGGAAATAAGCACGATTCCTAACCCAACTTTTGTGAATTTTGGATCTTCTATTTTCTTCCATGTTGGACTTCCGGAGGCACCATCCATGTACATTTCCCATGATTGAGGATTATCTTGAATAACGAAGAATTACTCATCACGAAGTTCAATATTTAAAGATGAATCTTCTATAGATGGGTGTTCAACAAGAAAATCGGCAAGATCTTTTCCCTTTATTGCCTTTGGAGACACATACTGGATAACAAACTAATGAAAAATAACCACCCACCTTACCTAACGTCTTGTAAGCATTGGACGACTAAGGATAAATTTGAGCGGGTTATTGAGAGATACCTATTGGACCTCAAGATGTTGCAAGTAGTGTCTCAATTTCTAAACTGAAAAGATTAATGCTAGGAAGCACTTTTGGGCTATGAAGGCACCCAATGATCTCTCTAAATCTGTCAGATATAGAATAAGTGGTCTTACTTCAACAGGTTGTATTAATACCAGTATACTCAAGAGATATTTCTTGAGGATATCGAATGCTTCTTGACATTATTCAGTCCACTAGTAGGTGACTCCCTTCTTCATTAACATAGTGAAGGGTAAACACTTGCCTTCCTAATTGGAAATGAAATGCCGAATATAGTCCATGTGTCCTTGAAGTCATCTTACTTCCTTAAAATTTCTAGGTAGTGACATACCATGTATTGATTTTTCCTTCTCAGGATCAACATAGATACCACGATGGGGTACAACAAAGCCAAGAAATTTTCTAGAGGTTACACCGAAAGTACATTTCAAGGGTTTCATCTTCAAATTGTGTTGTCAAAGTTTGTTGAATAAGATTTCCAGATTGTCCAAGTGATCAGAACTTTGTCTGTATTTAACCACCAAATCATCCACATAAAATTCAACAAATTTCCCTAAAAGGGTTTGAAGATATGGTGCATGGAACGTTGATACGTTGCACCTGCATTCTTCAGGACAAAGGGCATTACTCGATAGAAAAACACACCTTGAGGAGCTATGAAGGCTGTAGACTCTTCATCATGTTGGGCCATTCATATTTTATTGTACCCAGAATAACCATCAATGAAGGAAAGAGCTTCGTAACCAGCTGTTGCATCAATTAAGAGTTCTGTGATCAGAACTAGAACATCATCCTTAGGAAAATGCCGATTAAGATCTCTAATGTCAATGAAAACTCTAATTTGTCCATTATTCTTTTTCATAGGGACAATATTATCCATCCATTTGGGATATTGAACTTCTCTGATGAAGTTAGACTTGATATTCTTATCAACATCATCTTCAATTTTGGAGGCATAAGTTGGGTGTGTTCTTCTTGCTGCTTGCTTGAATCCTCAATGATCTTTTGGAAAACCCAAATAATGAGCGGAAACATCGGAATAATGACCTTTCTTTTCTATATAATTTCTATCAATTATATCTCGATTTTTCATTAGATATTAACTATACATTTCTTTCTCTTCAAGATCCATGGACACACTAATTAATGTGGGGTGTGGATCTTCTTTTGTAACCAGAATTATTTCTTTGATGTCATCCACAATAGTATAGATACCTTCTTTAAATTCTAGAGGAGAATCCATGAGTTCTTCCTCTTTTTATTCCATATGTGTTACTTCTTCGGTTTCTACTTGCATTGTATAAGACGAAGCAGAATTTCCATAGTCAGGGGAGAAGTTAAAATTTGAACATCTTGGAGAAGAGGCTACTATTTTTGACGCTACTGATGTTGCAGGGTCTTCCTAGGGTGATAGAGAGTAAATGATGGATTGAGAATCGATATCATTATTTTCATATGGTATTTATATAACTTCTTCTGATCTGGTTGATGAAGTATAGAATTTATGGATTACATTGGATGAAATAAAGACATCTCAATTTCAGCTTTCATCACTGTTTGTTGAATCAACAATTTCTACCATGTTGTCTGGCTCGATTTCCATAACTGACATTATGGAAGATTCCATAAGAGTGTTTGGATTTAGGTCTATCCTATCAATTTGACTAAAAGGAAACACATAATTTGTAGTCACATGTATGAATGGGTTTACTGGAATCTTTTCCAAACAACATGGAGAATAAATTTTGATAACCTTCTTTGTCGTGGATTCTTCCTTTTCCTCCAGGTGTTAAAATTCTACCTCAGTTTATTGATATTCACATGTTTTGAATGGGGCCTTGTCACCATAAGATTTCCCAATTTGACCATTGAAACAATATTTGAGACATTGATGGTATGACGAAGACACGACCGCATGTTGATATAGCCAAGATCTTCCAAGCCAAATGTTGAAGGCTGTGTCCTGACGAACAACCATGAAATCTGAATTAGACACATGGTCTCTAGACATAATTTTTAGTGTAATATCTCCCATAGGTTCTTTTTCATTCTTATAATATCATTGTAATAGAAAATTAGAAGAGGATAAATCAGATTCGGGGAGGCCCAATTGACAATGTGTACGAATAGGAATGAGATTGAATCCTGATCCATTATCAATAAAAGCTCGTCGGATGTATATATCATTGAATTTTACAAATAGATACAAAGGTCTGATATGTCCATGTACAACATCATCTTAATCTTCATCTTTAAAAGATATCACTGCATGGCATTCTACAGGATCATTCTCTATATGGTAGACCATAGCCGTAGCAATTTCTGTTTCGAATTCTTGAGGACTTGTCAAAGCCTTAATAAGAACCTCCTGGAGATCTTTTGATAGATTCAAGGCATCCAGAATTGATAACATGGCAGGTAATTGGGGAAAATGTTTCGAGACATCATACTTTGGATCCAAAGGTCCGTGTTTCCCATCAGGAAAATGTGGTTTTTCAAGTGCCTTGGAAGTTTATTATTTAGCAGTAGATACTTCTCGTATCGGGGTTGGAGTTGGAAATACTACGGGATTCGGCAGATTAGACAGACTAGGTCTATCTATTTCATGAGAAGAAGAAGGTGTGACCTCTAACCTATCATATTAAATAACTATGTTAGGAACAAATATACCATGTGTGGAAGAACGTTCTTGTTCCTATTGATCCCACTGAAGGGATTTTGCATGAGTTTTTGCCACATATACATTTCTAACTGGGGTAGGATTGAAATAGTGGTTCTGGAATATCCACATATTCCACTGTATCCTAAACCTCTGTCTCTTCCTCTAATTCCTCTGTTAGATACATGGAACATAGGCTCATCATAATCAAAACTATCATTGGCATAAGGATCTATTAAATGAATCACGTTAACAGAACCAAAGTTCAATTATTTATCTAATAAAGATTCTCCCTGATGAACCAATTTAGGATAAGACATTTGGCAGGGCGGTGCATATGCTTTTGAAGCAGATGGCATAAAATCTTCCAGAGTCAATTACAAAATAGGCTTTGACACGAGCTTGTCTTCTTATAGCTGCTCTTTTCTCATCAAATGGCATTGTTTCTTTGAGTATTTTCCTTCTAATGAAGGGGGTTTTGCTATGGAATTCATAGAAGAAGACACAATTGGTTGATTCAATTGTGTTCGTAAAATGGCATGAGTTCGGTTGATCATTTTCCTAACCATCTTATCATCATATTTCTGTGCATTTTTACTTTTGACTTTGTGCCACCCACCTTCTTCTTCTGGATTAGTAGCAGTAACACATACTACCTGGGCTGAAGAACCTTTCTGTTTTACCATTCCATAGTCCACCATCTTTCACAAGAGGCCTTTAAAGACAAAACACTCTTGAATGGGATGCCCCAACATCTGAGGTATTGGGAAATAGTTAGGGAGGTCTTCATCTCATCCCTTGTTCGGCCGTTTGGGCCTTGTCAACTGAACCAGATTGTTTTCAAGAGCCGAGATGATGTAGAAAAAAACTTGTGCATTCTGAAATGAATAAACAGTGTTCTTCAAATCCTAAAACTATTTTCTCCTTTGATCATTTTGATAATTTTGACGAGGCAACCATTGTTTTTGATCCTTAGGAGGTGGATCCCTTCAATATGATGATGTTTTTGAAGTGGAAGCAGGTACATGTGCTATTTTAAGTGAAACTTTATCATTCTATGCTTTACATATTCTCATTCCTGGAACAGAAGGAATTACTTGAGTTTTATCCGTAGTCTTTATAAGAGAGTCTTCAATCTTCTGAGAAATTCATGTAAGGTCTTGAAACCCTCTTGTGTATTTTACAGGGATAAACGGTGTGCATAATTCATCACATAGAATTTCCACACAGATTGGCAAAAAATATTCTTGAGGGAGTGCTAAACATAAGGAATATGTTAATCTCTTCCAACAAGCAGTGAAATCTGAAACTCATTCATTTTCCATTTTCTTATGATTAGTAAGATCAAAAAATTTCATCTTTGGGAATATTGAGCTAAATTGAAGAAGATATCTTTGACAGAGATCTTACCACCCATTAATTGACCGAGATTGGAAACTAGTATACCAGAATAAAGCAGGACATTATATTGATTGCACAAAACACCTGAGCTTAACTGCATCTTTTTTTGGACGATTTCCCATCATAGGATCATAACAAGAAAAAAAATTTATAAAGTGTTGTTCTGGATCTCCCAAACTATTAAAAATTGGGAATGTAGTATTTGAATAATTTTATGGGGGAGGAATTGCGTCCCCCCATTCAAGGTAAGCTATCTTTTCCCGTTGAACATGTGCATGATTTCCTTCCATATCTTCCAACTGAGCTATTTATGACTCAATGGTAGTAATTAATTTTTTTTGAAACATCTGGTTGAGCTTGGGCCTAAGAAGGTGATATAACTGGTGTTTGGATAGGTGTAGTGACCAGTACTACCACTGATGGTATTATTGCCGGTTTCTATTGCGTATGACCCATATGATTGGACCTATGAGGGTGTACCTGTAAAGGGGTATATTCTTGATCCATTCTAGTATCTGCAACTAAATCCCTTGATGATTAACTCTAGCATGCTTAGGAGGAAGACTATATTGAAGTACTTTTGCATTTAACATCCTTAACTCCTTCATTTATTCTTCTTGTTGTGATAACCTTTCCTCTAATGAGAGTTATTGGCCATATCAAGAGGTAGGATAGATTGTAACCTGAATTTTACCCTATTCCTTGTCATGTGCCTTTCTAGAGTATAGAAGGGTATTACACAAAGGAATGCATTACCCCTGGGCGACCCTCAATCTTTTGGTACACACACCTCCTGCATTTGATTCTATGTGTACAAAATATTGAACATGAACCTATTCATCCGATCCCTCTAAGTGAGCATCATGTTCTGGGGGATTAGTGACAATGGCATTGAGGACATTTATCGATGTATAACTCATTGAAGAACTTCTATCAATGCTTCTGTGATACTGTCTTCTTCCATGTCCTTTATGAAATATTGCCTTTTGTTTGGTTGATCTCTCAGGAACTTCTTGATGAAGCATAATTTGGAGGGAATCTCTTGATAAACCAGCCATGTGTTCTTCTTGTGGATTCTTCCCTAATAGAGATAAGACTAACTTTCACTTAGGAGGAGATTGGTAATTTCAAAAAGTCCACAGTCTAGGGGACTGGGTCTATTCCTATTTTTTCGGCTCAACTCCTCAAATCCTATCTGTCGATCCTGAGGGGTTGATTAAAATATTCCCCTATCTAGCAAGCTATGGTGGCTCTTGAGCTGCTATATATGAAAATTTATTAAAATCTCTCCTGATTTTGTGGACTTTAGTATGTATATTAGCCTGATGCATCATCCAACATCCAATCAAATCACCTGGCTCATTTGACCATTGGATTATTTCTGACACTTTTGTCACCTGATGATGTGCATGCTCTAAATGAGAAGTATGTTTGATATTCTCATTTTCTTGATGCAAGATTAATTCAACAACTTGTTCTTTATATTCTTGACATGGGGATGAAATATTTCAGGCTTGTTCTTAGGATATTCTTTAATTACGCACTAAACTAGTTAGATGTGGACATCCTTGGGCAATAACATTTCATGAGACCACTTTTTGTGGGCTATATTGACTAGAGAACATAGTGAAGTGCAATTCTCCATGAAAATGCCATCCCATGATATGAATACCATTTGGGGCATTGGTAATTAACTGGCTTGACCTTCTCAATGCACCAAGGCATGAATGATGAAGGGATATCTGCTACTTTTCAACCTTTGGATGTCAAGAAACTTAGAGAGATTCCATGTCAATTTGGAGTTGCAACCCTTCTATTATCTTGACATGATTTTTATATTCATCATTAGATAATATTTTCTTGTTTATGTGAAAAACAGATTTCCATATGTTGAGACAAATATTGTTAATACAATCTTCTGTAAAATTTTTTGGAAAATCATACTGAGAGTCAGCCAAAGGCCAAAACATGACTGGTATTTCACCTTTTTCCTGTTGTTTTCTCATATTCGTCACTTCCTCTTTGTCATTTGATGAAGATTCTCTTACCTGATTAGACCAAAGTCGGTGCTTCTTTGTTGCTTTATCAGATTCAACAAGATTGGTAGATAAGTCATTTGTCAAATTAGAAGTTGAATGACCCAGGGGTGGTTTAGAGAATGGAATACACCTCGGGCAATCTTCTGATTGTGAAATTATTTCACCTGCTAGCAGAAAGGCATCAGACATGACTAGCTTCACATTTGAAAGTGACTCAAGATAAGAGGGCTTTCTCATTATTGTATTTCCCATTGAAGAATTTTCTAGGAAATGAAAATTATTACTATAGTGAAGACTTTCACAACTAAATTTATCATCATGGGGAGGACCACCATGTTTGGTTATAACAAAAGATGAAATCTCTTTCTCCTTGGCCTTTTGGCCTGGGAGATGGTTATCGCTGCTCTCATATGAAGATAATAATTTGATATTGACCGAATTTTCATAAAGAAATCCTTCATGAGGAAGTGTCTGATAATGTTTTTAGGAATTATTATTGTTACTTCTGGAATCTGGAAATGAGGGAGTATAACCTTGAGTTGAAATAGACAATTGTCTACGGGCTTCAAGAACTCCAGCATTGAGCAAGGCCTTATTGCAGGTTGGATATTGATTTTTCAACAATGACGGATGGTTCTTTTTCTTGGATGCTTTCGAACTCACTTTGGAAACAACTTGTTGATGAAAGTAGTTATTATGGGCTGGTGTATGTGCCTACTCAGGAGAAATGGTCATGTTAGGCTGACTATCTTCATTTAAATTGAGTGCATGTTCCCAACTTGAATGTCCATATGACATGGGGGAGTGTGCCCCATTACACTCCTGGACTAGAAACGAGGTGTGTATATGCTCCAGAGTGACATGTTAATGATTCACTCCACTACTAGGGTTAGATTTATGATTCTTTCCCTGTGATGCTACTGATGTTGTTATAATATTATAACAAGTATCCCAAATATGGGTAGGGATTTTCTTTTGCTCTTTCACCATTGTCAGAATGTGTTTGGTGACTTGAGCTACCAGATTGGGAATATATGTACATTCTGTGTTTGGAATAGGTGTGTGTTCCTGCTCCTGTCATCCTTTTCCTATCATTGAATTCTCACAGTACTCATGTGTGGGGGCAGAAAGTTGTGTTTGCCTCTTGTTTGTCCTTAGGGAATTCCAATTGACATCTCCTGGCGCTACAAAACGAGATTGTTGGTTAGCATGATAAATTGAATGTGTATGTGCTTGTTGATTGTTCTCCACCAAATATGATTGATGAAATTTATTCAGAAATGGAAGATGATATTACTATCAGAATTGATGAGTGTAAGCAAGTGTATGTGCCTATTTATAGGTGGTCACCACATTTGATTGGCGAACTTCATCGGTTGAAATCAAACGAGCCTTCTGACAGGCTGATGAATTATAAACAGGTGTATGTGCCTTCATATAGTACTCCTCTAGAATTTTTTGGTGGGATTGCTATGTTACTGCCAGATAAGTCAGTAGGGTATTAAAATCAGGATACACGGGTATATATGCTCGCTCGATGTTTTCCATTATTTTAGATCGATGGACTGCACTAGAGGGGGAAGAGGTCATAAAATGCTCCCTATTGACTGGATTTCACCTCTGACGGTTCATATTGCATGCTCAGGTATGAGGGAATTGAGCCGAACATCTATAGGTGATACCCTCATCATGTTGAGGGAGCACTATTGCATGAGTCTGGCGGCGATTGTTGGTGGGAGTCCTCAGGAAGTTTCTCTGTCTTCTTGACCTGAGGCCTTGAGTGACCTCTTCATTCACATCCCTATAATATGGGAGGGTCTTTTTGTTGCATTCCAGGGATAATGACCCGAAATGATTGGAGATGGTGGTTGGCACCACCTGCTTCCTGATTACTGGTTGTCACTATCCGGACAACTAGGGTGAGTTGTTTACATGAAGGGCTTGTTGAGCGGACACCAGAGTCAGGATGGTACTGTTTTTATGGTATTCCCTCACCAATTCATTTGAGACCCAACATTTAAGACACTGAGTAGGTGATGTCATCCTCATAGTGGACGCGGATCCATCATGAGTAGCGACCGAGGCATTCATAGGTGTGAAATTTAAAGAAGCCATTCTATATTGCAAAGATATCTTGGAAAAGAGTTCCTGTTTAATATAGAAGACATAATCAAGATAGGTTTGGCCAGACTACATCTTTTGGAGAACACATATGTGTTTTATTTCTTTATTGTCCCTCATATTGAGTTTAATTGGTACCTAAAAAATAAGTAAAACATAATTTTACTTGGTTAAGGATTCACGTTGGGTTCACCATTTTTTGTTTCTTCTAAAAAATAGAGATGACCTTGTTTGTTTAATGTTCAAAATTTCTAATAGGTTTCTAACGGGTTTATTTGTAGAACCAGAAACACCCAATGACTCTATATCCATTTGGTCCCACCTTCCAAAGGATGGAGCTCAATAGTTGTGGACCGATGAGGCGTAAGAATTTGAATTGGTCGAGAGGATGGGAGGTCAGGCACATCAAACCTTTTTGGGGGAAATTATTCCCTACTCTGGGACTCTCTTATAGACTTAATTTATGTTCATGAATCCTTATTAATTCACCAATCATGAAAATGTGTTTTATACTAGGCAATCAATGATTGATATGTATGGGATTTAAAGAATCATTTATTTGTATTTGAGGTTCTTCATTTTTTGAGAATCATCCACATGTATTGGAGATTCTTAGTCAATGATATAATTCAATATATTATATAGAAATATCATGGTCACTATGATGACTATACTAGTTTTAAAGCCACTCAGTGGGGAACTTGAAGTATATGGTCATTCAGAAAGATATGGACTATTTCAGAGTTGGGATCGTACCCACAGATGGGCTACCAACGTATCCTCATTAATAAAGGAATTAGAACCCACATAGTTTTATTTTAAGTATATAGTTTAATGTCATATGGGACAGCAAATAATTAATGACAGATTGTTTTGAAATTTATAAAGGCTTCCTATGTACTCTACATTTAAAGCAGAGACCAAAGTCTACATAGTTTGTGTAATGAAATATGGTGTTTATTCAAGGTTAACGGCCCAAGAAGAGATAACATGATTACTTTTATAGCCTAAGATCACGTGAGTCTTGCTCGGTGTGAGAGACCAAAGGTATCAGAAAATTTGATGATGGTGCCATGAAAGATGCAGTCATGTGAAATGATGTGGAGCTTACATATGTATGACTGCCCAAGTAGATAAAGACCATGAATTACTTCAGGAAAGATGCCCAGGAGCAGGGTCCATAAAGGTATTTGTACTTTATGGAGATTTAGTGTTTTAACTTGAGGATTAATCCTGAGAATGAGAGCCAAATTAAAAGGGAAATTATGATTGATTCTTACTCATGAGGAGGATTCCCAATTAAAGGGAACTTATTACTTGGGGCTTACTCCTGAGAAGGAGGACCAATGTTAATGGAAATTATAGCTGGGTATTACTCCTAAGAAGGAGGCCCAATGTTAAGGGAAATTATGACCAGGGATTACTCCTATGAAGGAGGCCCAGGTTAATGGGGCATGTGACTTGGGGATTACATCTGAGAAGGAGGCCCAAATCAAAAGATCTTTTAATCTCAACGGATTATAGGAAACCCCTAACCATGGTTACATAATGCTTGGAAGTCATGTGGTTTTGGGAGAGGTTCTCATAGAATTCATTTCAGATAAGGAATCCAGCAAAGGAACCATGCCATAAATGTCTTTGAAGAGGGTTTTGAAGACTATGTCTTGAATAAGAGATGTGGATTTGAGAAAATGAGGTGACTATGTAGGAGGCATACAAGTCCTGGTAACGTAAGTAGACTTGCGTGACATGAGTCACCTTGAGCGACGAAGAATCTATAGGGTAATACTTGGTTGAAATTGAACTCAATCCCTTATAATCATCCCTAGATGCTTCAAAAAGAGTGTTGTGCAATTTCTATTGGGAGGGAAAGGCGGCATGCAAGTGTCTTAATTTCCCTTAATGGTGGACAGTTAGGTGTGTATGTAGTGATGAGTTCCAAAACTTAGGCCATATTATTCATCTTTATAGCTACCATTACAGGTAAAGAATTACGTTAGATGTTTTTGGAAGACGTCAGATAAATACTTTGGCAACCAGAGCTTGAATCTGAGTTTTGGAAAAATCATCCCCGAAATGGGGGGCCAATAAGGGATATTTATAGGCCACATGGTACCTTGGGTGAAAAGGATAATCGGCCACGCAAGTGACTTGTGTGACCCATATGTGGTGCACAAGTGACTTTCGCGATGAGAAGAAAACTTCTGTGACTCCTTCTTAATGGGTTCATTGTTCATGCCTTTGTTAATTTTGGATGTTCTTCAATGGATGACTCTCTTTGTGTTTAAGGTAGTCCCCTTTTCCATTCATTGGACTCTGTGATGGAAAAGAGCATCAAAATATGGCATGAATAAATATGAATGATTTATGGTCACCGCAATGAACTCCACCCTTTTATATAATTTATCATATCATTTAGAGGGTTTTATAGAGATTTTTATTAAACAACTAGACATTTAAAAAAGAAAATTCAGGGTGAAAATAAAGAAGCATATTACATTTCATGTTGAAACCTTTGTTGGTAATGATATAGTAATGTATGTTTTATGTTATAATGTGATTAATTTTCTCTATTTTTAAATTTATAGGAATGTGTATAGTCAAATTGTTTCATGAATAACAATACAATAAATTTGAAAAATACTATAATTTACTTATCAAGGTTGTGATAATTTTTTAAAAGTAAAATCGTTATATTAATAGATCAGTATCCAGAATTTACAATGGTATTTAAGATATAGAAAACTAAATTATTGATAGATTCATGAGTATCAAAAATGTCTTGAGTGATTTGAGAGAAATATTAGATAAATATTTTTTTTATTAAAATCGTGTTAAGATCATTATTGAATATATTAAATGGTGACAATTTATCAATATATGAATGTAAAAATCTCAAAAATATTCATTAGATGAAATTATTATAACAATATTTCAATGTGAGTAAGAATTTAAAAATATTTCAAAAGTGGAAAATATTAAAAAAATGGTATTTAATTTCAATAAAATGTTTATATCACCACTTAGTCCCTTGATTCTAAATATAAATGTTGTTAAAGATACAAATTTTTAAAGGATTCACAAGGAAAAATAAAGAAATGCTATATAAGAATACATTTAAATAATTACCCACAAAACAACAAAAGAAAAAGGTCAAGTGATGACAATTAATCTATATGTTATGAGTGCATAGAAAGAGGAAACATGAAGCCTAAACACCCAGGAATAATGAATTACTAGAGAGTGTGGTAGCAATAGAAAATGATTGATATTTAATTTTATATGAATGAAGTTTCATATCTGACTCAGATTCTTGTATTGAATATATTACTAAAACACGGACAACAAACCACTATTTGATCGATTCAATGAATTAGGTAATTTAATCTAAATTAACTGAATCTTTAGAATCAATTTTTATATAAAATTATTTTTGTCAATAGATTGGTAGACTCAATCATAATTTTATCTACATAAATGGGGTTTTCAAAAAAACATGAGATAAAATATATATAGGTTCTTGATGAAAATGAAAAATTGAAAAATAATAAATCAATATTAAATTATAAATTATATATATTTATAAATATATTAATTTTTTTCAAAATAAAAACATTCAAAATAAATATTTTATGTTAAAATGTGATGAATCGGAAAAAATTATGTATTATTATATTTTGGAAGAAATTGATAGTAATAGAAATGATGATTAAAGGTTAATAATATAACTGTGTATATTTTTTCAAGGAATTTAATTTTATGAATTTATTTTTTGAGTGATAATATTGAATGAATCAAGGACATGTCGTAGTTAGATTAATAAATTATAGATAAAATTTTAAATCTTATTTTTTAATATTTTTAGTGGAAATGTTTCAAGGGCCTTGTTATTTATATGTCACAGAAGGTTCCATTGTGAAAATAAACCTCCATTAATATTTCCAAAATATATTTAACAAACCAAGGAGTTAATATCAAAATAATTATATTCTATATTACATGTAAACACTTATTTGAACAATGTTTGTGTTCTCAATAGTTTTTTCCAACCCAATTGGACCAAAATTTTCATTGGTACAAAAGATTTGTTAAATCTGTTTGTATTGGAAGCGTTAATTCGAAGCATAAAAAAGGATGTGTGGTATATGGATAGTTGATATTCATGAAAAATAGGTTATGGTAATAAATTTATATTCATTAATAACTGTTAGAATGGTAGTGTTACATTCATTGATAATTTAAATGAAAAATGTAAAAGGTTTTGGAGAAGTTTTAATTATAATGGTGTTTGTTATTGAAATATTAATACATAAATTAAAATATATGAAAAAATATTTCTATGACAATATGAATGTGAAATTTTAAAATGAATAATTTACTATTTTCGAAGAATTATCTATCGTATTTTCGAAAACAATGAGGACCAAATTTGTTCAGTTAATTTTTATGAGTTTAATAATCATAATTATAAATGATTACATGTTTTTCAATCATTCAATGTTTTGTGGTTTAGAATATTGGTCCATGAAAATTTTATGTTGTTAAAAAATATTTTCAAAAGTAACAGGGAGCTTGGTGTGATAGATTAGAAACAAGATATCACATATGTTTTGGATTCATACGTGCAATGTATAAACCTTAAAGAGTTATTCAAGTCAATCCAATAGGTAAAAACTTCCACATAAGTTCAGCTTTCACATTTGGATTTATTTTCCCCACTAAAAACTAATTTTATTTAAGGATAAAGGTAATTTTAATTATAGATTATGACTATAATAAATTTACCAAGACAGATTTTTTTTACACATAAAAAAATAAATTTTCTAAATTTATTTCATATTGAAATTTATTCAAAATTTTAAAACTCATAGAATTTTACCGATTTGAAGTGATAGAGGATGTGAGATTTAAAATATGGAATTTGATAATTTTTTTGATGATAATAGGTTTTGTCATAATTTTTTATCCCCTAAGAATAAAATAATGTTGTGGTTGAAAGGAAATATTGGACATTATAAGAAAAAACATGAAAATTGTTAAATGAGTAGTATTTACCCAAATATTTCTAGGAAGAAGATATTAAATAAACTTATTTTGTTTTTAAATGAATACCATTAATGGAAATTTTATAGAATGAAATTTATGAAAATTTTAATTCAAGAAATCCTATAATAGTCGACTTTAGAGTATTTAGATTAACAATTCAAATTATAAATACCAAATGTTCTCTAAAAAACATTGATTCAGAAAATGATGAAACTATTTTTATTGGGTAATATTATTATATTAATGTATGTAGGTTTAAAAGAACAACATTAATATTTAAATAATATTTCCATGTTATATTTTATGAAAATCATTTAAATGAAATAAAATAAAATTTAGATTTTATTAGGGAAGATTATACATTTTAACTTTGGTGAACGTGAAAATTATATGCTGGATGAATATATTGAGAGGGATATTACTTCTCATTAACACAATTTTTTTTTTAATATAATCTAGGTGAAAATGTAATTGGTTGTATAGTTTATGGTGTTAAATCCAAAAGATCCTTAATAATTTTTTGTCTCACATTGATTTTTTTTCTAATAAAATTTCTTCAAAATTTGATGATGATTTGATTGAATAAAATTGTATTATGTAAATATATAATTAAATATATAATGTAGATATAAATAATGTCTGAACCATATTTGAACCCCGTAGGAAACAAGTATTTGAACCAAGTGGGTATTTTTATAAAGAGGTTAGAAGAGTCTTGTTTAATAAATAGAAATAAATATGGGCTAGTATCTCAACACTATAAACATGAATAAGGATATGATTGTGAAGAATATATTCCAACACATTCTCAATTATAATCTTTAATAATTCTTTTATCATGTTCATATCATTATAGAATTAAATATTATTCAATTGGCTGTAAAAAGTGATTTATAATGGATATATTTCTTAAAATGTCTTTTTAATGTACCCTCCATTTTTTTAAAATAATATTAATATGATCATTTTTTTAAACTCTCAAAATATATTTATGGTATAAAAAATATCCTCCATATTTTTATGATAGGTTGTAATTATTTTTTTAAATAGTCATTTTAGAAAATTCAAAAGTTGGTAAAATCTTATTTACCAAAACATTATAAAAAGATATTTTGATAGTCCAAATATATATTTATGAAATTATTTTAGGTTCTTCAAGTTATATTAATTTCAACAAATATTCAAGGTTATTTATACATAATTATACATGATCATTGCCATTCAAAATAATTTATTTTTTGGTTTTAAAATAATTGAATGGAAAGAAGGTCTATATCATAATCAATTAAAATATTTTAAATATTTTATTAATATTGTTTTCATGAAAATTTTAAAATCTAAAATAATCCAATTGGTATTCTTTTTAATATATATTATAATGATGTAGGATAATCTGTTTATAATATGGTGTTTAGAGCTGTGATGGATATCATTCTTTATTTGATATATATATGCCAAATTTAATGTTTTTATTATGTAAATGTGTTATATTATGTTGTAATTCAAAATAAAGTCTTTTTATGGAATCTAAAATAGTAATTAATTATTTTAAATGATCATTGAATCTTGGTTCATTTGATCCACTGAATAATCATTTCAAGATAAATAAGTTTACAGATTCTGATTTTTACATTTGAAAAATTGATATAAAATGAAAAAATTTATGTTTTACATTCATGGAATTTATTTAATATTAATGGAGTTATAAGGAAAAAATGTAGGGGATTTATCAATTGAAATTGACTATTACATTGATTATAATTATTTCTATTCATAGAAATTATGTATTAAAAAACAATTTCATATTTTTGTTTTTATTTTTAAAAATATTATTATCCTAATAATAATCATAAAATTTCTATCTCTAAAAATTCATCAAAATAATCTTGGAGTAAACACATTTATTTAAGGTATCACTTTCTTATAGATCATAATGAAAAATAAAATATTTGTTTTTCTATTGATGACCAATATGTGATTTTGTTACTAAACACTTGGATTTAAATAATGTTGATAAAATCAAATTTATAAAAGGATTTATATAAATTTAATAATTAATAATATATTTATGGGGTTTGACTTGGTTTTTCAGTGAATAATATAAATTTTTTCCATTATCCCAATATAAAAATTTCAACTATTTTTTGAAAACTGAAATTTCATTATTTAGTTTGATAAAATTTAATTCATTATAAATCGTAAAATAAATATTTTAAAATATTAAAATGTATTATTGTCTTCCTATGGATTATAAGATATCTTTCAAAATTATTTATACTATTATACAAAAGTATATTTTTACATCTTAAAAAACTGTCTAATAATCTATGAATTCATGGGAAACCTATTTATGATTTTGATGTAACCTTTAGTGATAGTTTGTGTCCTAGTAAATATTAATATAGATATCTTCAATTTTAATGTAAACATTAGAATTATTAGATTTATTCCATGTTATTATTTGGGGCTATCGTTCCATGTACATTTTTAAAGATTAGATTATTTCACTATAATGACTATTTATCTTAGGATGGAATATTTAATATTTAAATACTATAACATTTAAGGAGACGATTTTTTTATCAATTTAAAAAAGGGAGATTTTTTTGGAACATACATTTTAATGTAATGAACTAAAAAATGGGAAATTATTAGTGGATCCTTTGTCCAATCAACTCCAAAAAATTTCATATGGTTCTATGGTTTTAATTTTTTTCAATTTATTTACTTGTTCTTAATTATATCACGTTATACTTTCCATTAAAATGTTGTATTGTGGGATGTGGCTCCTATTTTTTTAATTAACCAGGTTATACAATAAATTAAAATATACAAATAAATCATGTATTTTTTCGACTGGTTAATTTGTAGGTTTGGATTATCCCCCACCTTAAAAGGTACTTTTTGGGTTGTGCCTCTAGGTGTACAAAATGTAGGTTGATTGGGTTAAGCCACCATGTGCATAAATTTTTTTTTCTTGTGTTGTGCTAGATGTGGGAAAAAAATAAGTTACAAATGGTTTGTGATATCTCTTCAATAGTTAGAGAGTCCCTTTTAGTCAGTTCCATCGACCCCTTTATGTGAGAGGGGTGAACAGCATAATAGGAACATTTATATATAAATTAATATAAAAAAATTATGTACATTCTATTTATTTTTGTTGCATTAACTTTACTTCAATAAAAGGATACAATTATTTTAAAAGGTCAATTCACCCCCTCTTGACTATTCATTCATTCTCAATAGGACATAATATATCTTACATGATTTCTTACATCATTCCAAATAAAATAATTTTCCTATTTTATTTAAAAAAATTACATTTTAAAAAAATAATATCCAGATGAAAAATATATTTTTCTTAAGAAAATTTCCAGTGATATTTTAAAGGCCATTTCATAAATGAAAACATTCATTGACGTTACTTATGATTCACTGTAAATATTATACAATGATAATATCTTTATCTATTCTATGGATATTTTATGATTATTATGACTAGATATTGATGATACCTATTTTATCTTCCATAAGTTTAGATATAATAAAATTATAACTGATTTCATGATATTGGGACATACATATAAATGAAATAGTGATGATTAGGCCTGTTAAATTCATCTAAAGAATTGTGTAGTGATTAATGTTTATGATTTTACATGGGTAAACAAGAGGTTATCCCAAGAAAAAAAGAGGGTATATATGAGGTTAACCCAGGACCGAATGAGGTTACATGAGAGCTTATCACAAGAAAAAAGTAGGTACGGTGAGGGTTATACAAATTTGAGCTTGTGATCAATGTCTTTGTAGGTATCCTGGACATAATATTTCTATGATGATTATTATTACACACAATTGTTTCCACTATCGTTGGCATACTATTGTCATTCTGTTATTATCTAATGGCTCATGATATGCGATTCTTCAATAATTATTGTATTATGATATACCAAAGCCATATTCTATGTTTATAATGTATTAATTGTTTAGGATGATTTTCCCCAAAAATTATGATAATATTACAATAATAATATGTTCACTACATGCTCCCATATGATCATAAAATGATATCTCCCATGTTTATCCTTACTAATAAAATGAGGTCACCATTTCTTATGTTAGCTAACCGTAGGTTCTAAGGAATGGTTTTATGTATCGTATGAATAAGAAGTTTACTATATGAGAAGAACTATATAAAATATATTTAATATCATTCCTGAAATAAGATGATTGTACTAGTATTCTCTAAAGACTCAAAACAATTATAGTCATCGATTAAGTGTAATAGTAGTATATAATCATCATTCATCTAGAATGATGTATATTTATGTATGTTATGCTCGGGTCACCTTGATTAGTATAATTAGTGGGTTTGGATTTTTTATATCAGTATTATAAAAATTTACTAATATCATTTGTCATGATCCATTTTATAAGAGAATATCCTAATCTATGATATGAAATGGAATATAGTTTTCTTAGAAAATAAATACTTATCTCAATATAATAAAGTTGTAGAAAATATAAAACAAATTAATATAGAATTATCAATAATTAATGGAGTGGATTAGTTATAACTCTATCATCCCCATTTCATGATGGGATGAGAAAAGACTCAACACTTAGAAATACACTCTTGGGGAATATGATTTTGTTAATTCATAATCTATTTAGAATCCATTATTAAGGATTGTAATATTAAATAACCATGAATGACCTTGATTAAACTTAAGGTGTCATATAATAAAAAAGGTGTCATTATTAAAAGATATTATGAATATTTTTTCATGATTATATTTTTTATTACTATGATTATTATTTATAACATTATCCCTTTTTATTTTCGTAAATGGGTGGAACTTGGAGGAATCATATCCATTCTGAATTTTATGGGTAATTCAATGATTTTAATCATTAAAAAGAAAATAAAGGGGAGATGAGATGTTATATATTTTGATTATTACCAACCACCAATCCCAATATATAATTAAAAACACAAAAAAAGTGACATTATTAATGTACCAAATGAGACAAAAATGGAGTTTCATGGAGTCTATGGAGGAAAAATGTTTAAACTTTCTACATGTAGAGAATATTGTAATAATCCCTATAGGAAATGTTTCAAAAGAATGGGGAAATGTTCATTTTTTTGAAATGAAGGGTATATAGTAACTAATTATCAGGAAAAAGTGAATAGATTAATGGATGTAAATAATGTAAAGCATAAATAACCATTTATATTTCACTGTATTATGTGTGTTGAATGTTGACATTATTTGAGTCAATTCCATAATCCAAGGGTAAATGCTGAAAAAGTAAGGGAATATACCATGACAATAATTGATGTAGATTAAATATAGTATTTATGTATTAGGATTTAACAATTAGGTCATAGAATTTTTTTATCAATTATATTCTTGATATAAGTAACATAAACCATCTATGTATTATTTTGGAGTAGTTTTATATTATGTACTTTTATGATTATGGTGAATGGTACTGCTAACCTAAAAAATTGATCTATTTCCACTTTCATGTTTTTGTAAAACATATGGTCAAGGGATAGATAAACCTTAATATTTTCCTCATATTGAGATAATATTTTTTAGTTGATAAGAAGATTTCATTAATAATGATAATGTAAATTAGATATTATTGGTGATCTTAACATTTATTATTTATTTGATGAAAATGTTACTTTTGTTGATGTTTACAATGTTTTTTTCGATTTATGTAATATATTGCATAGTTTGTGTAGAGTTAATTTTTGCAAGCATATATGATTTTTTTCATCTTTATATTGATTTCAAACAAATATGGAATCAATGGCTATATATTTGGGAAATATGAATAGGGTATATATTTTTTTGGTATATAACCTCATGAGTGATTGATATTATTGGGAGAAAATTCTTATGTTAATCATTGTGTAATATGCAATAAAACCTTCTCAATCAGGGGATTTAAATTTTGGTTATGGATATTTGGTTGTGTAATAAGGGTAGTTATTTACGGAATGATTTTAGTTGAATTTGGGGTGTTATTATTGAGATTTTGGATAGTGTAATATAAATATTTATTCTTATTGGATAATATATGTTAACTGTTTCAATTGTGCTAAATATACCGAGAAAGGTGAAATGAATTTCTCTTATTTAATGAATCGTATTATCATGTAAAACATAGGTTTACTAATTTAGGTAGTTAAACAGTATCAGCATGGTTATTTATCAAATGTAACATGAGATGATGTAGGGACTAATAAATTCTCAAATCACAATCTAATGATGAAATTTTGTTTATGGTATGGAAGGAAATCAAGTATGTATATTATCATGTATGCTCTACCTTGATGAAAAATGATTACCAGAACTAAAGTTAGAGAAAGATACAACTATCAAGTCTTACATGGAAAGTATTTATATAATACAAATGTATTATTTTGGAAACTATTATGTTTTATAATTATATATACATTGTCTTTGAATTACATAAATAGGAAATACTATGTTTTCATTTAGAGATATAGAAATTAGTTATCCTGATAGAATTTATACAATATTTTCTTACAATGTCATGATATATAAATTCTAGTAAGTGATAATAAAAATTTGGAGGGAATAATTTATTTAAGGGTGGTAAAATGTAACACCCTAAGAATTGAGAATAAATTTGTATTTAAATAAATTATATGTGTTCAATAGCATACCTTCCATACACCACCATGCATAAAATGAACCATACTATATTATAAATTATCCCTTATTCCAGTTTTATAAATAAAAATTACTAAATTATGAAAAATATATATAAAGGGTTTAATAAATTAATTTTCTTTGATGCATAATATATAGGTACCCAATTTTCATTAAAATCGGGTAAAGCTTCAAAAATATCATTTCTTCAAAAATTGTTTTTATTACCTTTTACGAATTGAAATTATAATTAATTTATACAATTTTTAAAAAATATTTGTTGAATATGTGAATAAAGTTGTGATTTCAGCATGTCAATATTATCATAGGTTGAATTTTCATCACTTTTCTAAAATGAATTATTTTTATGTGAATAGTGAAAAAGGATATTTTTTTAATACTATAATTTATTTTCATTAAATCTAGTTATTTAAATAAACCATATAGATATAAATTTTATATTAAATTACAGTAATAAATAATACAATTAATTACATAGGAATAAATATAATACTATATTTAGTTATAAGATCATTTACAAGCTCAAAAACAAATTAAAAAAATTTATTTTCCATTGTATTTTATCAATTTATATTAAAATTGATCTTTGGAAATAATAGAAATTTGATATTTAAAAATGGATTCTATATCTGGAATAATTTTTTTGATTTATTTTAAATATGCCTTTTTTATTTTTTGTCACTACGTATAGTAACAATAGTAAATATGTGTCTCTTTGGTAAGGGGAAAACATGTAAAACGAGGTTAAAACATAGAGATGAGGAATAAAAATAATCCTGAACCATGCATGTATATACTAGATGAGTGGTGTTCAATGGAATACATACTAGATATGATAATAAGGACAATTATTTCCATTTTTTTTTATTATTACCTTATTATTATTTTAAGGGAAGGATAAAAAAATATATCACTCTCTTTATTTTAATGGATCTTATATCTTTTTATAGGGATAAAAAATATTATAAATGAATATAAAATGTAATTTATAACATAAATAAAAAATATATTTATTTTTTTAATGAAATAATTATTCTAAACGCTTACACAACATCAATACAGTGCTTGTGCGAAAAGTTGAAAAATTGTGGTTAATGATTTTAAAATTTTAAAAATAATTAGTTTTGGATGAATTGTGATATTAGATGAATTTAATAGGAAAATATAAATTATATGTGATGGTAAATATGTCTTATAACATAATTCCACTTCTATTCTAATGCATTTGACATAAGATTTAACAAAGTGTCCCAAAAATAAATTTTGTTGTATTTTATTACAAACACAATTACATTAAACAATTTTAAAATCAAAAAATTTAATTTGGACTAGTGGGGTGATAAAAGATCAACCATTTCATCCATGAACCATTTTAAAGTTACTTTTCACCTTATAAATAAATTACGACCCTTAATGGACAAAAATTATGTTACCACGATCAAGGATAGAATATATTAACGAGGGTGATAAACTAATAATATAAGGCCTAAAAAGAAATGTATAATGATATAAATTGTATTGGTTTAATGTATTTTGAACATATTAGGTCTTTTAATATATTTCATGTCTATTTGGTTTCAATTGTGTTTATCATGAAATATATTATATTTAAATCTTATAAGTAATTTGATGTGTTCCCCTTCCCTCATATATAGAAGAGAAACAACTAATCTTTTTTATTAATAATTTTTTAACACTCTATGTCAGCCAAAACATACCCTAATAGAATTTTATATTCATTAAATTCTTCTTAGATATTAGGATGTTCCCCTTGGACCATCCTAATATGGCTTATGTTTTAAGGCAATTGATGTCTCTCAAAGAAGAGGTAATCATCATACGACTCCTTCAAAGATTAGTTAATCTTCTAATTCATAAAATAAAAATTTTAAATTCAATGAATAATGAATCTAGTGTCATAAATAAACATTTCTATTTTTATGATTGTGGGAAACCTCCATTCCAATGAATTTTAAATGAATCTATCAACTGCGTGAACATGTTGACTACCACTTCCATATAGTGCAATTATTGATCTTCCATCACCATCTTTCATGAACAGATATTATGATGGATTTAATATTTATATGTTATTTTTATAAAATTATTTTTATTATATAATAAAATGATATTATATACCTTCTTACCTTCAAATAGTTTAGTAAATGATAATAACAATCATTCATACATGTGGACAACCACCTCCACAAAGTTATACGCTTTTCCTCTCATATCTGTTTTAAATGGATGTTAATAAGGGTATATTTAATGAATATATTTGATATTCATGATATAAAAAGTATTATTGTAAGGAGAATTATTATTTACCTTTATTTCATTCTATCAATTTAAAAGTTGAAACATCACTTCTGTGTACATACAGATTACCATCTCCATGAATTGGTGTAAATCATTTTTCATCTCTAATTTATATCAATAGTTGTGATAGTATATATAATGATTAAATATTATAATAATTAAATTATTAAAATTATATATATAATTTAACCAAGAACAAATTACAAGCACTAGAACGTCTAAATGGAAACATGTATGAAAAATGAAATAGATTTCACCCAGAATAGTTATTTCAGTCAAGAATTGTTGATAAAAGGGTAGTAATATGTTAAAAGTAAATTATATATGGTTTTATATGTATGAATATTTCCATATAATATCTTTAGTAACAAATAAAAATTTATTATAAAGAGTACATAAACTCATAAAAATAAATATGAGGCTTGAGGTAAGTTTTTCTCATCTCATTTTTATTTCAACGCAACATGCACCATATTCACCACTTGTTTCTTAGATATGGTGTACATAACTTCCCGTTGATATTACATGTCATGAATATAATTATATTAATGGTATTTAATGTTATATATTAATTTATATATTTCAAATTAATTGATATTCAAAATTTACTAATTTTGTAAGGCTTTTATGTTACAACCATTGTTTTCACCATGATTATTATGGCTTTATTTTACAGATAATGAAGATAAATAGTATATATATAAATAATATTCTTTATTGTATTTCTCTATTCTTATTTACAATGATTATAAATTTTCCTATATATTTTCTCTCACTATGTACTCAAAATCATGAAATAGTTGTTTTAAAAAAATTGACTTCATTTCTCGCTTAATCCATGAATCTTTTCTTCCATGTACATATTTTTTAGAAAACAGCCTAAAAATGGTTTTAATATTTAAGATATATTTATAAAATTAGTCGTTTATATTGTTTGAATTATTATAACAAGGATAAAAATGTATACACTTTTCATTTTCAGAATGAGGTACTTTTTACTAGATGCGTGATTGAAAAATTATTTTAAAATATCCTACACTAGGGATATTTCAGTCCACCATGAATACTACTTTCATTGAATTTTCAATTATAATATTCCATAGTTATTTCTATTGAAAATATTCATCCTAAAATTTTGGATGTAATTAGATATTAAATAAGTGATTTCAAAATGAAAGGGTATTTTCCTCAAAATAATATTTTAGTGAAATTTTAAAGGTATTTTCATATAAGAATATATATATTGATGTTAAATATAATTCACTAGAGATATGATCCAATAACCCCATGTTACACAATTATGTAGATGTTTTATGATTATTACATTAAGATATTGAGGAAACCTATTTTATTATTCATATATTTTACAGAATATGGAATCAAATATGTTTTCATGATATTATAGTATAAATACGAATGGATGGTATGACATGAGTGTTTGGAATATTTATATAGTGAACTGGGTAATGATTAGTATTTATAATCTAAAAGGGGTATATGGTAGGTTATCTCAAGATATAAATATGGTATGTGGGTGATTTTCAAAATCTTGAATGAGGGTACACAGTTGGTTATCCCAAGACTGAATTCGGTACATAGGTGGATACATGATTCCAAACATGTGTTCAGTGTAATTATGTAATTCTATATCATAAGTATTCTATGATTATAATTTCTTCACATATTTTAAGACACTCTCTATAAAACAATCTTATGATTATGTTACCATCACATGGATCATGATCACAAATTATTATTGGTTTATGTACTTATGATCTGCGAAATAATTTTTTATGATAATGATATATAAATTATTAGCTATGATTTCATAAGAAATGTTAAACTCATATTATCATACCCTTATGATGAAGATATGATTATAAGGGGATATTGAATAATATCTACCAAGATTACCCTTACTAAGCATTTGAGTTCACCCATTATTTTGTTTCCTTTCCCCATGTTATAAAGAATAATTTTAAGTAGGGTATGACTGAGAGGGTTTCTATTTGAGAAGAAAATTATGGGTTAATTTAATAATATTTCATGAAATAAATTAATTATATATATAGTCTCCAAATGCATTACTCCTTTGTTGTCCTTGAGTTTGTATAATAATTTTATATATTTAATATTCATAAAAAATGATGTCGTATTTATGTGTGTTATGGATGGGTTGCCTCAAGGTACCCATGAGACTCTTCTATAGGGTGATACATGAAAACACATTCATGAATGAGAAATCATTAAAAACTAACTCCACTAAACCATATCTACTCACATAAGACTCTAATTATATATGATATTTGAATTCATATAAGTATATTATACACTCATTCTAGTGGAATATTGAAATGAAATATCTGAACCCTGATTTATTATTTCACAAAGAACCCTAATGATGTATATTTTGTATTATTTCGCACCCCTTATTTTCCTAGGACATTTTATTGGGTTTAATCAACCCAAATGGAAACATTTCATTCATTTCTCAAGGGTTAATTCCATAAAAATCCCACTACAACATGGCCTCCTAAAAAGCTTCCCGAGATATATGATTAGGTTATGCACCCTAGGGAGCTCTATTTCTATCATATATTCTATTGATATTGGATCTACCCATGTATTACCACAAATATGATAAGGACCATGGTGTGATTATAATAATTTATTCTCTTAATAACAAGGGTCTTTTCCATTAGGCTACTTGTGAAAACTCTCCTGGATCTAGATGCTCATCCAGAATGATTTATATTTGTATTCATATTATGGAACATATCTAATGAGATTATTTTATCCACATGTTGTTCTAATAACACATATGGTCCTCAAATTGAGTTTAAGATTCAATTATATACTCAATGTTGACATTATCCAAGATTCACTCAATGATCAATATACACATGGTCCTTTGAAATGGTGAAATCCCTAAAATATTCTAGATATGATCCTATAGTCTAAAAAAAAATACAACATTCACCTGAATCATCTTCTTAATAAACAATATTCACCCATCAAGGATAATAACCACCCCTTCCTCTTCAAGTCATATTACCCATGAGTCTAGTCTTCTTTCCTCATATAATTACAAAATAAAATAATATGTAATTACACATATGTGCCTCATAATAGGTGTAATCTAAAAATGTATATTATATTTTATAGTTACTAATAGAAATGATGGAACCCCACATGATTTTAAAAGAAAAAACATCTTTTTAGCATATATAACATGCAACACCAAGGTTAATTGAACAATGAAATATTATTATTTAATATATTAGTTATAACATCGTATTTTAATTGGAGATTATTAATAAGAGTAATTTAATTATTCAATATATAGGGAATGGTCATTCTAAATACTAATTTATTGATTAATTCCTACAAAATGAACACCCATTTTTCATTAATGTCATTTTGTGCTTTAAAAATATGTTTTCCTCAAAAATGATACATATTAGTTTTTTATGAGTAAATATTATAATTACTTATTGATAGTTTTATAATTATATTTTATAAAAGTGATATCAAATTTCAAATCAGTACATCATAATTTTCTCCAGCTAAAATTTTGGTATTTTT
Source organism: Viscum album (assembly GCA_963277665.1). Classification (NCBI taxonomy): domain Eukaryota; kingdom Viridiplantae; phylum Streptophyta; class Magnoliopsida; order Santalales; family Viscaceae; genus Viscum; species Viscum album. The sequence continues at coordinate 273,699 of CAUJRU010000250.1, forward strand.
CTGAAGAAATTGACATTTCAGTGAATAGTGAAAAATATTGATTTTTGAAAAAAAATAAATTACATTCAATGAAATGTAAAATTATTCATTTTCTATGAAATTAAATTAACATACATATTTTCTTTAACTAATATAACAAATTATATAGTAATAATCATTATTTCTGATTTTGTTTTAGGATTATTTTTAGGCACAAAAAATGCATTTAACTAAACTTCATTCAACATTTCATTGTAAGAATTTATATTTAAATTTAATTCTTCAAAATAATTAAATTGAATCATGAAAAATTAATTCCATATTTCTAATCATAATGTTATATTTTATAAAATATTTAAACTTTATTTTTGTCCATAATGAAATATAAATATGGTAAATATTTATCATTGTTTTAAGGGTAAATTATGTAATTAATGTAAAAAAATATTGTGATTATGCTTTAATCATATAACCAACACAAAAATTATATCTATTGGGTGAGTTTAAGAGTATCAAAACATTATTTATTTTATAATATGTTAATTTTGTGCTACATTTCTATGAAAAATACCTTTATATATTTTGAAGTAAATGAAAATTTGAAAAATTCCACTATCTTGCTTTTAATCGGTATTATATGTTCAAATACAGATAATAACTTGTTAAAATGAATATTAAATTATTTTTTGAACTTAATTTATTTATTTTTAATTTGATAATATATTTTTAATATTTAATGAAGATATAATTACCTTAAATTCTTTTACAATGCAGAAGTAATACTTGTGAAAGTAGTAGAAAAATCAAAGAACATGATTTTAATAAATGAAAATTTATATTTTTTTGGATGACTTATGTTGTAAATAATAATGATTAATTTATTATCAAGGATTTTATATTCAAACTACATACCCTTAATGATATATTTAATGTTAAAAAATGTTGATAGATTTTATGACTACTTTAATGTTATTTTATGTATAAAAATATACTCTTAAATGGTTATAAAACATAAAAATAGTCAAAGAGGAAAACTGGGATTGTATATGGTCTACAATTTTATCCCTTTACCAGTTATGATCAAATTTTTTACATTATAATGTTTTTTATAATCCTTTAGTAATAGAAAAATTTTCCCTATGGTTAAGGAGAATACCAGTTAACTGAGGGATTAATCCAAAATATATAGATTAGAATTTCATAAACCCCTAAAAAAATTTTTGGTTTATACGATTACATATATTAAATTATATTTTCATTTTTTGAAACTTTCTTCTAGTTTCAAAATGTAACGACCCCAACCCCATCATCCTAGAGTTGGTGGTTGCTTTATTACATTAACATAAGATACATGTAATCACATCTTTAAGGACATAATAGTTTATTAGTCTAGGTAAACATGATAAATACTTAGATGTCCTGTTAAATTTTATAACATAAAATACAAAAATAAATTTCTTTGATAATTCCATTATTCCTTGTATATTATCACTTCATATCAGTCAGAAACTATTTTATAATATCATGGGGATAATAAAAAATAAGAAAGGGGTGAGTTTAAATTCTCAATATAGGTGAGAATACAGTGGAAGCTATGAATAAATGAGGATTAATCATTATAGAATAGAAAATAAATTAATCACGTTACATTTAATGACTACAAAGAGAATTATATGGTATTAACAAATAATGATCAAATATTTCTATAAAACAAATCACATGAGTTAGAATGTTTAACCATGGATATTCTAATTAATCGAATAATCACATGGAATATGAATAATTGAACTCAAAATAGATTTCATAATGTTGAAAAAATAAACATTCCTCCTTTGACTTGTTCCAATAAATCCAAATAACTTTGAGGCCTTGTTCTAAGATATCAATATAAATGTAAAAAAGTCTCATCGAAAACACAATCTAGTTTGTCTCAAAAGACCACCCATGTATCGTGGGTAAATAGAGGGACCCTCCCATATTATACTAAGACTAATTAATTCCTAATATGAAAGGTTTTAAACATAATTAACATAAAAATTAATATTTATTCAATCATAAAAAATTTAAATACTTACCCCAATCATTTTTCATGTTCATAAACCTTCCAGATTAAAATAATTTGTATCATCATAGTACATCCCCTATCAAACTGACCATTAACATTCTTGAGAATTATTAATATGGTATGATTTGAGTATATCCCTATTATATCAAAAGTTATATTAATGTGTGACTTATTATATGGGATATGATTTTGAAATATCACTTAGAAAATTCCTTGAGTAAAATAACCTTTAATTAAAAGTCACCATTTTTATTTTAATAGTGTAAAATTCCTAAAATATTATCAAAATTAATTTCATTTTAAATTAATTTTAAATACAATTAATTTCTAGAATATTTGGAAAACAATAATTAAAAAGGTAAAATTCAAAATTGAAAAGTATTATTCATGGAAATTATATTGATGGAGGATAATTCTATACATATCATAAATGTAAAATGAACATTCCATTTAAAATGTAAAAAATTAAAAAAGTTACTTATTAAGATAAAAATGAATAATACTTTTAATTTTTTGTTGGTAAAAAATAAAACTTGGTTAAAAATATTAGTAATAAAGATTAGGTGAATGTTAATAAAATTTCTAAATTTTTTTAGGAAACTAGGTTTTGTATAAAAAAGGAGTTCTGAATGAAGATAGAAATAAATCCAGAATTTCACAAGAAAATTTCTCAATCATTTTAAGTATAAAAGGGTGGGAAAATGGTACTATTTATTGAAATGCTCACGAGTAACCATAGGATAATAAAATAGACTAATTTTAAGATTTAAATATCAAATAATTTTCACACGAGATATGTATACATAAACAACAACGAATAATGATGAGATTGTGAAATAAACCCTTACCACATTGGAAACATTTGAATAATAAGTGAAATTAGAGAAATAACACTATGTAAAATGTTATATACCATTAAGATTAATGAGTTAATTCTATAATATAATAATAGGCAGTATATAAAACATAAAAAGGTAATTAATGGTGAATATGGAATATGTATCACATGAATAAAAGAGAGACAATGAACCATTAATTTGAGTTTGAATAATCATTTTGTAATGTATCAACCCTTATCATTAGCTTAAGAAGGTGGAGGGATGCTACATGGCCATAAGGGAAATCCCCAAGGCACAAATGGATTACATTAAATTCTAAGGGATGTATGAATAATGGTGAATGGTTTTCCCTTTTAAATAAAACACCAAACCAAATGTGCTAATACCATAATAAAAAAATGAGGCATATCAATAGTGGTTCACAACTAAATAAGTCCAAAATACCAAAAAACAAAAATAAAATAGTATATAATATGAGTACCAAGAGGAAGAATAAATAATAAAACCCAATAAATCTATGACATATCTTCGTAGCTCTACACCAAGATCCATGCTACAGTCTCTAAGCACAACAATACCCCCTAAAAATCATGGTGAACCACTATGGAAATGATATGATTTACCATTACATATGACATGGGGTACAACATTCGAAGAAGCACCAATGTTACAAAGTAGGGGGGTGAGTAATAATAATCATTTGGTTTTCCCCAAATGAATACCCTTCACATGCTACAATAATAAAACAGGTTAGCATAATTTAAATAAAAAAAGTTATATAAATCAAAGAAATAAAGGGAAAATTTCCAATAATCTAAACACACCATTACGAAACCATTTTACCCAAATCAAAAAAATACAAAAATAAAGGAACCAAACCCAACAACAACCATTTCCCAACACATATTTCCATAACCCAATTCATCTTGTGGGGATTTACACATAACACACTCAAGTATAAAAACCAACATCAAGAGATAGATGTTCATTGATGGTGGATCTTCACATCCATAAGCCAAATCCCTTTTTATTGATGTGCATCACAACCACATGATTTTTGTACTTCACAACCATGATTTATCCCATGAGAAATGTTCTTCACCACATAATAAGAAACCATTCCAATCATAATTCTAAAATCTCATCAACCAACACATACTAAACAAAACCATTAAATACAACATGTTCCATCCAGACCACTGATTAAGCCTACACAATTCTAACAAAAAGTTGAAACAACCTTTCAATAATCATAATCATTTACTAAAATTTTCATTAGGCTACATCCCGAAAAACCCCATTTCAATAACCCTTTTATTGAAAATGATTTTGTAAAACCATTTTCCCTAAATCAAAAATGCCAATGATTTTAAATTTTTCATTTAAAAATACGACAACAAGAAAATTTCACAATAATAACCCACCTTTTCCCAAAACCACATACTATCATAAAATGGGTTCCATGTAATCTTTTGACATCAATAACATAATAAATTTCCCGAAACAATAATTAATTTTAAATTAAAGCTTTTATGTTCTATAAAAACATATTTCAGAGAGAATCCACCAACCTATGGGTTTAATAGAAATCGACTAATGCCAAACTACACCACATATCAGGGTAAAACATCCATGAAAATTCCCTAGATATATTTTCCTAACATCGCAAAGCCCAACTCCCACCATTTTAAAAAAACAAACTCCATATATCAACAGGTTTCATATGTAAATATAGAAAATCGTGTGAATGGGATGTATATATAAGGGGAAAGAAAGAAAAAACCATGAAATGAGACTTACTAGAGGAGAATATCCCTTAAAGAACCAAGAAAATCCTTAGTTTTGCTTCCAAAATGGCTCGGAGAGACCCTATAACCCCTGAGAAGAGTGAATCCTAGGTGAAATTTGAGTTGAGAGAGAAATGAAATGATTAGGGAAAGACCCGAGTGATCCCATTTTTAAAAACCCCATTTTTAATTCAACACACCGTTAGTTCAACGGGTTAGACCAACCTTGAGATAACCATTACACTACTACTATCCAAAGGGTGTGAAAAAACACTAGTTTAAAATCACGATTTATGTATTATACACATTAATAAATGAAATAAATAAATAAATTTATTAACACAAATATAGAAGTAGTAAAAATTTTATTTATAGAAAATGTTTAAGACATCTTTAACATAGAAGAGATAAACCATTAAAACCACTACTATTGATAATAACATAGTTAGAATTCCTCCAAGAAACACAACAATATTGACTCGGTAGTTCACATCGCTTGGATCTGTTCTAATCACAAAGGATATAGCAAGAACAACACCAACAAAAATAAGAATAAGAGGAAAATATAAAACCATTTTCAATGCAGTCATATGAGCATAAAATAATTTTTGTTTGTGTATACATTCCCTTAGATATTTATATTTATATGTATTTTCATCTGATCATTATAAAAAATGAATAGTTGATCTTTTAAAATAATGAGGAAAAATGACATGTGATAAATTTTATATATAGAGAAATAATATTGATTTGTATATTATTATTAAATTTTTATTTATTTTTCAATAAAAATAGTAATTTTTTTAATTATTATTATTAGTGTATATAAATTAATAGTATATTTTTTTTATAAAAACATAAGGACTTATAGATACATTTTCTGACTATTATATTTGAAGTATTATTAAAACATAAAATGTATGAAATTTAAAATTATCTAAACTAATAAATGAAAATTAGTATGAGATTAATTAATTACAAAATTTAATTAATGATTGAAGTATGTAATATTTTTTTTGCGAATATATTATGTTAGGTGATCAATTTTTATTTTAGTTTAAATATTGTAATTCATTTCAATTATATTTTTTGAAGGGAATTGATTATTAAATTTATTTTCAAGTATTTCATTTTTTTAACTATAAAATGAAAAATTGAATAAATTATATAAAATATAAAATATAAATAATACATTGGAAGTTAATTAGCGAAGGTGATGATTTCCAAAATAGTCTGCTCCTACCTTATCCGTCTGATCCAGCGATCATAAAATCTACATGGTCTGATATGCTCGTGGCACCCTAATTTCCACACCCCACTGTGAACATGTGGCATTCTGTTTCAGTCTTCGACCTCGTATGGAATCCACCCTATACCGTGAACAGTTGATTTGAATCACGAACTAAATCTCACACTTTAATTAGATTGAATCATGACTATGTATTATTTTCTGTTTTCAACCTTCAATCATCTTCAACCAATGGTTGAAACCAAGAAACTCTAGACAAAGGCCTTCTCATCCACTTATGGAAGTGGTTTCTCACTCACCCATGGACCATTCCGTAAATTCTTGTCTTAAAAAATATTTATAATGATAAAAACTATCAAGAAACCACACAACCTACAATGATATAATTTTAACAATTAAAGAAACATATCTTAAAACCACATCAACACTCTACGATACATCAATAATTTTAAATAAAAATATATGGACTCTTTCATATTAAAATTTATGTGCCTTGAGATCTAATAAGATCTTCTTGGATCACAAATACATCCAATTATATGAATAATATATATATATATATTAATCAGTTTAAATAAGTCTTAATAAAATAAAAATTTAGTTAGAAATGCATATCAAAACCAATATAGAATTATTTTTTTTAAATACCTGACTTTCAAGAGAATGTGTATTATACCAATAAAAAATAGAAATCTTTTCTTAGAATAACACAAACTTCACCAATGCCATTGAGATCCTTACTGTTCAATAATAATTGTAATGTAAATTAATTTGTGCTTATTTTACATTTTAGCTTACATTTTAATCAAATGATATTTGTGTATTTATTTTAAAAACCTTCTGAAATCGTGATTTTCATTTCATGATCAAACACAATTTTTATTAGACATTCATATACTTATTGAAAATTAATAATCATTTTTTATTAATAATTTATTATTTTAATTAGTTATTAGTACATGTAAATATATATATTTATATCAATAGAAAAATATGAAAATAATTTTTTATTTTAATTTTATTTTCAAGGTTTAACAATTATAAGGGAATTTTGTAGTTTTACTAAAAAATTTATGGATTTTTGGACCTATAATAATATGTTAATAAATATTTTATCTTACATATGTAGAACTCCATTATTTCAGGATGTTTTCCTTCATCCATTTTTATCATTTTATGTGCATCAGTTTTATCTGCACCCATATATGTCAACATCATTATGAGTTATGGACATATCGTATAACATGTGAAATATCAGGCATGTGTTATTAATTATATGTATTATTGATGATTAAATGTATTTGTGTGTGAATCCTTTTATAAGGACTATGAATTGAAAATTGATTTCATATTTGGCAATGGCATGACGACATGTGTTTTGGTTATTTCAAACCTATAAAATGTGTATTTCCTTGTGAATGTTTATATATATATATATATGAATTTATATATTAATAATGTTTTCATGATTTTGATATATGAAAATCCAATAGAAAAATATGTATATACATAAAGAATGAATAATTTTTTTTCTTCATAAAATCCAACACTTAAACATTTAAAATATGGTAGGGTATTGGGGAGTAAAACCAACCCTTAAACAAGTTGGTACGCCCAAGATAGACTTTAATGTTTCAAAGTTTCTACATTGTTTTCAATTTCAAAATCATGGTATATATTTTCTGAAATTCAATGGAATATTTTAATATAATTTTTAATGAGTAATATGTTAAATGTACCAGTGTTTTAAATAATATTATTAAATGTTATTTCAGAAGAATATTTTACTTAAAAGGTATTTCAATTTTTTAAACACCATACTCATCAAATTAATGACCATCCCCTTATTTTATATTATTTTCACAGGTACTAGAGATGTTCGAATTTAGTTTTCATCACTTTTGGAGATAGTGTGTGTGGAATCATAGTGGATATACTATTTAGTTCTTTTTTACTCTGATAAATTGGGAAATTCATTCTAATTTCTCCAGAACCTAAACTAGTAAAAGTTCCTCTATTTTTTTTTGTTTTGTTCAATTTTTTTGTTATTTTTACAAAAACAATTACACATAATTTTCAAGTATTGAGTCTGTATGAGTATGCTTGGGTCATTATTGGGTTCCCCATGTGGTTTCCTCACACTGTTAGATAAATTTTGTTCCATCCGTGAGAAATACCTCTACCTAAAGTTGCACTGTTAGGTAGGTTTATTGCACGATTTACACTAACTGTGCTCAAACCGTTCACCCCTACAAATGATTAAAACCTTCCCAAAACCGTTCAAAACTCTCCCATCCATTACAAAACCACTTTTCATTAAAAAAAGTCGTAAATAATGGTTAGATACCTCTAACCGAGTGTGATTCATTCTACCCACCAGTGAAATTTCCATTTTTTGAAAGTACAGAACCATTACATTGCTGAAAGAGGTCGGGCCATTGTTTGGTTATATCATTCTCACAATCCCAAGTCTCTTCCTAAATCTAATAATGTTCCAAAAAACCAAAACTAGACTAATGAATTTACTATACATGCCTTTATCTTTGCTTTCTATAATCTGAATTGGCACATGCACAAAATAAACATATGCATGTAGCTCAACATGATCCCAATGGATCGCATGGTTGTGATTTGGATGATAATTTTTCAATTGAGAAAAATGAAAAACATTGAACACCACACCAAACCGTGGTGGTAAAGCTAAACAGTATGACTCCTCTACAATATTCTCAAGTATCTCAAAAGGGCCAATATACCTCAGAGATATATTTTCCTACTTTCCAAACTGATGATGTCCCATACTTGGAGAGTTTATCGAGAACACATGATTACACACCCCGAGTGATAATGGCCATCGAGAACAGTCAACATATGATTTCTAATGACTCTAACCCATCTCCACTCTCTTATTTATCCACATAATATTCTCTATTGTCTCTTGGACAAGGCTCATCCCAACTATAAAAAATTCACATGTTTCTACCCAATAAAGTGGAGAATGAGAGTACTCCCATACAATTATCAAACAGATCCATATGCATGGAGGCCTGATAACTGTTATTGTATGAGAACTCCATCAATAAAAATCTATCCTCCAATGAGCCACCAAAATCCATGACATAAGCTTGTAACATATGTTCTATCATTTGTATCATCCTCTCAGATCTCACACCCATATAAGGATGATATGATGTGTTCATCAACAACCATATCCCAAGGGATTGTTGTAAGGGTTTACAGAAATGAGATGTGAAGCATGGGTCGCTATCTAATACAATTGAAACTAGAACCTTGTGCCTCTTCACAGCCTCTTGGATATAGATTTTGGATAGGTCCTCCACCATATGAGATTCATCGAAAGGAATGAAATGGGATGAATTCATGAGCTAATCCACTATCACCGAAATAGAATCATGCTTCTTGACCATTCTTGGGAGACCTATAAAAAATCCATCACTCTTTGCTCCCAATTCCACACAATTATAGGTAATGAATACATCATACATTCTAGCCACTAATTCTCCACCTTGACTTGATGACAACTTAAGAATCTTGATACAAACTTGGTCACTATCCTTTTCATACCCTCCCACTAAATATTCTCTATTAACACCTTGTATTCTTTTTCAATCCTAGGATGAAAATCTAATCTAGAATGATGATATGTATTGTGATGTTACTCCTGAAAATACCCAAGTACAACAATAAAATTCTAAAAATACAACCCTGAAGGCCCATCTAGTTTCCATCCCTCAATATTCTCCCCACCATTGATTTTCAACTTCATCCCCACACACTCAGAATCAGACATCAACTACCTTTAACCAATACAAACAAGTTAGGAACCAATGAGACTAGAATGAAAACTAATAAATCATATTAGTCTCCACATTCCATCCTCATATTGGCTATAACCAATATCAACTACCATTGTTATGATTTCAGTTTCACCACTTGAGAATATGATTTTACACTTAATTCATCTACCAACAAATTTCCTTTATCTGGTGTGCACATCAAGTAAATTTCAAACATATAGAGATACACTGTCAATATTCATTGCCACAAATTCAAATATCACTATGATAAAATATGATTCAAGAAATTATGATCGGTAGAAACCATTAATTTCTCCACAAAGAGATAGTGATGAAATTTTTTTAAATCATAAACCACCACTAATAGCTCCAAATAATGTATTAAGGAGTTCTTTTTTTTGAAACCACGGTTGTCATGATCCATACAAAACAACATGATCGCCTTGCATGATATCACACACAACCCTGATCTTAATGCATCACAATACACCACATGTCCATTCCCAAATTTAGAATAAACCATGATCTCTGCTGATATTAGATGATCCTTAAGCTCCATGGAAGATTTCAGACACTACCAATTCCATTGAAACAGAACATCATTTATTTTCAAAGCAACCATCTGTGAACTAAATTGTTATAAGTCATGAAAAAGAGTTAATAATACCCGTCTTGACCAAGGATCCTTTATATCTCAAAAACATTGTTCGGTAGTTTCCAAGAGATAAAAACCTCTACCTTCACTGGATCCCCCGAAATACCATTCCCATAAATAAAATTTCCAAGGAAACAAACATCTTATATCCAAAAAAACACACATCGATAGTTTAGCATAAAATTGATGATATCTGAAGATTCCCAACACTATATCATAGTTTTGGTCATGCTCCAAACTATTCTTTGAATATACAAGTATATCATCCAAAAATATGACCATGAAAGAATCCAGACATCATAGAAATATATGATTCTTCAATTCCATGAACAATGATGATGCATTATTAATGCCAAAGGTCATATCCACGTACTGATAATGTTCATATCTATATCAGAATGTTATTTTAGGAATATCCTTCTTATGCACCTCCAACCGATGATATCCTTATTGCATGTCAATTGTAGAGAACTAATGAGCTCCCCTCAATTGATTAAATATTTCATCAATGTGTGTAAGTGGATAGAAATTATTTATAATAATTTGGCTATGATTGCATTAATAAATATATATCCAAAGAGTTACATATTCTTTTTAAACAAAAAAAACCGATGAAACCCACAAAGGTATGATAGTACAGATGAACCCTTTGTTTTATAGCTTGTCCAACAACACTTTTAAGTACATCAATTCTACTAGTATCATCCAATAATATGTATATTAGACAATACTATCCCTAGTAGGAGATCAATCATAAATTCCACTTATCTCATGGGTGGAAATAATAAATATTCTCCAGGAATGACATCTATAAACAGATCAACCAATACCGGCACTATTTTTCTCCCAACCTCTTCCAATGATTCCATATAAAATTATTCTAATTAATAATATATCTTCCGAAATACTAGTCCCAAAAAGACTGTTGAACTAACCATTACATTTTACTATCCTCTAATTAGATATTTAGAACCATCACTATTATAAAACTAACCATTTTTTTATAATAGACGATGTGGGCATAAAGCATTGTAATCCCATCCATACCAAGGTTTATATAGTACACATCCATCTCAATGACTTATAAATCCAACATCAAATAAACCTCATCAACAACTATACATCATTAAATACATAAGAATGATTGATATGCTCTTTGGTATAGAGGAATTTTATGTTTAAAAAAGGCATCATTTCCACCCTTAATCCTAAAAAATCAACCACAAAAGATGCAATGAATGAATGAGAATCACATATATCAAAAAAAACATGTAGAAAGGTTGAACTAAAAGGAATTGTATCTCACACTAAGGAAATTCTCAACTGATCATCCACCACAACCTTGTTGACTCCAACTATATTTTTTCCTGCCACTCTTTTCTCATTATTACCCTACTGAACATAACCTGCTATGGATTCGTGGTATTACTGAATGAACCATGACAAACATGGATATTCTAATTAGGGGTACGCTGTGACCCCCATCCCTTCAATTCATATGATTCCTATTACCCCTGAGGAGTGTCACAAGCCCCTGACCTCAAAGAATTGTGAAAAAACGCTAATGATACCCCTTCAACTTGTAGTTATGACATACTCAAGGTTGTGTCGTACAATCTCGCTTCATGTGACTAATATAACCACAATTAACACATCCACCCATCCTTAGAGGCTTTAGAGGATGATTCACCAATCCCACTACTAAATTCTAGGCCATACTCCCCCATGAAAATAGGTATCCCAATTTCTCTTGATCCTTACAATATAGTATCCACTATTCCGGATGGGCACCAACATGTTTCACTCGACGTTCATCCCAAATATACCACTTTCATCCACTGATGATCTATTCACCATTTCTATATAATAACTTGTACATAACACCACAATTTTTTAATGAATTTATTGAATCAATACCAATTAAAAATTCACACATTCCAGGATGCACTAGCCACCACCTCGGGGGGGAAACCTCAATAAGTTCATAAACGTAGGTTCATATCCAGTCATCGACATATTCTCCTTCTTCAAACTGAAGAAATTTGTTGTGCATGTGATTTTGAACATATGAGGGTGGAATTGGGTATTTAAAAAATCCTCAAAACCCTCCCAGTCCATAACATGTTCCATTTCATCATGAACATCCAACTCCCACCACTAATGTGAAATATTTTCCAACATATATACTACTAGATTTACTATTAACTCTACTACTGTTCCTAAGAAATCGAATATCTGATTCATACTATTTAATAATTCATTTTCCCTTTCTGGCTCAAAATCACCCACAATAATAGGTGGGTTCTACATTTGAAACTAAAATATGTGATAAAAATTTCTATAATTATCTCTTCCATTCCAACATTCTATATCTTGGAATGCTTGCAGTATACTCTTCACTAGTTGCTGGTTCACGTGGGGCTCAAGTGCAACCACATTTTCTGCAGGATCGATCAATTGGTCTTAATGATATCTACTCGGTGCCATTTATATCAATACAAGAATCCCCGAAAATTTCAATCCTTACCAACTAATGGCTTATAATTTCCAATTATATCACATTATATCTATAATAACAATACATCCAAAAATTTCAATTTTCCATGTTCATCAATTCTGAAAAATTTGTAATGTATTTAAAATTAAACCATATTCAAAATAACACAACCATTCTCTTTTTAAAATCACACATTTGAATGTTATTTATATATTTCTTAAAAATCAAATCATTCATATCATGACATAAATCATTATTCCTAATGAAATATGCATCCTAGTGGGAATTCATTTTTATCATCCATTAAATGATCTTCTCATTGGCTATACCCATGGCAATGATATCACACTCTTAAAAGTGTATGCAAATAACTTATGTACCCAAATCCCTATTAACTTGATGTTCAAAATAAAAGGGTTAGCTAGTCTCATTAATGTTATACATTTCATGTTTCGAAAAAATATGCCTTGCTACCATCCCAAATAAATTAATACACCAAGAATGATTGTCAACTTGAAGACCAAAAATCAACGTGTGATAACTGAATAAATGTAAATGTCAAGGATTGAACAAACATAAACCAATTATAACACGATACCCATTCTCACTGGCTTAATAAGGTAGTTGAATTCTACTTATCATTAAGCATCATCCACATGGTGCGAAAGGCCGAAAATAAATGCCAAGGGCTTCATGAACAATGGTGAACTATTTTTCCAATTAAAGAAAATACCCAACCAAACATGCCAATACCATACTAACTAAATTATGCATGTAAAAAATGATCCACAAATCAACAAGGAAAAAAGTCCAAAACAACCAAACTATATTAATCCATAATCAAATTACCAAGATGAAGACTAAATAATAAATCCTGAAGAGGCTATAACATATCTCCATAGCTCCACACCAATATCTATGATCCAAGATCCAAGAACCCGTAGACCACCCAAGCATAATAGTGCACCAGTAAAGAAATGAGATGCTTGTCCATTACTTGTGTCCCTAGGTACAACATCTACAGATGCACCAAAGTTCCAATGTAGGGGGGTGTAGTAATACTCATTAGTTTTTTCCCACATTACTTCCCTACACATGGGACTATGATATAACATATTATCTTAATTTATATAAAACAATTTATAAAAAAAATGAAACAAGGAAATAATTTACAACGAAAAAAATACACAACTATAAAACCATTTTAACCAAATCATCACAATACCAAAGAATGAAACTAAACACATCATTAACAATTTCCCAACACATTTTTTATAACCCAATTCATCTTTTATGGTTGAAAACATAGCACAATCATTTCCACAAACCAACCACAAGATCTCAGTGTTCGTTGACAATGGAACTTCATGTTCATAATCAATATACCTTTTTATATTGGCACCTCATGACCACTTGATAGTGGTACTTCAAGACCATGTCAATACCTTCCAACTCTTTCTTCACCACTTATGAATGAAACATTTCTAGAAATACAAAATACTATCAACCAAAAAATTCCCAAAGAAACCATGCAACACAACATGTGACAATCCAATCCACTAATTAATACAATACAATTCCAACAAAAATAAAAAATATCCTTTCAATAAAATCAATAATTTCTTGAAAATATCTTGAGGCCATATCAATGAACAACCCCATTTTAGTAACCCATTTTATTGAAAAAAATTTCCAAACCATTTTCTATAGAAAACCAGTCCAATTATTTTGAATATTTATTTTTAATGTACCACAACTAGCACATTTTAAAACAATAACCCATTTTCCCCCAAATCAACACATTTTCACCAAATGGGTTCCAACAAATATATAAACATTAATAGAACAATAAATTTCAAGAAAACATCATTAATTTGAAGTTAAAGCCTTCATGTTCTATAAAAATTAAGGCATGAGAGAAGATACGTACCATAGGGATTTTGTGAAATCAACTAACACCCAACCACACCACAATTCTGGGTGAAACATCCATGAAAACCACATAGATCACTTTTCCTAACATAAAAGTGCCTAACTATAAGCATTTTATACAACAATAACCATAGATCTATATGTGACGGATAATGATCTTGAAAATGGAGCTAAGGGGAGTTGTATATCTAAGGGAAAACCAACAGAAACAAAGATAGGATATATAATAGAGGAGAATATCCATCAAATCACCAAGAAAGCCCTACCATATTCTTCCAAAATGGGTGGGAGAGCCCATCAAACCCTATGTGGATTAAACCGTTAGTTTTTTTTTTGAATTGGGGAAGAAATTATATGTTTAGTGAAAAATAAAAGTGATCCCATTGTTTCCCTCGGATTCCAGGGATGACCTCCTATGATGGGAGGATCAAAGATTCTGATTGGTTTCTAACAGGTTTGTTCGTAGAACTAGAAACATCCAATGATTCTACATCCATTCAGACCTACTTCCCAAAGGTAGGTTCTCATTAGTTTCTGGACTGATGAGGCTTAGGAATTTGCATTGGTCGAGAGGATGGGGGGTCGGACTCATCACACCTTTTGAGGGGAATTATTGTGTACTCTGGGACTCTCTTTATAGATTTAAGTTATGTTCGTGAATCCTTATTACATTACCAAGTATAAAATGATTTTTCCTTTAGATTTGAAAATCATGATCGATATGTAGGAAATTTAGATAATATTTTATATGTATTCGAGGTTCTTCATCGATAGAAAATCATCTGTATTTATAAGATATTATTGGTCAATGGTACCCTTCGACACATTTATATAGAAGTCTCTTGGTCATTATGATGACCATGCTAGTTTTAAAGCCACTCCGTGGGGTACTTGAAGTTTATTGTCATTCAGAAGGACATGGATTATTTCAGAGTTGGGATCGAACCCACAGATGGGCTACCTATGTATCCTTTGTTTAGAAAAGGAATTAGAACCCACTTAGTTCGAGTAAGGGATTATGATGTTTATGATTGATGGCTCAAATAAGGATGTCATAACTACTTTTACACTCTAAGCTCACCTGAGTCATGCTCGGTGTGAGAAACAAGAGGTATTAGTAAAAATCAGACAATTGTTCCATGAAAGATACAATCATAAGAAATAAGGTGGGGCCTATGTATGTATTAATACCCAGAAAAATGATGATTTGGATTTACTTCAGGGAAGAAATCCAGGAATAGGATCCATAAAGTTATATGTGCTTCATGGAGATTTTAATACTCTAACTTGGGACTTACTTCTGAAAAGGAGGCCCAAATTAGGAGAGGACTTATGATTGGTTTTTTAATCTTGAGAAGGAATCCCATATCAAAGGTAAATTTGGACTGGTTAAGAGGAATTAATACTGGGGCTTACTCCTGAAAAGGAGGCCCAGGTTAAAAGACTTGAAAAATTAAGGGATTTGGGGCTTACTCCTGAAGAGGATGACCGTATTAGGGGACTGGGGCTTATTCCCAAAAATGAGGCCCAGGTTAATGAGACATGGGGATTACTCCTAAGGAGAATGCCGAAATTTGATAATTATGACTGGGGATTATTCTTGAAAAGGAGGCCCAGGTTAAGGTAATTAAGGTTTAGGGATTACTCTTAAGGAGGATGCCCAGATTTGGGAATTTTAAGAATTGGGGATTACTCTTAATGAGGATTCCCAAGTTAAGAATTAATACTGGGACTTACTCCTGAAAAAGAGGCCCAGGTTGATTGAGTTCTCTCATCTTAAAGGATGAGGTTGAATGAATGAAATCTCAATCTTTAGTGACATAAAGATGTGTAAATCATTAGGTTTTGAGAGATATTCTACAGAGTTCCTATCAGATAAGGAATCAAAAATCAAGAAATCATGCCATAAATGTATTTGAAGAGTTTCTTGAGGATTGAATATTGAATAGGAGAGGTGGAATGGCTTAAGAGGGGTGAAATGGGCAAGAATGGCACCCAAAAAGGCAGAGGCGCGCAAGTCCTGACAGGCGCACAGGTACTGCGTGGGTGCACAAGTCCTGGTCACGCGGGTATGTTTGTGCGACACATGGTTTACTTGCGCACCGGTTAACCAGCAGGGTAATACTTGAGTGACTCTTGATTAAAGCCTTTAGAATCCTCCTGAGGTTCTTCCAGAAGAGGGGTGTGCAAGTTCTATTGAAGTAGTAGGGCAGCGCGCAAGTGTTGCCTTTTCCCTTAAGGACTGGCCACTCAGGCGGGCAAGTGCTGATGAGTTTCAACACTTAGGTCTTCCTCCACTACTTTAGATCTTCCGTTCTAGGTATGAAATTACTATAGAAATGTTTTGGAAGCTTTGAGAAGAGACTAGAGCGTCAGGAGCTCAAATCTGAGTTTATGGAAAATATCCACCTCAAATGGGGGGCCCACAGGGTCTATTTATAGGCAGGAGAAGACCCCGGGCGGTTATCAAATAGGTCGTGCAAGTCACCTGCGTGACCACTAGGCATCGCGCAAGTGGACATGCGCGACTATGATGGAACTTGCGCGACACATTGGAAATATTCTTCTTATTCCTTCCTTTGCCAATTTTTAATATTTTGCCCAAAGGTTGAATCACATTGAGCACATATATTCCCCTTTTCCAATCTATTGATTCTGTGATGAAAGGAGTGTCAACAAAAGTCCCCCCTCAGTGTTGTATCTGGAGAGATTATAGGATTTGACTCTTAGGAAATTGAGAATTACAAGGAAATTGGGGCGCACAAGGTAGGGCGCGCAAATGAGATTTGGGCACGCAAGGCCTGATGCGCAGGGATACGGCTCTTGATCGCGAAGGGGACGTCGCGCAGGGTCTCGGCCACATCTATAAATAGAGGTCCTCACTTCTGTACAAGCATATGGATTTGCGGATGTAAAACCTTTGAGCTCTCGCCACGCAGGTCACCTTAGCTGCGCATGTTGCTCTGTTTTCCGATGTTTCCTTGATGGCGCTCTGCTGTTAAGGTATCTGGGCCTGTGCGGTGATACTTGCACCTCCAATACATGTTCGACACATCCATACTTGCGTGTCATGTTTTAGATTTGAGAGCCTTAATGCCTTTTCCATTTTTCTGAATTCTTTCACAAATTTTATGAAAAAATAAACCCATTTAAGAGTTAGTTTATTCACCTTTTGTGCAGATTCAATGGCTCCCAAGGGAATTAAAACGGCTGATAAACTGGCTAGAAATTGGATTGATGACATGATGAACATCATTGGCCATGATTATTATGATATCTGCGATAGCACTCTCCCATATTTGGCTAAGTACTTGAAGAAATATTATCTTAATTTCCCACAGAGCATCTACCTGCCTCTATATTGTCATGGTCATCTGCAAGGAGTCAATGTTCAAGATGAAAAGAACTATAGGCCTGAAATGCAGCTGCACTTCTACTCCTTTATTTCGTTTATGATGTGCAATAAGAGCAAAAAAAATGGTGTGAACTTTCAAATTCTTCCTCCATGTCATTTTCTTGCAGATATGAAAATGGAAAACCCATGGGCTGAAATGTTTTCCGCTTCCAATTGGTGGAGAGAATACAAACATGGCATTAGAGAAATATCTGAAAAGAGTACTCTCCAAATGGCTCTTTACTTCCAATGCTCCATTCTCAAATCCATGTAACCATATTCCAAGTCTCTTGGATAGAAGCAAAGTCTCTGTTTGATCAGCAGAAAACTTTCTCAAACCGCACTCAAGAACATCCTTTTACAATTGTTCCAAGAAGAGCTAGTATCACCGCATCTCTTATTGTATCGAGTTGAATGAATGAATTCTAGGTGGTTGCTGATGAAGCTCCGTAATCCGTAAATCAAATGAAGAGTTATGTTGAAATCCTCTTGCAATCTCCTTGGAAAAGAGAAGAGGCTCCAATCTGTGGATGTCCTTCTAACTCTTGTGCATCAATGAAAAACACTTTCACCTTCACTCATTTGTACATGCATTCTATTTTTCTACATGATTTATAATTTACCAAAGCCAATGGGCCTAGTAAGCATAGTTTGATTTTTACTAGGATTAATGTAAATAACCCTACAAACTTCAAACCTTTTAATTTCTCAATGTTACCTAAATCATACAAAATGTATGTTTAGTGAGCAGGGAACATGAATTTTATTCAGAGTTCCCTTTTCTTTTGTGGGTAGTTTAAAGTCATGAACGTCTGACATAAAAAGGCTAATGTTTAAGGTCAAAATATATTTGACCGAAATGGATTAGAATTGACTCAATTCCTTGAAAATTAATCTGAAAACATATTACCATATTCATGAATGAGGGAAAATATGTAATCTATGACTTAAGAATATTTGAATTTGAGAAATGATATGAAAAAGAGCTGAAAGGTATTAGAAGAATTTGTTTTCAAGAATGAAGTTACCATTATTTACCAAACCCGTTATGGGGTTGAATTATGCAGAGCCACCTAAGGGCATTGGCTGCATAGTTAAATAAAATAGTATCTTTTGGATAACAAGTCTATTATGTAGACTGTTTATGCAAGGCCACCTATGGGCACATAATGCATAGTCAGGCAAAAGAACTCTTAGAAAATTACTTTCCTAGTGCTAAAATCCAGTGAATGTTTATGGAGATTCAAATAATCCAAAGTATATAGGTTTCTATGTGGAAAGAGGTACTTGAATATGGAGAAGATATTTCCAAACAAGATTATCGAAGAACTGGATGAATATCACTCCTACGAAGGTCTGACCCAAACGTAGGGACGGATAATATAAACCATAGACTTGAATACTTTCATATCAGGAAAAAGGATATGGGACAAATATGTTATGGATGTCTATTTTTGTGGATCCCTACATACTTTCATTTTAGACAAATAAGGACAAAAGAGTCATTCATTCCAAGAATGATGTTACCACTATCATAAAAACCCATTAGGGGGTTGAATTATGCAGGGCCACCTTAGGGAATTGGCTGCATAGTCAAATAATAATATCTTTTGGCGGACAAGTCTGTTATGTAGATTGTTTATGAAATGCCGCCTATGGGCATGTGCTGTATAGTCAGAAAAAAGATCTCTCAGAAGTTTGAAATTTTTGTTACTAGATGTCATGAAAAGGGTTGTGAGGATCTGAAAATATTTAAGGATAGGATTATGACACATAAAGATTGGTATTGTTCAATGTATACAGAGATACACAGATCAATGCTAACCATATTCATGTTGTGACTGGGTCCTGAATTGAAATATTGGACTTCACTACGTATCCCATAAGGATGAGAATCAATCCATACGTAGTTCTTAAACTACAGTTTAATGTCGTGTGGGACAAAAGGATTAGGGATCTTTGTCACGACCCATCCTCGGGGCCCGTGCCGTGACTACGCCAAGCCCGCCTTCCATAGGCCAGAGGCTAGCGACTAGCACCAAAGGCGTAAATCATGATAACTTGGAAGGCATTGCCTTTATAAAAGTAAACAAAACACCACAGAGTACAAGCAGATGTAAAAAAATAAGTACAAAGAGAAGTGCTGAAAGGTAAATGGGCCAGAATACAAACCCCAATGAAAGTACAACTACAGCTGAACAAAGTACAACAGAAAAAGACAACAGCTGGAAGGACGGAAGCGGTTCATGGGTCATCCTCCTCGAATCCTACTTGATGGGTAGGTACAGATGGCGTAGCTCCTGGATCGTCCCCCATGGATCCTACCTGAAGGGTAGGTACAGATAGCCTCCACAACGCTCTCACCCGTCATCCTCCTCCGAGTGTCGTCTCGCCGTGAAGTCTACCTCTGGATACTGACTCGTCGTGTAGTCCACCTCCGGGTACTGACTCGTCGTGTAGTCCACCTCCGGGTACCGTCCAGTCCTCGAACACTCGGCCTCCGTCAGCACTGCCTGTCATCTTCAACCAACACAACGAGGTGTGGGCATAGCCCGTGCAGGGGTGAGTATAACGATACTCAGTAGGGACCTCGAGACCCTCAAGGTCTCACTAAAACCAACAAGGATAACCACAAATAAGATATCAATAGATAACCTCTACTTAGGTATATTCCCATACATATACCTATGTTATCAAATAACCCATCTCAATCATGAGGAAACACCAGGATTATGAAATCAACGGATAAACACTACCCAGGTATATTCCCATACATATATCTAAGTTATCATGTAACCCTTCTCAATCATGAGGAAACAAAAAGGTCATAGACTCATCTCAAACTAGGATTTTTATTATCGAAACCGTAACTGGTGAAGAGCCCCGTCTCTGGAGTTACAGTGGTCCTGTTAGGACTCCAAGGTACTGCTCACTAACCTAAGACTGCTGAGGTACTACTCCTGTTGAGTACTGTGGGCCTGCTGCTACACCCAAGTGCTTCCCACCATGGGTCTACCACTACAACCAATCGCTCCCCCTCATAGCCTCAAGAGGTACTCCTTCTGTTGAGTATCGTGGGTCTGCCGCTACAACCAAGCGCTCCTCCGCCGTGGGTCTACCGCTACAACCAAGTGCTCCCCCTCATAGCCTCCAGAGGTACCCCTTCTGTTGAGTACCGCGGGTCTGCCACTACAACTAAGCGATCCTCCACCGTGGGTCTGCCGCTACAACCAAGAGATCCCCACTGGGCTATCCGAAACACACTGAGTCGATCAGTCAAGCAGTCATCAGGTCTCAGCTGACTTCACGGTCTTCGTACTCCGCACGCTCGTCTCCGGGAGGATCCGCTCCATGAGCTACTGGCCTATACTACAAGTATCACAAAGTTCCACGAAGAAGTATCTCAAAGGACCGCCTTGTCACACGGGTCTCAACACAATAGACATCGCGTCAATCGGACGCCCGGTCTGTGAGTTACTAGACTTTTTGTCCGCGAGGCTTGGTTGGTTTCGTGTGCAAACCAACCCGACCATAACTCAACTATACCCCGAACTCTCATAGGGTATACTAAAATGGACCTTTTCACAAAGTGATCACCAACGCTGCTGACGGTTAATCAAATGGACCTCTGATCTGAAAGATATCAGTTTTTCTTTTCCAGGGGACCGGTTGGATTTCGGGTGCAATCCAACCTGGCCACTATCCAACTGCAACCAAAACTCGGGAGAAGTATGCCAAATGATCTGTCTCAACAAGAGGAAATCAACGAGATAGACGATGCGTCAATCGGACGCCCGGTCTGTGTGTTATAGGATTTTTCGTCCCAGGGGCCCGGTTGGTTTTTTTTAAGGAAAAACCAACCTGACCATACTCCACCTACATCCAAACCTCGGGTGGAGTAAGCCAAAAGATCCATCTCACTTATAGGAATTAAACAAAGTCGATGGCACGTCAATCGGACGTCCGAAGCTCAAGATATGAGTGTTTCTGCTCTGAGGACCCGGTTGGATTCGTGTACGAACCAACCCGGCCGAACCCAAAGTATTTTGAAACCTTGATTGTGATATACCAAAACGACAGTCTCGATCCAAGGAACACATCTCCACTGACGGTGCGTCGTTCGGAGGCCCGTAGCTGATGTTATGACTAAAAGACCGAAAAGCTTCGGAAAAGGGGGGTCTGGGTCCGGACCGACCCCCCTCCCCCTCGGCCCGACCCAGGTCGAGCCGACCTGGGTCTGGGTCCGTCCCGGTTGGGTGCACCCCGGCCCGGCCTGGCCTGGGTGCGACCAAGCCGGTGGGTCGGCTCGGCCGAGCGGCCGAGCAAGGGAAGTTGGGGGGCGTGCTGTCCCTAGGGGAAGAGGAGTCGCAGCCCTGTGGGGCCGCGCTTGTACAGCGGACGCGGAAAAGCCGCGTCCCGCGTCTCGCTGGACCCGTGCGGTCGTGGGTCTGGTCGGCCGCCGCCGCCGCACCAGCGACCCGCGCCGCCGGTGCAGTCCGCGGGCCACCGGAGTTGCCCCAGTGGTCCGATTCCATTTCTGTCTGCGCCGTAGCTCCTCCCGGGTCCCGTTCTTCACTACAGAACCAAAGAATCGTCTCTACGGCCCGTTTGGTCATCGTCCGCCAATCCACACACCATGAACAAAGGGCGGTGGGTTCGGACTTGTTCGTTGGTCTGCACCCACCGTGTTAGTGGTTTGAAACAACACCATAATCCCAGGAAGTGATAAACCATGTCCCGCAATAATATTCTTTCCTTTGATGAAAAACAAACATAGGAAAAATTATTTTCAAACGACCCCTACCTTCGTCATCATCGGACGCGAGTTCGTCGCGGAATTGACCGTCACGGACGAAAAGGATCGTCGCGTCGCGGAAGGGTGTCGTGTCGTCGCGGAATACGACGTCGCGTTGATGATCTTTGATGTTTAAAGACAAACACACATATTTATATTTCATGAATTAAATCTGCGTTAAGGATAAAATCCACAAACAAAATTTAAAAGTTCCGAAATCTCCTACCTCAAGAAGTTGATCGATGATTTGTCGCGGGAGGAGAAACGTCGCGGGAGAAGAATCGTCGGCATCACGGAACATGGCGTCGTGTCGATCTCCAGGGGTCTGGCGTTCTTCTTCGCCCTTCGTCGGAGGCCGGCGTTCTTCGCGTTCTTCGCGTTTTTCACGTTCTTCGTGTTCTTCGCAATGGAGGATGAAGATCTTTAGAGATTCTCCAATGGTTTAGCACAACAACCAGATAAAAAAATAAGTCCTCATCTTATTTTATTATCAACTACATAATTTTAAAAACAAAGATAAGTAAATAACGATTAATTCATAGAAATAATTGCAACGAACTAACCACCCAATTAATAGGGGCGTTAAGAATATAGAAAACGCATCAGTTGACTTTCATTTAATAGAGGTTTTCGCGGGTGCGTTACTTAGCAGAAAAGAAACGGTGGGGCTCGTGCAGGCCCCACCTCAAAAATATCCTACAAAGAGGGTAGGATATTTTGGGTTCCACCCTATTCGCTTCAACTCAGCTTAAGAAGCTTTAAGTGGCTTTAAGCGGCTTTAAGTGAAATAAAATAAAGTTGTCGCACCACTTTATTTTATTTTCATCACTTGACACCCCAAAAAATTTAAAAACCACTCCTCGAGAAAACGAATCTCTGGAAGAGGAATTTCTAAGCAATTACCGGCGATGCGATCCCATCGGTTCCCTTGGAATTTGATTCCGAGCACTAGTTCAAAAGTTAGAAAAACCCGCTCGTTCGTTCACTGAACGTACTCGAGCCAAACTTCGGAAAATGATTCTGGGCACACCAGGAATCAGAATCAGGTTCCGTCAGAAACTGCGTTCTTGTAAAATTCCAAAAAAAATAAAGAAAACAAAATTCCTTAAAATTTATGGGTCTTTACATTACTCCCACCTCAGGACTTTATGTCCTCATAAAGCTTTAACATAAACTAGGGTCACAAAAGCGGTACTGAGAACGCATCTGAGCCTCCCGCTCTCATGTGATCACCTGGAGGTTCCCATACTTGCAGTGAAAGCGCACCCGAGGAATAGACCATTCTTGTAGGATCCACCCTTGTTGATCCTCGATCCCCACTGGATCCTCCGTGAAAGTCACCCCAACACCATCGTCCAGCTCCCCATGTTCGATGATATGCGGAGGGTTGAGAATGTATCTCCTCTCTTGAGATACGTGGAAGTTGTCGTGCACCTGGTGCAACTGAGGTGGATGGGTCAAGCGGTAAACCACCCCGCCTACCCAGCTGAGGACCTAAGAAGGTCCGCTGAACCTCGGAGATAACATTCCTCCTTGGTCACATCTCCGTATACCTCGTCGAGGTGAGACCCATATAAGGACGTGATCATCATCCTTGAACTCCATAGGTCTCCAACTCCTGTTTAGAACTGGAACTCAAAACGACTGCTGCAATGAGGGTAAGGTTGACCGACTCAATAGTGATCGGTAGTACCCTCTTGTGCATGAGTTACCCTGTGCTTCCTGGGGTTTCCTTTTTCGCTGACTAAGGAAAACCCATTTCAATGTCGTAGTTAAACCACAACCTTTTTGCCTAATACCATCAATTCGTGTATGAACTGTGATTTCCCAGTCCATACTCAAACCAACGTCATAAGGCCTCGGTGCTGCCACCAAGAGATTCCAACCAAAACTCTCGCCTCGAGGGTCTGACCACACCGTCGGCATAAGTGTGATTATCGAGTCTCCTCCCAAGGTATCTCTAGACGTGAGGGTCAAGTACACGGATTACCAGAAACTCTAGTTCTGGAACAAGATTTGTGAAAGCAAGGAATGATTCATATCAACATCTGTTACTACAACAGCTAGAAGTGGACACAAACTGTCCCTTGAATCATTTTTAGAGACATTGGGTCACACTCCTTGATCGCATGCAGCCGCACTCTTCCTCCGCCCTCTAGCTCCCTGAGCCTGGCGGGGATAACTAAGGCGGGTGGTTGTAGCATGTTAATATGTACACCACCTCATGCTACTCTCCTAGCTCTGCCTCCACATCTGCTGCTTCGCAGACTCATCTCTCCTTAAAGCGTCCTCTTATAGAAACATTTAACACGCCCGAGTCTCTATGACTAGTGCCAGTTTCCTGTTTCTACGGCACTGTGCAATCTTCATCCTCCCCTGGATGATTTGTACCTTCTTTGCCTATGATTTGAAAGAGTTGCTAAAATTTCTCCTTTTCCGAAATGAGAAACTCGGTCTCATCCCTTGGATGAACCACACCCATTGCCTAATCCAGTCAATCCTGACATGAATGATGTATTCATGCCATGGATGACGTCGTAAGGCTTTGACGTAACTACCAAGAGATCCAACTGTCACTCTCTTCTCCAAGGGTCGAGTCACACTGTTGGCATCAGTGCGAGGTAACTGGGTCTCCTCCAGTAGAAATCTCGAAAGTGAGGGTCAAGTTAACATTTTTGACCGGGACCACTCAGTATCGACCAAACAAAAGGACAGGAAAGCAAACATCACAAAGATAAGTGTCTTTTTATTGTTGCAGCTCATAGTAAAAAGACACGAATACAACCGCAACATGGAACTAGAATTACATGGGACGTATCCACTAGTTCCTATCCTATCCACCTGCTCCAGGAGCACTACTGCCTTGTCCACTTCTCGGCTATTGCTCAAGCACCCGCCGTTGCTTCTGCCTCAGTGGCTCCTCCAAAGCATGCGGATCAACTGTACGAGGGGTTGGATAGTCACATGCTAGGTAGACCTTTCCACCGCATTCATAGCACTTCCTGCTCCTCATACGGCTGGATCTGGTCCACTTGGACCTCTGAATCATCTGTCTACTACCCACAGATGACTCGACTACTGATCGAAAACCCTGCGGTAAAGGCAGAAGCTCCTGTACACGCTCAGGGTGTAGAGCGACAGGCACAAACTCCACCCTGAAGAAGGTCTCGAAGTCTTCCCATGTGAATGCCATCTCGTCGCAAAACAGAAACAATTGGCTCTACCACCTGCCTGCTGCTGCCTGAAGAATGCTGGCAGAAACGATCACAATGAAGTCTGCCGGCATTCCCACTAGCCTGAATACTCTCAACACAGCCTCCAGCCAATCCTCAGCCACCTGCGGGTCCGTCTCTCCCCAGAACTTGGGTGGTCTCTGGCGCTGGAACTTGTGCAGCGCGGTCAAGTGGCATGCATCGCCTACTACTAGGGCCGGTGGCATCGGTGGCCCAACGTATGGCAGTACCGCTGGTGCCTCCGCTGGTGCCTCAACGGCAAGAGGGCCCTGTACCGAAGCCTCGTCGCTCGGCAGGATGTCAGTATGCACATCCCTCTGGACTCTAGCTGGTCGTCCGAGAAAAGAAATCCTGAAAGAAACAAAGTGACACGGTCAAACGATTATACCTGGTGAGCTGAGCAGGTTTGATCTGACATTTAAAAACATTTGGAAACACACACACAATCAGTGTTTTCATGCACAAAGTCAGAAACCATTTGTCAGGGTCCTAGTGTATGGATATGTCGTCCACCCGCACCAACATTGGACTCCCTGAACTGAAGACCACACTTGGTACCCTTAATGCTACTGCTTCACAGAATGAAAACATCAGAGTTATAAGTTCTGCGGTAGAACCGACTCCTCTGATACCAATTGTCACGACCCGTCCTCAGGGGTCGTGTCGTGACTACCCCAAGCCTGCCTTCCATAGGCCAGGGGCTGGCGACTAGAACCAAAGGCGTAAATCCCGATATCTGGGAAGGCATTTCCTTTATAAATGTAAACAAAACACAACAGAGTGAAAGCGGAATTAAAACACTATGTACAACAGAAGTGCTGAAAGGTAAGTGGGCCAGAATACAAACCCAAATGAAAGTACATATACAACTGAACAAAGTACAACAGAAAAAGACAACAGCTAGAAGGATGGAAGCGGCTCTTGGGTCGTCCTCCTGGGATCCTACCTGATGGGTAGGTACTGATGATGCAGCTCCTGGATCGTCCACCACAGATCCTACCTGAACGGTAGGTATAGATAGCCTCCACAACACTCTCACCCGTCAACCTCCTCCGAGTGTCGTCTCGCCGTGAAGTCCTCCTTCGGATACTGACTCATCGTGTAGTCCACCTACGGGTACTGACTCATCGTGTAGTCTACCTCTAGGTACCGTCCAGTCCTCGAACACTCGGCCTCCGTCAGCACTGCTCGTCGTCTGCAACCAACCCAACGAGGTTCGAGCATAGGCCCTGCAGGGGTGAGTATAATGATACTCAGTAGGGACCTCGAGACCCTCAAGGTCTCACTACAACCAACAAGGATAACCACAAAGAAGATCTCAATAGATAAACTCTACTTAGGTATATGCCCATACATATACCAAAGTTATCAAATAACCCATCTCAATCATGAGGAAACACAAGGATTATGTTATCAATGGATCACCACTACCCATGTATATGCCCAAACATATACCTAAGTTAACAAGTAACCCATCTCAATCATGAGGAAACACAATGGTCATAGACTCAGCTCAAACCAAGATATTTATTATTGAAACCGTAACTGCTGAAGAGCCCCGTCTCTAGAGTGTACAATGGTCCTGTCACGACTCCGAGGTACTGCTCACTAACCTAAGACTGATGAGGTACGCCTCCTATTGAGTAATGTGGGCCTGCTTCTACAACCAAGCGCTTCCCACCATGGGTCTGCCGCTACAACCAAGCGCTCCCCCCTCATAGCCTCAAGAGGTACTCCTTCTATTGAGTACCGCGGGTCTGCCGCTACAACCAAGCGCTCCTCCACCGTGGGTCTGCCGCTACAACCAAGCGCTCCCCCTCATAGCCTCCAAAGGTACTGCTTCTATTGAGTACCGCGGGTCTGCCTCTACAACCAAGCGCTCTTCCGCCGTGGGTCAGCCGCTACAACCAAGAGATCCCCACTGGGCTATCCGAAACACACTGAGTCGATCGGTCAAGCAATCGTCAGGTCTCAACTGGCTACACGGTCTCTGTACTCCGCACGCTCGTCTCCGGGAGGGTCTGCTCCACGAGCTACTGGTCGATACTACAAGTATCACAAAGTTCCACAAAGAAGTATCTCAATGGACCGCCTCGTTATAGGGGTCTCAACACAACATACAACGTGTCAATCGGACGCCCGGTCTGTGAGTTACTAGCCTTTTCATCCCCGAGGCATGGTTGGTTTCGTGTGCGAACCAACCCGGCCATAACTCAACAATACCCCGAAATCTCATAGGGTATACTCAAAGTGACCGTTTCACAAAGCGATCACCAATGCCACTAACATTGTGTCAAACGAACGTCTGATCAGAAATATATCAGATTTTCCGTTCTAGGGGCCCGGTTGGATTTCGGGTGCAATCCAACACGGCCACTATCCAACTGCAACCAAAACTCGGGCGAAGTATTCCAAAAGTTCTGTCTCAACAAGTGAAAATCAACTAGACAGATGACGCGTCAATCGGACGCCCGGTCTGTGTGTTATTGGCTTTTTCGTCACATGGTCCCAATTGGTTTTTTTTAAGGAAAACCCAACCTGACCGTACTCCACCTGCGTCCAAACATCGAGCAGAGTAAGCCAAAAGTCCTGTCTCACTTAGAGGAATTCAACAAAGTCAATGTCATGTGAATCGGACGTCCAAAGCTCAAGATATGAGCATTTCTGCTCCGAGGTCCTGGATAGTTTCATGTACGAACCAACCCGGCCAAAAACAATGTATTCTGAAACCTTGAGTGTGATATACCTGAACGACCACCTCGATCCAAGGATCGCATCTCCGCTGACGGCGCATCGTTCTGAGGCCCGTAGCTCATGTTATGAGCAAAAGACCGAAAAGGTCCAGAAAAGGGGGGTCTGGGTCTGACCCGGTTGGGCGTGACCCAGCCCAGCCTGGGGGCGACCTGGCTGGCAGGTCGGCTCAGCTTGGCTCGACCCAGCGGCTGAGCAAGGGAAGCCGCGTGGCGTGTTGTCCCCGCGGGAAGAGGAGCCACGACCCCGCGTGGGGCCTCGCTTGGTATGCGGACTTGGCAATGCCACGTCCCGTGTCTCACCGGACCCGCACAGTCGCGGGTCTGGTCGGCCGCCGCCTCCGGCTGCCGGCGTCGCCGCGCCGCCGGTGGAGTCCACGGGCCACCAGAGATGCCCCGGTGGTCCGATTCCATTTCTGTCTGCGTTGTAGCTCCTCCCGGGTCCCGTTCTTCACTACGGAACCAACAAATCGTCTATGCGGCCCGTTTTGTCGGTGTCCGCCATTCCGCACACCAGGAACAAAGGGCGGTGGGTTCGGACTTGTTCGTTGGTCCGCACCCACCGCATTAGTGGTTTGATACAACACCATAATCCCAGCAAGTGATAAACCACATCCCGCAATAATATTCTTGCCTTGGAAGAAAAACAAACATAGGCAAAATTAATTTCAAACGACCCCTACCTTCGTCGTCGTCGGACGCGAGTTCGTCGCGGAATTGACCGTCGTATAAGAAAAGGATCGTCATGTCGCGGAAGGGCATTGCGTCGTCGCGGTATACTGCGTCACATCGACGATCTCCGAGGTTTAAAGAAAAACACACATATTTTTATTTCATGAATTAAATCATTGTTAAGGATAAAATCCACAAAGGAAATTTAAAAGTTCTGAAATCTCCTACCTCAAGTAGTTGATCGAATATTTGTCACGGGAGGAGAACCATTGCAGAAAAACGTCACGGGAGATGAATCATCGGCATCCCCGAAAACGGCGTCACGTCGATCTCCGGGGGTCTGGCATTCGTCGCCGCCCCACGTCGGAG
This sequence comes from Viscum album, assembly GCA_963277665.1. Lineage (NCBI taxonomy): Eukaryota > Viridiplantae > Streptophyta > Magnoliopsida > Santalales > Viscaceae > Viscum > Viscum album. The sequence continues at coordinate 303,733 of CAUJRU010000250.1, forward strand.
GTCGGCGTTCTTCCTGTTCTTCGCGTTCTTTGTGTTCTTCGCGAAGGAGGATGAAGATCTTTAGAGATTTTCCAAAAGTTTAGAAAACAACCAGATAATAAAATAAGTCCTCGTCTTATTTTATTATCAACAAATGAATTTAAAAATCAAAGATATGTAACGAACATTTTATTCATAGAATTAATTGCAACGAACTAACCGCCCAATTAATAGGGGCGTTATGAATATAGAAAACGCGTCAGTTGACTTTCATTTAATAGGGGTTTTCACAGGTGAGTTACATAGTAGAAAAGAAACGGTGGGGCTCGTGTGGGCCCCACCTCACAAATATCCTACCAAGAGTGTAGGATATTTTGGGTTCCACCCTATTCGCTTCAACTCAGCTTAAGCAGCTTTAAGTGGCTTTAAGTGAAATAAAATAAAGTTGTCGCACCACTTTATTTTATTTTCTTCACTTAACCCCCCAAAAAATATTAAAAACCACACCCGAGTAAACAGAACTCTGGAAGAGGGGATTCTATGCAAGTACCGGTGCTGCGATCCCATCGGTTCCCTAAGAATTTGATTCCGAGCACCGGTTAAAAAGTTAGAAAAACCCGCTCGTTTGTTCATTGAACGTACCCGAGCCAAACTTCGGAAAATGATTTCGGGCACACCGGGCCTCCGAATCAGGTGCCGTCAGAAATTGCATTCTTGTAACATTCAAAGAAAATTAAGAAAAAAAATTTAATTGAAATTTACATGCCTTTACATCTTAGTTTAGGTTCATAGAGCTTGGAACATTGTAAGAAATACACAATGTGTGTTTTCATGGGGACTTTTCAGCAAAGGGGCTGAAAGTGGAATTTGGGGTTAGTCCCAAAGACATGGGGATGGATTCTATGGACACTCGCACGTTCCTACGTATCCCATAAGGATGGGAATCAAGACCACGTAGTTCTAGAATTACCCTTTGTAAAAATTTGGTACGTACATGTGAAGGGTGAAAGGGGACTTTAGTACAATGATGGTTTAAACCAAGATAAAAGGTTTGGGCGTTGCCATGTATGCACGTAGTCTTTGAAATGAAACATGATTGAAAAATCAATGTAAATAATGGTTCGTTCTCAAGTGAGGGTATCGAAGAATATTGTAGTTTATTATCATATTGGACAAAAGTGTTGTATAGTTTAACGTTGTACAACAAGGACGAATGTGAACCAGTGATATGATATTGATTCTATGGCCGGTTTCACGAATCAAAATCGTATGAGATAGAGGCGAACCGATGTGAAGATATTGGTTTTGGGCTTGAACCTTGGGAGGTTGCCTACGTACCCAGCCTAGAAGGCAAGGATCAATGTCTGCGTAGTTCAATTAAATAATGAATTAATGATCAAGTTTTTCTTAGGGACAACGAACTAATAATAATAATAATAATAATAAATGTTGGGACTTATCATATTTAGCGGCCAAGAGAGAGTGTTATGGTTGAGGCTTGCTCTAAGCTCATGTGAGTCATACTAAGTGTGAGAAACAAGAGGTAACAAAAACCTTAACGATGCATAGTTTAATGTCATGTAGCACATATAAAGGGACTATGAAGTTTAGAGTCTTGTAGTTAGGACTATTGGTGCTGCACAGTTTAGTGTCAGGTAGCAGGGACAAAGTATAGTTTAATGTCATGTACGACTTATCACGGACCTTCTGTATAGTTTAGCGTCATGTATTTAGGACGATGGGGAAAATAGATTTTAACGTCATGTTGGACGAAAGGGGGACTGTGCAGTTTAATGTCATGTAGTGAGGACAAAAGAGTACACCATTTTAACGTCATGTTGGACGCATTGGGGATTTTTTCCACAGTTTAGCATCATTTTGGAAGAAAGTGTGAGTAGTTTAAGGTAATACAAGACCTTTTATGATTATGTAGTTTAACGTCTTTTCGGACATAAGGGACTTTTATACAGTTTAGCGTCATGTAGTTATGATGTCGCAGTTTAATGTCTTGATGGAAGTAAGGGACTTGCAAAAAGTTTAGGGTCATATGCATGGACCGTTGATGATGCAATTTAAGGTCATACATGACCAAGTTGCAGTTTAAGGTCATACTAGAACATTGTTGTATAGTTTAACGTCATATAGGGAGGACAAAAGAGTACACCATTTAACATCATGTTGGACGCATTGGGGACTTCTTTCACAGTTTATCTTCATGTTGGATGAAAAGGGACGATACAGTTTAGTGTCATATTGGACAAAAGTGTATATAGTTTAAGGTCATATGCATGGACCATGGATTATGAAGTTTAAGGTCATACAGGACCTATTTGCATTTTAAGGTCATAATGGACCATTTAGGGAGCTTTTTCACAGTTTAACGTCATGTGGGACGAAAGTGCAAGTAGTTTAATGTCATATTTATGGACCGTTGCTATATAGATTAACGTCATATAGTAAGGAACAAAGTAGGTACATTGATGTTTATAAAAAATACTTCTTCAAAAACCTGGCATTGGTTGGAGTAGTGATGAGTTCTCCAACCATCGAGATTAATGAATAAGATCCATTGGAGTAGACCCTATGTATTGAATAATGTCCTTCCCATTTTGTCTCAAGTTTGGGAGGTTTCATTCCTGGTATCATTGGAGTTCTGAGAACTAATACTAATTCTCCCTGAGTGAATGAACGAAGACGGACTTTTTTGTTAAAATCTCGTGCTATTCAATTCTGATAGACTTCCAAGTGGTGCAAAGTGCACAATATTTTCTCATCTAACCGTTCCAATTCATTCAATCAATTTTGGGATTGTTCATCTATAGATGATTTATCACAAATGGCAACTCTGAGTGAGGATAGTTGAACTTCAATTGGAATGATGGCTTCCGTTCCATATACTAATGAATATGGAGTTGATCGATTTGAAGTGCGGGTGGTAGTCTGATAATCCCATAAAGCATGAATGTGTTTATCAGGCAATGACCTCTTATCTTTATCCACCATCTTTTAAAGTATATATGAAAGAGTCTTGATAAAGGATTCTATCTGGCCGTTGGTCACTGCATGATACTGAGATGAATGGTTGGATTTGATGTTGTATTCTTGATACAACTTCTTCACCTCAGATGCACAGAAATATGTGCCATTATCCGTCAATATGGTATGAGGGACACCAAATATGGTAATGATGTTAAACATGATGAAACTAAAAATGAATTTAGAACTGACTTCATTGAGATTTGTTACCTCTGCCCATTTGGAAAAGAATTCAGTAGTAGTAAGAATGTAATTAAACTACATGGCCGTAGCCAAAGGGTAAGGTCCCACCACATCCCTTCACCATGTGGGAAATGGCCCTGAGTATTTAACTCTATGAAGAAAATCTGGAGGTTGATGAATGAAGTTTGCAAGTACATGGCATGAATGACACTTCTTTGTGAAATCGATACAATCTTGTATCATTGAAGGCCTAAAGTATCCAAGCCTTCGAATATGATCAGACAGTCTATGTCCAGACTAGTGGTCACCATAGACTCCTTCATGTACTTCTTTCATGACAACCATTGTCTCTTAACCATCAATGCATCTGAACAGAACTCCATCAAAACCACATTTGTAGATAATTTTATCTAGGTGATCTGGGTTATAATAAAGATTAAAATTAACCACACGTCACCGAATTTGTTCTTTCTCAGCTCTATCAGGTGGAAGTGTTCCATTTTAATGGTATTACGTGATAGGTGACATCCATCCTGTAGTATGACCATACGGTTCAGGAATGGGACAAATTTCATTAATTTCCTCTATTCTGATTCGAACATAAGGTGAAATTGTACGACGGTGACAAATACTGATGGTTGTCTCGTCCTATTTTGGATATTCCAGAGCTATGGCTATATTAGCCAATGCATCAGCTTGAGCATTTTCAAATCTTGGGACATAAGAAAATGTCAGTTCCAAAGGGAATTCCGCCATTAACTCTCTGACGTAATCATACAAAGGGATCAGTTCTTTTCTAATGGCATACTCCCCATTGAATTGTTTGATTACCAGGTCTGAATCACCTTTCAGCATTAAGTGATTCACTTGTGCTTGAAGTGCTAATTCCAAGCCAACGATGAGTTCTTGGTATTCTGCTTCATTATTGGTACCACCATCCCACAATAAGAAGGAATAAGGTAACACTGCCTTTTCTGGAGAAATGAGCACAATTCCTAAGACAACTCTGTTGAATTTAGGATTTTCCATTTTCCTCCCTGTTGGACATCTGGAAGCACCATCAAAATACATTTCGCATGCCTGAGGACTTTCTTGAATAGAGAAGACTTCCTCATCAGGGAGTTCAATATCTGAAGATGTGTCTTCCACTAAAGGCTGTTCAGCTAGAAAATCAGCCATAGCTTGGCCCTTTATCGCCTTTTGAGACACATACTGAATGTCAAATTGCTGCAAAATAACTTCCCACCTTTCCAGACGTTCTGTAAGCATTGGAAGACTAAGGATAAATTTGAGCGGGTTATTGCGAGATACCAATTGGACCTCATGATGTTGCAGGCAGTGTCTCAACTTTTTAACTGCAATGATTAATGCCAGGCATCACTTCTCAATACTTGAATACCTGGTTTGTGCTTCAGTCATGGTTCGAATGAGATAGTAGAGACTGTATTCATTCCCAGCATCATTCTTATGAGAAAGAAATGCATCGAATGATCACTCTAGAGATGTCACGTAGAGGATAAGTTGTCTTCCTTCAATAGGTGGCATGAGTACCGGTGGACTCAAGAGGTATTTCTTCAGAATATATAATGATTCTAGACATTCTTCAGTCCACTGGTAAGTGACTCCCTTCTTCATCAATTTGGTGATGGGTAATCTTTTTCCTTCCAAATTGGCGATGAAACACCGAATATAGGCTAAGTATCCTTGAAGTCCTCTTAATTATTTCAAATTTTGAGGAGGTGACATAACAAAGATTGAATCGGTCTTCTTAGGATCAACTTCAATACCATGATGGCATACAACAAAGCTGAGAAATTTTTCTGAGGTTACCCCAAAAGCACATTTTAAGGGGTTCATCTTCAAATTATATTGTCGAAGCTTGCAGAATATGATTTCTAAATCAGCCAAATGATTAAAAAGTTATTTTCATTTAACTACCAAATCGTCTACATATCATTCAACAAACTTCCCTAAGAAGGGTTTGAAGATATGATGCATGGCAGGCTGACAAGTTACACCTGCATTCTTTAAGCCAAAGGGAATTACCCGGTAGAAAAACACACCCTAAGAGGATATGAAGGCTGTATATTCCTCGTCTTTTGGGGACATTCGGATCTGATTATATCCGGAATATCCATCCATGAAGGAAAGTGCTTCATATCCAACTGTTGCATCAATTAGAAGTTCTGTAATCAGAACTGGGAAATCATCCTTAAGACAATTCTGATTAAGATCTCTGAAATCGATGCAAACTCTATTTTGTCCATTTTTTCTTCACAGGGACAATATTAGCCAACCATTTGGGATATTAAAATTCTCTGACAAAGAGAGCTTTGATAAGATTATCCACTTCAGCTTCAATCTTGGAAGCATATGTTGGGTGTGTTCTTCTCGCGGCTTGCTTAAATCCTCGATGTTTTTCTGGTAAACCCAAATGATGAGTAGTAACATCAGAATCAAGCCCATACATCTCTGTATAGTTCCAGGAAAATATATCTCTATTTTTCTTTTGAAAATAAATATACATCTCTTGCTCTTCAAGAGTCATGTCTGCACTGATTAAAGTGGGGTGTTGATCTCCTTTTGTACCCATATTTACTTCTCTAGGTTCATCCATAGTGGTAGAGATACCCTCTTCAAATGCTGGATGAGCATCTCTGAGATCACACCCTTCTTCTTCATCATATGTTATTTCTTCCATTTCTACTTGCATAGTAGATTATAAAGTAGAATTCTCATGATCCGATGAGATGTCAAAATTTGCATATCTTAAACAAGAAGCTTCCATTTCCGATCTGATTGATGATGAAGGGTCTTCTTTGGTTAATAAAGATGAGATGATGGATTTAGAATCGACATCATTGTTCACCTCTAATGTTTCTATAATTTCTTCTGGCCTAATTGGCTAAGCATAGACTTGTTGGATTTCAGCAGATGAACTGAAGATGTCACCATTTTTTCTTTCGTCACTACTTGGTAGATTACCAATTTCTACCTTGTTGTCTAGCTCGATTTCCGTAATTGACATTATGAATCAATCCATAAGAGTATTTTGATTTGGGTCTATCTTGTCAATTTTACTGATAGGCAACACATAATCTCTACTCAAATGTGTAAATGGATTTACTGGAATTTTTTCCAAACCATATGGAGCATTAACTTTGGTAATCTCCGTTATTATGGATTTCTCCCTTTTCTTCATGTGATAGAATTCTGCCTCAATGTATTGAGACTCACATGTCTTGAACGGGGCATTATCACCATACAATGTCCCAACTTGACCATCTAAACAATATTTGAAAAATTGATGGTATGATGAATGGATAGCCGCATGTTGATGTAGCCAGGGTCTTCCAAAAAAGATGTTAAAGGCTGAGTCTTGATCAACAACCATGAAATATGAATTGGATACAAGATCACTAAACTGAGTTCTGAGTGTAACTTCACCCAATGGTTCTTGTTCATTTTTATCATATCCCTGTAGCATCATGGTGTAAGGAGATAAATCATATTCTATGAGGCCCATTTTACGATGTGTACGAATGGGCATGAGGTTGACTCCTGAACCATTGTCAATGAAAGCTCTTCAAACATCCACACCATTGGCCTTTCCAGACAAGTACAATGGTCTAATATGTCCATGCACAACATCATCTTCATCTTCATTATTAAAAGATATTTTTTCATGGTATTCTGCCGGATTATTCTCTATGTGTTAGACATCAGCTGCATCAATTTCAGTTTCAAACTCCCGAGGACTTGAAAAAGACTCGATAAGTGCTTCCCAAAGATCTTTTGACAGATTTAGAGCATCCGGAATTGTTAAATTGGCCGGTACATGGGCCAAGTGTTTCAATATATCATACTTTTGATCCAGAGGTCTGCGTTTCCAAATAGGAATATGTGGTTTAGAAGGTACCTTGGAAGAATATGCTTTGGAAGTTAATGCATCTTTTATTGGGATAGAAGTGGGCAATATTCCTACTTTTGGAAGATTAGACCGATTATATCCATTTACTTGCTGAGAGGAAGAAGATGGAACCTTCAACCAGTCTTCCTAAATAACTACGCCAGGACTTAATTTTCTATTTGTAGAAGAACTTGTTTGTTCTTGCTGAGCTTGCTGAAGGGCTCTACCATGAGTTTCTGCTGCGTATACAGTTTTTGTAGGGGTAGAATTAGAATATTGGTGTCTGAATGATCCACATCTTTCCTTGTATCCTGAGCCCCTAGAACTTCCTCTGATTCTTTTTTTTGATACAGGGAATTCAGGCTCATTGAAATCGAAACTGCGACTGGCATATGGATCTATTAATTGAATCATATTAACAGAATCGAAGATTAACTCTTCGTCTGATAAAGACTCTGCCTGATTATCCTATTTAGGATATGCCATTTGGTGGGGCGGTGTCTGCGGCTTTGAAGTAGATGGCATTAAGTCCATCAAAGTCAAAGATAACTTAGGCTTTGACACATACTCATCTTCTTCTGATTCTTTTTTCTTTTGTTTAATCATGACATTTCTTTGAGGACTTCCCCTCTGACGAAGAGGGTTTTGCCGCATCATTCCTAGTAGAAGACACAATTGGTTTCTTTAATTGTGTTTTAAAAATAGCATGAGTTCGATTGATTGTCTTTCTGACCATCCAATCATCATACTTCTGTGCATTTTTTCTTTTGATTTATTGACATTCACCTTCCTCCTCTAGAGCTGTATCAGTGACACATGCTACCTAGGATGAGGAGCCTTTCAATGTGACTTGTCCCGAGTCAACCATCTTTTGCAGAAGGTATTTGAAGACAAAACACTCTTGGATGGGATGCCCCAACAGTTGATGAAAAGGGAAATAATTAGGATGGTCTTCATCTCCGTTCTTTTTTGGCCTCTTGGGTATTGGTAATTAAACCAAATTGTTTTCCAGAGATGAAATGAAATAACCAGGAACTTGTTCATTTCAGAAAGAGTATGTTTTTCTCTTCAGATCCTCAAATTGTTTTCGTCTTTCATATTTTTGATCGTCTGGACGAAAAGGACTTTTATGTTGGCACTCTGAAGGTGGAGCCCTTCGATAAGATGAAGGTTTCGTGGTAGAAATAGGTAAATGTGCTTGTTTAAGCATAACTGTAGCAGTTTCATCTTTACCCATTCTCCTTCCTGGAGCTGATGGAATTACACGAGATTTAGCCTTAGCCTGTATAAGATAATCTTCAATCTACTGAGCGATTAAAGTAAGGTCTCGAAACCCTCCCGTGTATTTCACAGGGATTGACGGCGTGTGTAATTCGTCACGCAGATTTTCCACACAGATTGGAAACTATTCTTCTTGAGGGAGTGAAAAACTCATGGAATATGTTAATCCCTTCAATCGAGCAATGAAATCAGAGACCCTTTCTTTCACCCTTTTCTTACAGTTTGTAAGATCGAAAACTGTTGTCTTTGGAAAAGTTGAGCTGAACTGAAGGAGGAATTTTTGGCGACAATCCTCCCATCTGATAATTGACTAGGATTTCAAGCTTGCATACCCAACAAAATCTCATCCTTGCAAGGTTCGCACGAAGCTTATGAGTTTCACTACTTCTTTCTACTCCAGAGTTCCAATCATAGAATCGCAACAAGACACGTAATGCGTGAAATGCTACTCAGGATCGCCTGATCCCTTGAAAACAGGGAATACATGGTTCCCAAAACTGGATGGAAGAGAAATTGAATCTACCATTTCAGGGTAAACTTTATTTTCTGGTTGAACATTCACACGTTTCCCTTCCATAGTTTCTAACCGAGCTATTAATGACTCAATAGTAGTTATTAACTTTTGAGAAACATCAGGTTGAACTTGGACTTGGGTAGGTGCAATGACTGGAGCTTGGATAGATGTGGTGATTGGTGCTGCAACGGATGGTACCACTTCCAACTATTGTTTCACTTGACCCGTAGGATTAGACCTATGAGGGTGTACTGGTAGAGGAGGATATTTTTGATCCATCTCAGTAGCTGCAAAAAATTCCTTTGGATGACTGACTCTAGAATGCTTAAGAAAAAGACTACTCTGAAGTAGTTCTTCATTCAACCTTCTTAATTCCATCATTTCTTCTTCATCTTGTGCAAGCCTTTTCTCTAGTGAGAGCGATTGACCTTCTCCAGAGGAAGGATACGTAACCTGGTTCTTTCCCTTCCCTTCATTGGATCCTTTTCGGAGAGGGGGATGTGGGTTACTCGAAGGATTACCTAGGTTATGAGTAATCCTTTGACTTCATGTACACACACCTTCATCATTTGTGTCGGTGCGTACATCTTCTTGATCAGGAACCTCTTCATCTGAATCCCCTGAGTGAGCATCATCTGGTGGATCAGAAACAACATCATTGATGAAATTGATTGATTCATAACTCATCGCACCCTTCTATCAGCATTTCTATGATATTGTCTTCATCCATGTCCTTGATGAGATATTTCCTTTTGTTGATTCGGTCCCTCAGGAAATTCTTGACGAACTGAAATTTGGAGGGAATCTCCTAATAATTTGGCTATTCGTTCATCTTGAGGTTTCATCCCCAATCGAGAAAAGACGGACTTTCTTGGAGGAGGGGATTGATGATTTTAAGATGTCCCTAGTCCAATGGATTGGGGTTGTTCATTCTATTCTTGCTCAAATCCCCGAATCCTTTTTGTTGATTCCGAGGGTTGGTTTAAAAGAGTCCCCAGTCTGGTGAGGTGGGGTGGTTCTTGACATGCTATGTCTGAGACTTTTTTGAAAGTCCTCCTGATCTTACGAACCATAGTCCGGAAATTAGCTGGATGCATTAATATGTATCAGCTTTTATCACCCAGTTCAAAAGACCGTTGGATGATTTCTGACACTTCTGTCATTTGATGACATGCTAGCTCCAAACGAGAGGCCTGTTTAATATTCTCGTTTTCTTGATGCAAGAGTAATTCAACAACTTGTTCTCTGTATTCTTGATTTTGAGAGGAACTAGTTGAAACCTGTTCTTGGGAAAGCATTTGATTACAAACAATGCCCATTGACTGTGGCCGGTTGTGGGCAATAACATTGCATGAGACCATTTTCGGCGGGCTTTACTGACTGGAGAGCACCATGAAATGCAATGCTCCATGACCACCCCATCCCCTAACACGAATACTAGATGGGGCATTGGAAATTAACTGACGCAGTATTCTTAGTGTGCCAAGGCATGAACGTTGAAGGGCTCTCTGCTGCTTTTCAGCCTTCGGATATCGAGAGACTGATAGAGATGCCAAATCAATCTGACGTTGTAACCCTTCTATTATCTTAAGATGATTTTCATATTCATCATAAGATAATACTTTCATTTTTAACTGGAAAAGTGTTTTCCATATGTTGAGACGAATATCATGAATTTCATCATCCGTCAACATTTCTAGAATATTATACTGAGAGTCAGCAAGAGGCCAAAACATAACTCACACTTCACCTTTTTCCAGTTGTTTTCTCATGTTCAGCATTTCATCTTTATCATTTGATGAAGATTCTTCTACCTGATTTGACCAGAGTTGGTGTTTACTGGTTGCTTCATTGGATTCAACAGGATTGGTAGAGAAATCATTGATCAAACTAGATGATATATGACTTAGGGGTGGTTCGGAGAATGACTTACACCCTGGGCTATCTTTTAATTGAGAAAGTATTTCACCTACTAGCGATGAAACTTCAGACATGACTGGTTTCGCATTTTCAAGTTCCTCAAGATAATAGGGCTTTCTCGGCACTACATTGTCCACTGGAGCATTTTCCGGGAAATGTGCATCACTACTGCGGAGGGGACTTTTCAACGAAATTCATCATCATGGGGAGTACCACCATAATAAGTTACAGCAAAACATGAGATCTCTTGCTCCATGGTCTTCTGACCATACATAGGGATCCTGTGGATCTCTTCTGAAGATGAAACTTTGAGATCGACCGAATTGTCATGAAGAAAGCCTTCATGAGGAAGTTTCTATTGAAGACCATCAGAATTAATGTTCCCACTATTTGGAAATGAGGGAGTATAATCTGCAATTTCGATAGATAATTGTCTGAGGGTTTCAAGAACTCCATCATCCAGCAAGGAATTGTTACAGATTAGCTCTTGATCTCCTGACTGTCCTGTGCGGGTCATTTTCATAGACGCCTTCTTACTTACCTTGGAAACCAGCTGTTGACGAAAGTGGTTGCTCTGAGTAGGTGTATATGCCTAATCAGGAAAGATGGTCAGGCTAGGCTGACGATCTCCTCTCAAATCAGGTTTATGTGCCTGGATTGGTTGTCCGTATGATATGGGGGAGTATGCCCCACAACCCTCTTGGACTGGAACAGATGTGTGTGTCTGTTCCGGAGTGAATTGTTGAGGTGTAACTCCATTGGTAGGGATAGATTTATGTGTCTTTCCCTGAGATGCCGCTGAAGATGTTATAATATCCTGGCAGGCCTCCAGAATATGAGCAGGGATTTGCTTCTGCACTTTCACCATTGATAGAATATACTTGGTGACTCCAGCTGCCAGAACAGGAATATACGTCCATTCCAGGCTTGGAGCAGGTGTATGTGCCTGCTCCTGTCCTCCTTTTCCTATCAGTGAATCCTAACAGTACTCAAGTGTGGGGGAAGAGAATTGAGTCTGCCTCCTATTTGTTGTCGGGGCTTTCGGACTAACTTCTGTGAATGCTACCAAGCGAGACTGTTGGTAGGTTTTATTAATACCAACAGGTGTATGTGTCTACTAATTGCACTTCGCCAAATGTGGTTGACGAGATCCATCATATGTAGTCACACGAGCCTTCTGACTAGCTGATGATGTATAAATAGTTCTATGTTCCTGCCTATCGTACTCTACTGGAATTTCCTAGCGGGATTGGCGTGATGCTTCTGGATGAGTCTGCTGGAAAGCGGAATTAAAACGGGCAGGTATATGTGCCTGCTCGTTGCTTGCCACCAAGTTAGGTTGGTGGACTTCTCCAGAGATGGAAGAGATGAGAACATGTTCACTGTTGACCGGATTCCTCCTCTGGTGGTTCGTTTTGCATGCTCAGGTTCAAGGAACCTTAGCCAAACTCCTGGAGTCGGTACCCTCATCATGTTGAGGGTGCAATGTCGCACTAGTCTGGCGGCGATTTTTGGTGGGATCCCTCAAGGAGGAATCATGTCTGTTTGAATTAAGTCCCTAAGGGACTTGCTCATTCACCTCCCCAGAATAAGGGAGCGAATGGGGATTGTGTTCCAGTGATAATGACCCAAAACGGTTAGAGACGGTAGTCAGCAACGCCTGCTTTTTTATCAGTGGTCTTCATTGTCCGGATGACCGATGTGAGTTTTTTACTTGGAGGGCTTGTCGGAAAGCCTCCAGAGTTAGGATGGTACCGTGTTGATGGTACTCCTAAACCAGTGCGTTTGATAACCAGCATTGAAGACGCTGAGTAGGTGATATCGTCCTTAGAGCATACGTCGATCCAGTAGGAGTAGCAGTAGTGGCATTTGCAGTAATATTATTCACAGATGCGAACTTGAGATCAGCCATTCTAGAAATGCAGAAGATCTTGGAAAAGAGTGACTGTTTGATATAACAGACGTTATCATGATAAATTTAGCAACTATATCTTTTAGATGAGCACATATGTCAATTATTGTTTTTGTTGTCCCTCTCATTGAGTTTTCAATTGGGGCTTAACAAAATAGGTAAAACATTATTTTAACTTGGTTAAGGATTCACGTCGGGTTCACCATTTTTGTTTCCCTCGGATTCCGGGGATGACCTCCTTTGAGGGGAGGTTCAAATATTCCAATCAGTTTCTAATGGGTTTGTTTGTAGAACCGGAAACATCCAATGATTCCACATCTATTCGGACCTACTTTCCAAAGGTAGGTGCTCATTAGTTTGTGGACTGACGAGGCTTAGGAATTTTCATTGGTCGAGAGGATGGGAGGTCGGACTCATCACACATTTTTTAGATGAATTATTCTCTAATCCGGGACTCTCATTATAGGTTTAAGTTATGTCCATGATTCCTTATTACATTACCAGGTAAAAAATGAGATTTCCTTCAGATTTGACAATAAATGATCGATATGTAGGAAATTTAGAGAATATTTTATATATATTCGAGGTTCTTCATCGATATAGAATAATCTGTATTTATTAGAGATTCTTGGTCAATGGTACCCTTCGATAGATTTATATAGAAGTCTATTGGTCATTATGATGACCATGTTGGTTTTAAAGCCACTCAGTGGGGCACATGAAGTTTATTATCATTCAGAAGGACATGGATTATTTCAGAGTTGTGATCGAACCCGCAGATGCGCTACATATGTTTCCTTTGTTTAGAAAAAGAATCATAAATCACGTAGTTCGAGTAAGGGAGTATGATGTTTATGATTGATGGCTCAATGCTGGATTTCATAATTACTTTTACACTCTAATCTCACTTGAGTCATGTTCGGTGTGAGAAACAAGAGGTATTGGTAAAAATCAGACAATTGGGACATGAAAGATGCAATCATAAGAAAAAAGGTGGGACTTATGTATGTATGACTACCCAGATAAATAAGGATTTAGATTTACTTCAGGGAAGAAATCCAGGAACATGGTCCATAATGTTATAAGTGCTTCATGGATATTTGAATACTCTATCTTGGGACTTACTTCTGAAAAGGAGGCCCAAATTAGGAGAGGACTTATGATTAGGTTTTTACTCCTAAGAAGGAATCCCAGATCAAAGGTAAATTAGGACTGGTTAAGAGGAATTAAGACTGGGGCATACTCCTAAAAAGGTGCCCCAGGTTAAGAGACTTGAAAAATTAAGGGATTTGAGAATTACTCCTGAAGAGGATGCCCAAATTAGGGGACTGGGTCTTATTCTTGAAATGGAGGCCCTGGTTAATGAGGACATGGGGCTTACGCCTAAAGAGGATGCCCATATTTGAGAGTTATGACTGGGGCTTATTCCTGAAAAGGAGGTCCAGGTTAAGGGAATTATGGTTTGGGGATTACTCATGAGGAGGATGCCCAGATTTGGGGACTGGGGCTTACTCCTAAGGAGGATGCCCATATTAGGGAATTTTAAGAATTGGGGCTTACTCCTAAGGAGGATGCCCAAGTTTAGAATTATGACTAGGACTTACTCATGAAAAAGTGGCCCATGTTTATTGAGTTATCTCATCTTAAAGGATGAGGTTGAATTAATGAAATCACAATCTTTAGTGACATAAAAATGTGTAAATCACTAGGTTTTGAGAGATATTCTACAGATTTCCTTTCAGATAAGGAAATAAAAATCAATAAATCATGCCAAAAATGGCTTTGAAGAGTGTCTTGAAGATTTAATCTTGAATATGAGAGGTGGAATGGCTTAAGATGGCTGAAATGGGAAAGTAGGGCACCCAAAAAGGAAGAGGCGCGCAAGTCCGGGCAGGCGCGCAAGTCCTGGTCACGCAGGTATGTCTGCGTGACACATGGTGTACTTACGTGCTGGTTAACCAGCAGGGTAATACTTTAGTGACTCTTGATTAAAGCCTTTATAATCCTCTTGAGGTTCTTCCAGAAGAGGGGCACTCATGTTCCACTGAAGGAGTAAGGAGGCACGCAAGTGTGGCCTTTTCCCTTAAGGACTGGCCACTCTGGCACGCAATTGTTGATGAGTTTCAACACATAGGCATTCCTCCCCCTCTTTATATCTTCCGTTCTAGGGAAGAAATAACATTAGAAGTGTTTCAGATGCATTGAGAAGAGACTAGGGCGTCGGGAGCTCAAATCTGAGTTTCTGGAAAAAAATCCTCCTCGAATGGGGGGCCCATATGGTCTATTTATAGACAGTAGAAGACCCCGGGCAGTTATCACATAGGTCGCGCAAGTCACCAGCGCGACCACTAGGCGTCGCGAAAGTGGACTTGTGCGACTATGAGGGAACATGCGCGACACATGGTCAATATTCTTCTTATTCCTTCCTTTGTCAATTTTTGTTATTTTTTCCAAAGTGTGAATCACTTTGAGCTTAGATATTCCCCTTTTCCGATCTTTAGATTCTGTGACGAAAGGAGCGTCAACACCCATTTTTTTAAAAACCTATTTTTAATGCCTCATATGGTTATCTCCAACACATAGAAATAAAATTGTGCAAAATGTGCTACTTCTACTATCCAACTAGTTCCCCACATGGTTTCCTTGCACATTTGGACAATCTAAGTTCCAACTATGTGAGTGACCACTACCTCATGTTTCAAGGTTACCAGAGTCTATTTCACCTTTTACAGTAACCGTTCTCAAAATGTGAACCCATATAAAATTATCCAAACCATCCCAAAACCCCTCCAAACTCTACAATACCTTATCCAACCACTTTATATACATACAATGTCATAAATAAGGGCCAAATACCTCAAACATGGGGTGTTACACACATATAAACTCTATCTTTGTGAATAATAATAATATTGAATTATTTAATATATCATGTACCTCTAAAATTTTTATTATTAATTTTATTTCACATATTATAATTTTTTATATGATTTTGTAGTCAATTAATTTAACAAGGTATGATTTAATGATATTTGGAATATATTTCAAAAATGTATTTGGTTGGATGACTATATTCAAAGTGGTCATAATTTAAAAACCTACATGATAATATTATTAAATAATTATTTTATTTAAACATAAATTTTACATTAGAAACAAATCATATAATATATTTTTATAAAAAATTATGTTACGATTATGGAGATCGTTGGTCATATGTACACATGCGTAACAATTCAAATTTTCAATGACCATTACGTAAAGATGGAATGTAATATTTTTTTATACAACAATGATAATAATAATATATATATACCAAATTATGTATTTAAATATACTAATATATTTATCCCATGTGGTTTGGTGATGAAATGTGAGTGGCGTTGCTTTGTGAATGAGGTAGTCCACACACACACGAAAAAAATTATCATTTTTCATTTTAAGAATGAAAATGATATATTAATTTTATAAATGATAAATTTTTCATGAAAATAATAATTATTTCATTTTTATAATATATATTCATTAGTTTTATCTTTTTTACTCCCATTTCAAGAATTAGTGAAAACTGAATCACATCACATCATGAGGATGTAGTTTATCATACAAGGGAGGGAAGTTAGAATATCCCCTAGAAAATAATATTTAAAAATATATATATGATATAATGACTCTAGAAGTATTATGTTGTAATAAATATCATATATATACTTTATATCCATCACTACTACCAATAGTGATAGGTGTTGATGGAAAATGTGCCACATTGGTTAGCGAGGTGGTAGTCTGCTGTACACATGAGTGACATTGTCATGTGTAATTTTAGGGAATAGGATATCAGAATAGTTCAATATATAACCATAATATAATATCATTATATAGGATATATTAGTGTAACTGTATAAGAATAAATGAATAATACTTAAGTGTGGTTGTATAAATATTATAACTTAAACATATAGTTTTGAATTTTTACTTTTCTCAGACCACCTCTTTTGGAGTATACATATTGTACTCCAAGAATTGTTTTCTGGCCAAAAATGGGATTCTTCAATGAGGGTATTTATGTTGGGATTTTTATGGGAATAAATATCATGGAAAAGGGTTTAATATGTGAATAAGAGAGGAGAGTGGGTTACCTTTTATAGCTTAGGTGAGTGGCACACTTCTAAATTCTAAAAAAATAGGTGTAACAACATTTTTCATAATAAAAGAAACCCCAAATGGAGTATTCCATATATTTATACATTATATGTTTTATATAGGTATATACAATTGAGTTTAGAAACATTTTTAGGTAATTTTAACACTTATACTTGTAGATTAACTCCAGATAAACCAATTTTTACAATAACAATGATAAATAATATTTTCTATTTTTTTTTTATTCATCAAGGTCATAAATTAATATGAACTTATTAGATAATATAAATAATTGTGATAAAAATATTTAATCCATTTTTTATAATTAATATTTTTATAAAATGAAATGTTTATTTTAAAATTAATCCCTTAGACATGACGAGAAAGCATGTTTTCAAAAATAAAATGTTCAAAACATTACAATGTTTTTATATCAAAATTCATTATCAAATTAATTTAAATGACCTAAAATTAATTAAAATATTTATTATTTATTTTTTTAAATTTTAAACAAATTTTAAATATAATTTACCTTTTTAAATAATTTATATGAAAATGGAGTTTTCAATTAAAATACAGTATTTTTCACTATTCATCAAAAAATTATTCTATTAAAAAAATTATCAAATGTTAACCCTAATATAATTTTTAAATTTTGATCTAAAAATTTAATTAATTTTAAAAAATAAATTTTTCGTAGGTTTCCTAAATTAATTTAATCATAACTCTTTAAGAAGGTACAAACCCATTTTATTTGAAAATTTTCATTTTTCAGAAAACATTTATTTTATATTCAAATGATTTTCATTTTAATTTAGAAGAAATTGATATAAAATGAATACATTTACAAAAAAATATTTTTATTTTAGTTATTTCTATTCATAGTCACTAATATAATAGATGGTTTTTAATAGTGACCAATATTACAGTTCGTTTGGAATTGGGGTTCTGTGTTACACAAGCTATCAAAGATATTAAATTTAAAGAAATATATTTCAGGGGGTTTTAATGTAATTGTTGGATAAATTATTTTAAATATATTAAATACTCTTATTTTACAATAAAGGGCTGATAAATAGATGAAATTAAATTTAATATATTTAAATATTTTGTATAATTCTATGTCTGTCCTTTCCCTCAGAGTAAAATGTAGTATCATTTTCAATAATCATTACAAAAAAATAAGACACTTATTTTGAAAAATAAATGATTAAAATATTATAAAAATAATTATAAAAGTTCTAGAGGTTTTTCAATCTACAAAATAATATCCCTGGGGCCCTTAAGAAAAAATCCAAAGGGCTACTTTTGAATTGGAGATAATCATTTTAACCTAACTATTTCATTTTTCTTCTTGTTTTAACACATTTAATATTATCGTAAAAATTTAAATATAATATCATAAATATATGTCATATAATTTATTTTATTAGGTTAATTAAAAAAAATATTCATCTCATTTTTCCATAAATAGTGGACAGAAATGTCATTTATTCATATGTGTGGACTACTACCTTCCGGAAGCAAAGTTTTTCATTTTACATCATCAAATATCATGGATGTTTATAATTGTAGATTAAATTGAAATTTATTAAATTAAGGATATATTTATAAAATTTTAAATATATTATATAATTTATTTTCTAGTCGTTCAATTTGTTGGAAAATTACAACGTTTCTTGTAAATATGTGTGGATTACCACCTCAAAGAAGCAATACATTTCATTTTTCATGTTATCTCTTCATGGGTAATTCTAAAATTATATTTAATGTGTTAAGGTGATATTTTATTATTATTTTTATTCTTAATATTATTTTTAAATTAAACATTTCACCATGTTCAACCTTCCATATTCATTTTGCAATCATGAATCGAACATCCTCAAACCACATGATGTGGACCTAACCGATTCAGTAATTAAATACTCCATTGTAATAATTGAAAGAAAATGCATACTGATAAATGAATAAACCTATAAAAGGGGTTTTAAATATAAAATAATTAATATAACATTATTATATAGGAATTTAAGGGAGGAACAACGAAATTATGGACTGAAGGAAAGTGGTTTCTTAACTAAATATACATTCATTGGTTTACACATTAACTTCATTGACTTTGTTATGAAAATATTATATGTGAAATTACCAATGATTATATTATTTTGTATCTACAATTGGTTTGTATTATTTTTAAACTGTTACACATACTGACATCATGGATTAAATTATAACTTGAATGATACAATTTATGTAATGATTATTCCTCTCAATATTATTTATTTGAAATATTTATTGTATTATTCACATACATTATTTTATATGGTTTCTTTGAAACCGACTAACAAATTTGATGATAAATGAATCCTTTACTCTGAGATATAATTTTCATACGAATTGTAATATTTCATTATATATTTCTTCAAATATTTTAAAATTTTGAATGGTTTTTTTGGTCTATATTTCAATTAATAGAGAAAAAAAATCATATTTTGCACCATCATTAATATTATATGTTGTACTTAATACATCATGAATGCGTTTTATAGTATTATTTCATGGTAATAATTGATTTTATATAAAGTTTTTTACTTTGATCAATGGATTTTTAAATAAAGAATTACCCATGTTATAGGGGTTCCTCATCTCGATCTTTATTAATTGTGATATTTATTGATTTATTATTATATGTTATTTAATATGGTATATTTTTTGACTCAATAAATATAATATCATGTTTTTTATGCACAAGTAATTTGATTTTTCTTCATATGCTCTTTCCATCAAAGGGTTTTGGGATTCAAATGGTTATAAATTGGTTTTCATGAAAAATATTTCATCAAAACGTTTTATATAATATTAACCAATATATTATTTTGTAGTGTTTATATTATATAAAAAATGTTATTTTATACAAACAAAGTATTTCTAAATGTTTTTTATATGATATTTTACATTTTTTAAAATCTTTTAAAAAGTAAATTTCATAATGTTTTCTCGATCGGTCTCTTTTGAATGTCTTTAAAGATATTTGAAGGGGATGATTGTTTTTAAAATTTATTACATGAATGGTAATATAAATATCAAAAAAATTATTGGTTTTAAGATTTAATTAAAATTATCCATTATTATTTTAAAATAAAATAAAATTATCAATATTTTTTTATAATTTTTATTAATTAGATATGACTAAATAAAATGATATTTCCCTTTTTTTTGTGAGAAATATTTTATGGTTTAATTTAAATCTATTTTAATATATTTAAACAAACTTTTTTATTTTTATTCCTCACTATGGATTTGATATTATGATGCATTTCAATTCCTTTATCTGATTGAGTTGTGATGATATTTTTAAGAGATTAACCAGAAACCCTTTTCTTTTTCAGGTGTAAATCATGCTATGTCAGTTTTGATGAAATAAAATCATCCATGAGTTTTATTTCATCATACTGTATAAGGAAATTAATGAACAAAGTGGGATTTGGGTGTGAAACTAAATCATTAAAGTACTCTATTAAATTTTTGATGGGTGGGTTTTTTCTAGCCCTCCAATTCATTGGGAAATTATATAGAGTTAAATAGATGGTAGTTACTCCTAATAGATAATAGAGATATGTTTTAACTAATATATGATGGAGTAAACTAACTGATGGTTACTTCTAAGAGATGAAAAAATTTATGATACTCCTAACAGATCATAGAGGTAGCTGATTATAATTTAATCCTAAGAGATAATGATGTCTTGTTACTATTAAGAGATGAAAACATAACTAATTATAAGTTAATTCATATACATGATGGCATTTACTAGTTATTGGTCAATTGAATGATGTTGGGAATTTTTTTAGATTGATTATTATATAATAAATGTTTAATTTTCCATGATACCTACAGAGTTTTTCAATGATTTCTATGTGTAGTAATAGAATATTTTCTAAAGGATGATTTCCACATTGATCATGATTATTGATTTATATGACTATTGTATTAAGTTAAATCATTAGGCAAGGTATAATAATTTATTTTCAATAATTTAATGGGTACTATTTCCCTTGTTTTATTCTCATACACTTTGATTATGTAACCATACCCATATTACCATGTTATAATCATTGATGATGTTTATTTTTTAATGTTTATGTTTATGCACATAGAATATTTGATTTCACCCTTATTTTTGTTTCAATTTACCATTTTTATGAATAATGATATTATATGAATTATGAATATAAAGGGTTCAAATCGGTTGAATATTATGTTACTTTTTAATGACATAATGTGATATAAGAAATGTAGGGAATGGTGGGGAATATTATCATCTATGTACATGGGTATTTTTGTGTAATAATTTTCCCAAATTCTTTAAATCTCTTGACCTAACTAGTATATTGGAATGTAAGTGACCAAATTTATTCCAAAATCTTATTGTTATTTTTAGATGACTAAAATTAGTTCATGATTATTGGTATCAAATAATGAAATGTAAAAATTATGTCTTTATCATCAGAACTAGGAGTGTGGGTTTGGGACTATTCTATAGGATGAGTCATAATGATCCTACCATGCATAAGAAATACAAAATTTCCCATATTAACCACATTAGTTTCATTATAATCAGTAACATATGACATTGAACATTTTGCGATGTTCTTTAAATACAATATTAAATTTTGTAGCTTCAACAATATGGGAATTGATTCATATTGACCATGAAATATAGTATGACTATTTGAGGTTCCATCCCAAACGATATATCGTTTTTCATGAATAACATTGAAAGTATCATCATAATATATAGACATATTACATTAAATAAAACTTCATTTTTTATTGATACATAGCTATAAAATATACCATAATAGACTTTGTTGAAAAACCATTAAAGAAATGACATGTCCCATTAAACAACACCAAACTACAGAGTATACTATGTATCCATCAATAATTATATATTTTATATTATGTGACTATATTATAGCTTACTATATCATCTGTTGAAAATCAATCTCCATAATAAATTTCCAACAATTTTTTATAATTGACAACGTGTAAAAATGATACCAATTTCCTTTATTTTATAAATTTATTTATTGGAATTCTGTATAATATTAATTATATGATAATACTAAAGGGGTTTTATGGATTTAAATACACTCGTTCAAATAATTAGAATTCATTAGAGTCTTGGTTATTAATATCCCATTCTATGAGAAACTAAAATCACGTATAAAATACTAATAATGTGTAACATACACTGAGTATTCCTACTATTATTTTCCTTAATCAATGATTGATGAAGACCACTAGGAATAGCCAATGGAATCCCCCCCCCCATAGTGTATCAATAGTACAATTAAAATCACCAAAAAACTCTACTAGGACCATATTTACAATAATAGTATACTTATACCTTGGGAGATAAATGATGGTGGTGGAGAGAGTAATGGTAGGGAAAATTAGTTAGAGAAAAAATAAACCTTGAATGAACACCATCTCAATGGATTTGTAAACTTATATTGGTATTGGTTTTTTACATTGATCCTATCATTCCTTTAATCCTATGTTATAGAATGTATGGGGGAATTGGGTTGGATATAACACTTATAACTTTCATCCATCCATGTGGTCTCCTATACATTTCATCATATTAAATATTATTAATCAATGATTTCTTAAATGAAAGATATTGAATGTTAACACTGATTCTTTGTTTTCAAATACCAATTAAGGGTTGTTAGTTTGAATCATACATTCTGATTCTACATATTGCATATCCTAATGATATCACAAAAACATACACTATGATTGGTTTAGGATACAATATTATGATATCACTATGTCATATAAAATGAAATCCCTTTCATTTTTCTGTGACATACCATATGATATATTTATATCATAC
This sequence comes from Viscum album, assembly GCA_963277665.1. Classification (NCBI taxonomy): domain Eukaryota; kingdom Viridiplantae; phylum Streptophyta; class Magnoliopsida; order Santalales; family Viscaceae; genus Viscum; species Viscum album. Next base: position 326,516 of record CAUJRU010000250.1, read on the forward strand.
ATTAATATATTTCTAAAAATATATCACAAATATTAAATTTTATTTTTATTTTTTTAATATTATGATATATATGACATAAATTATGATATAACTATAAACATTTCACATATATAGAAAATTTATAGAACATCTCCATAACTTATTACTTTTTAAAGTCACCATAATTAGAAAAATTAATCATCCCTTGTAATTCTTGTCACCATTAGCAGGTGTATTATGGTGCAATGCAACATCATGATTCCATTGGTTCTCTTCTTGTTATTATTCCCCAATCATTGCATCTTAATATATACTCTATGCATTTTTTAGGTTTTTTAAAAATTTAAGGTGAAATGAATTATTGTTTTTTACTTGTTTTTTACACCATGATTTCTGAATTCTAAAAAAACACTACTTTTTCATCATTTAATTATCTAAAAACTATTATCACACTTCTCCACTACATTACTCATCAGAGAAAGGAGAAAGATTTTTTTTGGTGGATGATTTAAGTAATTATCCATGGAGTTACTAAAAATAATTTAATATAAAATTACTAACATTATTTACTAAAAATATAAAAATTACAAGTATGAAAAAACTAAAAAATAAAAATGTTTCAACCCAGCTAATCTTTTATTCAATGGTTATGTATTGATTTATTTATGTTTATTTAGTCTAATTTCGTATAAATTTATCCCTAAAATTTAAGAATGTTCAAATTTCTCATTATGTGTTATCCATTCAACTTGAGTGAGGGATCTTAATTTTTTTAGATCTTCACTAACAAATGGTGAAATAATTTCATAGTTGTGTGGGGTTATAAACATCTAGACATAATATTTTCTAAAAACATACATAATCCTGATATAAAAGGAAGTATCTTGTCACCGGGGTGTATCTACTTTTTGTAAATGGGTTATTCATGATATATCTTTTCGTTGTACATGTAATTGGTGGTGTTTTCATAAGTTTCCCTAAAAATTAATTCTAGATCAAAAATAATTACCATATTATTTTTCTATCTTCGTATTTTCATAAATTGACAATTTTAATGGGGAAATATGACTAACATGCTACCACCATTAGAATATGGTATGATTTACCAAAAATTAGGTGAAATGGATACATTCCAAAAATTATTTTTTAAGATATCATATATATCTATAAATCATACAAATGTTTCTTAGAGAAATACTATATTATTATATTTACCATATTCTATAGAATATTTTAAATCTCTTGGTTTGGGAGATCCAATTTTCAACTTTATTTAAGGTGAATAAGAGTAAAATTATTGAATATGAAATTTTATGGCCCCAAAATATCCCTTAATAACATATTATTTTTATGAATTCCTAGATCTATAATATATATTGGGAACATCAAATCATGAAAATAAAATTTTTATTAAAAAATCTATTCCCATCTTTATTGTATTAGTTGAGGTGGATTATACTTCAACACATTTTGACATGTTATCAACACAAACCAAGAAAAATGTTATGAAAAGATATTTTTTAATGGGTATTATAAAGTAAATACCATAAATATTAAATAAATGAAACTCCATGATGGCCTTTTGTGACTATATATCCTTCTGGATTATATTTCGAGTTTTTTTGAAACGGTTAAAAGATACCAAGTAAATTCTTAAATCATGGTGACATAATAACTAGATGAATCTTATTATAACTATATATTCTATTTCATGGTTTGATCAAGATATTCATCCACTTGTTGAGGAGTGTAAAAATTAAATCCCCATTTCTATTTCAAAATCTAGCATGCAACAGTGCATTAACAGAGCTCCTTATTACATGAATAATATAGAATCATCAAAAAAGAAATTCTATCTATGAAATTTTTATTTACTAATAGGTGAATTATAGATTGATTGTACTAGTTAACATATTACTAATGATATGCACAAACCATGGCCTTTCAATTAACTCCACTAAAAAAAGCTCTCAAAAATACAATTCATATTTAGGGTCTACTTCTCGATAACCACTAAAATGTGGAAAATAATTCCTTTTTAGTAGAGAAACTACAATAAATTTTAAAAACCATGTTATCTTTCATTTATATTTTAAACACATGGAGTATTAAAATGTGATGAATCAATTATGTCTTAATATCTTTATTGTTCATCATGTATTTGAGTTCTACATTACATGAGTAGAAACCCACATTTATATGTCTGATTTGGGGTTTAACATTATTGTACGAGAATAAAAAATATTTAAAAAATTTTGTTTATGGTTTATTTGAATTTGGCCTCTATATAGAGCCTAATAGTACATTAGATTAGTCATAAAAGTTGTTTTTCTATATATACAAAACCCATTTGACCAACGTAGTCACACAAATTAAACATTTTCTCAAATGTTTCCTTCCAATTATGTGGTAACATGATTGGAGCAGTGATTATCCACTTATTAACTATTTTAAAACATTTATTGTAATATATATCAAATAAGAAATATATGATTTTCATGATATCGGTGGTTGGATGAGAAATTTGAGAGAAATACTTGAAAATAATTTATTAAAAACAACCATAGTGAAAACATATATACCTTTCTATATGTATTTATAATAAACCAATGTTATTTAAACTACCACATAACTAGAGTTGGAAAACAATTATATTGATGTTTCATACCAACAAATAAAGTTTGATGAAAAGTGCTGATGGTATCAAATTCATGATTTAAAAATGTTTTCATAATAACAGACAATAAATAAATAGTTTAATCGTACTAATAATCTTGTATGAAGTATCAATATGTCTGAAAAATTTGATAATAAAACAATCAACATTCACATATAACAAAAATAAAATAAATCAAATCATAAATAACCTGATTAGAAAAATCTTATAAAAATAAAAAAATTCCAAATGATACATAATAAAGTATAACATTGAGAGATCAAATTATAATATGTGTGATATGATCAATAAATGATACTCCCTAATGAGAAATAAGTACCAAAAGACCGATAAAAAAACTCTATGTGACCCATGGTCACCTCCATATCACAATTCCTATGTCAAATAAAATAAAATTTCATAATCACTAATTTAATATCCATAACAATTATACCAACATCAAGAAATTAGGACTACATAAACATTAAAGTGTGTATATAGGGTGTATGCTATTTTTGGGAAGGTTATCATATATAATCCAAACCATTCATATTATATGAGTTACCTAAATTTACAGATTCAAATCCATTAATATAAGATAGTATTTATTATATTTTTTTATTGTTAATAAATAATTATGTGTTCAATGTTTCCTAAAATTCATAAGAAAAGTACTTTAATGAAAACCGAATTTTTTCCCAACTTTATAGAATTAGATTCAACTGAAATAGAATGTTTATAAAGGGAAATATGATAATTGAAATTTGGTTATAATGTGCGAAACAAATTTTATTTAAAATTTTAATTGAGCTGAAAACTATCAATTTATGTCATTGTATATCCAATGTAAGAATTATTAAACAAGATAATTATACTAATATAAAATAATTTATTATTTATAAAAACTATATGTAATAAAATTAATAAGACAGTGTCTTAACCAAATCATAAAATCTATTATGAAAAATTATAAAAATATTAATGTATTATGAAAAAAATATATGAATTACATCATGGAATAAAAATCATAAAAAATGTGGCATGTTATGAAACCTTAGAAACTAATGGGAAATAATTGTACATGATTAGGTGGAACCAACAATCAGTATATGTTGACATCGTGGAAAATTACCAACATGGAGTTCTTCCCAAAATACTTTATTGGAAATAAACCCATAGAAAGATAAAAATATTGACTAGGGAACATTAGCATAAGTGAAGTGATAACTAATCAATCACTCATCACTTTATTTTCATTTAATTAACCAAGGCGTCTTAAGAAATTTCTAATGGTTGGTGATGAAATAATCATGATATCATAGTAAAACAATACCATAATCAAATAAGCAACCAACATCTCACTTTTGATCACCCTTAACAAAATTTCCCCATTCAACTATGATAATCAATAATATTCACTACACATATCATAAGTTCTATAATCAAAAAATGTATAATAACAGGGGAAAACATTCCAAAGGTGTCATATACATAGTGAATTAACTTTATTCGACTTTTAAGTAGGTGTTTGGTTTTATAATAAAAACAAACCACAAAATCAAACCATGATAGATTAATAAAAAATAAACCCACCAAATAAATATCTTTTGAATAAATATGTAATACAATAACCTTACCAATAATATACAATCAAATTCAATAAGACAATAAAAACATACATCATCTTACACACCGACACACACTTATTTTAAAGGGTGAAACAGAAATCATAAATGAAAATCCATATAAACCAATTATATATGAGAATAAGATATATTAATATCTTATTTTTAATGAAATATCATTGTACATTTTTTCAAACATGTGGTGTCCAAAAAAATATACATTGGGTGAAAATAAAATTTTACTGTGAAATTACACGATATCACATGAAAAATAATTGATAGCAAAGAAAATCATTTAAAACAAATTTATATATAACTCAAACCACTATTATTTAGACTAAAAATCATGGTTAAGACACTTGTAACTCAATATTTTACTCCAATAAAATAAAGGGCAAGTAAATAACAACCTCAATCAAGAAGAACCTATGTGAATCCTAAAATTACGAGAAAATGAGTGAAAATATGAAATATTCAATTCTTAAATACCATTAACATTAAGATTCGATGAACCCTTGGCATTGGATTATATAACATGGATACTAGTGTTAGAGGGAGAGAAAGAATAAGAAAGAATATTATATATATAGTAATATAAGAGATGCAATGAATATATAAATATGGTTTACTTGTAATATAATTGAAGATCAATGATATAATCCATTGGAGATAAGTGGGAGGATGGTTTTTCAATCAAGAGATTCCATAGAAGTATCTAAATTAGAGGAGACATAAAGATGGCATGCACAAGTAAAAGGCACTGAAGAAAAATTATAAAATAATGTTTTTATGAAATATTATTGGTTCAACAAAATGTTTTACCAAACCATGTATGAATCTGTCACAAAACACTATACCAGATATAAATGACATGAAGGTTAGGATTCACAGTTCCTCTAACCATGTAAAAATTATGATTTTATTATATGGCTCGAACTACAAAAAAGTAATGGTTCCCCAACCATGCATCAACCATGCTTCCACTACTGGAATGAAAATTTAAAAATAACATAGGTAGGTTAAACATTTCCAAACTATGTTCCAAAGACAATCCTTCATAAATTAAAAAAATTTATAAATTAAAATTCCGACACAAAAACACCCAAATAATTAAATAATTATAATACATAAACCTGAAAAAGTGATAGTGTGGAGTCATATTCCCCCCCCCCCCCACCATTCTAATTAATTCTACAAAAATTTAATTGATAATTATGATAATAGATAAATACAAAACACTTTATCTAAATATTTAATTTTTTTATATCTTGTCTACATAGATTGGTAATTTTTAATATGAATAATACATCTCATGAAGGAAAGAATCCAAGCTGAAATTTTAAATCTACTAGTAAATGAAATTTGGAGAAAAAAATACATTAATTAAAGAGAATATGGTCAATTTTTTAGGAAATATATATATGGAGAAACGAAATCTCCATATCCCGTAACATGAATTGAAAATTACTTAAGTTTATAATCTAAATAAATTACTATTTATAAGCCTTCATTATTTATGAATTTTATTGCTTAATGATAGATTGAAATCACACATAATACATAGTTACCCTAATGATCATTCCCCCCAGTTAGGTTTGATATTAAGAAATTGAGCTGAAAATCTATATAGAGATTAATCCGATCAAAAATGAAATGATTATCAATGAATATTGTTTTTAGTGAGCCAAATCATTAAAATGGATTATTCAATGAAACCACTGAATATGAGAACTAACAACTTTATAAATTGATAAATTTAAATTAATAATTTATCAAAACATAATCAAATACTATATTGAGAATGGGGAGTCCTTGAATACCACATGTTATATTAAATATATAGAAATTCGACATAGAAAAATGTGGAAACTATCCATATAATGGGTAAATAGAAACTCATTTCAGTTTATCAATGAAGATTCATCATGGGGTCTGGATCTATAGTTTTACTAAGTCATTTTGAATGATTGAAACAAAATTAGTTAATTATTTTTCGAAACTATGCAGAAGAGGGTTTCTTATACAATGGATCCCAAAAAGATGGTGAATAGTTTGGAAAACTGCCCAACAAGACCATGAAAATCACCGATGATATGGAATAATTTAAGGGATTTCAACCTATTACAACCCGTACCCTTCTTGAAACATAGTCTAAGAGCCCTTTATCATGAATATTTATCCAATTTAAATCCTCTTTTCATTTTTTTCATTCCCTTTCGTTCTTCTCTATCTCCCTTTCCTCGTTGTTTTCAACCCTCACACTGAACTCTAGGGATAATGGTTTATATTTAGGGAGTGTGATGAATTATTAATTGGGATTTATTGTCTATAGAATACTTAATACTCTATAAGGTTTTTCTATGTGTCTTATGTCATAGATAATGACTTTTGGATTGTTTTATATACGTCAGTTATTTTTTTCACTTAAAAATTATATCCAATTTAAACAAAAGAGAGACACTTTGAGTGATATCGATCACAGCATGCCTCAGATTAATGCGGGGTTGACTTTTACAGGTAAAAAATGACCCTTGGATGGTTCTACTAAAGTATCAATACAATAAAACTGCCTTTGGTCGTTATTTTGTATGTCGGTTGTTGTTTTCCCTTGAAATTGTGTCCATTTAAATTAAAAAAGAGACAATTTATTGATAATGGCCAAACCATGCCTTGAATTGTGTCGGGGATGACTCGTACACATAAAAAATGACCTATGGATTGTTTGACTAATGTTTCAACACAACCCGATTGCGTTTGGTTGGTTTTACGTATGTCATTTGTTGTTTTCACTTAAAATTCTGTCAATTTTAAACAAAAGAGAGACACTTTGAGTGATACCGGTCACACTATGTCTCATATTAAGGCGGGGTAGAATAATACACATCATTAATGACCCATGGATCGTTATCTTAATGTATGAAAACAATATGAATGTGTTTGGCCAGCTTTTTATATGTATGTAGTTGTTTCATTTAAAATTATGTCCATTTTTAAGAAAAAGAAAGAAAATTTGAGTGATACCGGCAAAAACCTACCTAAGATTGAGGCGATGTTGACTAGTAAACTTCATGCATGACCCAAATATCATTTTCCTGAAGTATAAACACAATCCTAATGCGTCCGGTTTGTTTTCTATATGTTATTTGTTGTTTTCACTTAAAATTCTGTCGAAGAGGTGTTGACTCATACACATAAAAAATAATCTATGGATCATTCTACTAATGAATCAACACAATAAAAAAAATTTGGTCAGATTTTTGTATGTCAGCTGTGGTTTTCACTTTAAATTCTGTCCATTTTAAACAAAAGAGAGACACATTAAGTGATACCATCCACACCGTGACTCATATTGAAGCATGGTTGACTCATACACATCAAAAATGACCCATGTATCATTCTCATAATGTATCAACACAATCCAATTGCGTTTTGTCAGTTTTCCACATGCTAGTTATTGTTTTCAATTAAATTTTGTCCATTTTAAACAAAAAAGAGACACTTTGAGTGATACCTGCCACACCATGTTTCATATTTATTTGAGTATGACTTGTACAAATCACAAATGACCCATATATCCTTTTAATAAATTATCAACAGAATAAAAATGCATTATTCAGTTTTTCGTATGGCAGTTGCTGTTTTCACTTAAAATTCTGTCCTTTTTAAACAAAAGACAGAATCTTTGAGAGATACTGGTCACACTGTGCCTCAAACTGTGGAAGGGATGACTCTTAAATGTTAAAAATGACCCATGGAACATTATACCAATGTATGAACACAATCTGAATGTGTTTGGTCAGTTTTCCGTATGTCAGTTGACATTTTCACTTAAAATTCTGTCCATTTTAAACAAAAGAGAGACACTTTGAGTGATACTGGTCACATCGTGCATAATATTGAGGTGGGGTTGACACCTACATGTCAAACATGGCCCATGTATTGTTGGTATAATGTATCGACCTAATACAAATGCGTTTGGTCAATTTTCCTTATGTCAGTTGTTGTTTTCACTTTAAATTTTGTCCATTTTAATCAAAAGAGGGACACGTTGAGTGATATCTGCCACAATGTTCCTCTCATTGAGGGTAGGTTGACTCTTACATGTCAAAACTGACCCATGTATCATTATACTAATGTATTAACACAATATGAGGGCATTGTCCAATTTTTTATATGTCTATTGTTGTTTTCACTTAAAATTCTATCAATTTTAAACAAAAGAGAGACACTTTGAGTGATACCGGCCACACCGTGTCTCAGATTGAGGTGGAGATTACTCTTACACATCAAAAATTACCGATGGATCATTTGACTAATATATCAACAATATCCTAATTCATTTGTTTGGGTTTCCATTTGTCAGTTGTTGTTTTCACAAAAAATTATGTCCATTTTAAACAATAGAGAGACACTTTGAGTGATACCCATCACACCATACCTCAGATTGAGGCGGGGTTGACTATTACATGTTTTAAATGACCCATGGACCATTCTCTGAATGTATCAACCCAGTAAGAAGAAATTTGGATAGATTTCCATATGTCAGTTGTTGTTTTCACTTAAAATTCTGTCCATTTTAATCAAAAGAGAGACACATTGAGTGATACCTGTCACAAAATGCATTATATTTAGGTGGGGTATAATCCTAAAAATAAAAAATTACCCATGGATAATTATCCTAAAGTATAAATACAATCCGAATGTGTTTGGTCAGTTTTCTGTACATCAATATTTTTTTCACATTAAACTATGTCCATTTTAAACAAAAGGGAGAACCTTTGAGTGATAACAACCACACCATGAATCATATTGAGGATGGGTTGACTCATACACATAAAAAATAACCCATGGATATTTTTACTAATGTATCAAACCAAAAACAATGTTTTTGGTTGGTTTTCCGTATATCTGTTGTTGTTTTCGCTTAAAATTTTGTCCATTTTAACAAAAGAGAGACACATTGAGTGATACTGACCACATTATGCCTCAGATTGAGGTGGGGTTGAATCATACCCATCACACATGATCTATGGATCATTGGACTGATTTTTCAACAAAATCGAAATGCATTTTTTCAGTTTTCAGTATGTCAGTTGTTGTTTTCACTTAAAATTATATCCATTTTAAACAAAAGAGATACCCTTTGAGTGATACCAGTCACACTGTGCTTTGAATTGAGGAAGGCTAGACTCTTACACATAAAAAATGTCCCATGGTTCATTATCCTAATGTATCAACACAATAAAAATGTTTTTGGTCAAAATTCTGTATGTTAGTTGTTCTTTTCACTTAAAATTCTGTCCATTTTAAACCAAATAGAGACACTTTGAGTGATACCAGTCACACCATGCCTCATATTGAGGTGGGGTTGACTCGTACACATCAAAATTGACACATGGATTATTTTACAAATGTATCAACACAATCCGAATTCATTTGGTCAGTTTTCCGTACGTCTGTTGTTGTTTTTACTTAAAATTCTGTTAATTTGATACAAAATGGAGACACATTGAGCGATACCGGTCACAATGTGCTGTATATTGAGACATGGTTGACTCTTACATGTCCAAAAATGAACCATTTATTGTTTTCTTAATGTATCAACCCGATTCGAATGCGTTTGGTCAGTTTTTCATATGTCAGTTGTTATATTCACATAAAAAATTATGTCCATTTTAAACAAAAGAGAGACACTTTGAGTGATAACGGCCACACCATGCCTTGTATTAAGGTGGGATTAACTTGTTAAAATAAATAATGACCCATGGATTATTCTAATAATGTATCAACACAATATGAATGAGTTTGGTTGGTTTTCTATATGTCATTTGGTGTTTTCAAATATAATTTTGTCTATTTTAAACAAAAGAGGGACAATTTGAGTGATACCGACCACATTGTACCTCAGATTAAGGCGAGGTTGATTTGTAAACATCACACATGACCAATGGATTATTGGCCTAATGTATCAACATAATCCATATTCTTTTGGTTTGTTTTTCGAATTCTAGTTTTTGTTTTTAATTAAAATTCTTCCCATATTAAACAAAAGACAGACACTTTGGGTGATACCAATCTCACCATGCCTCAGATTGAGGCGGGGTTCACTCATACACGTCACAATTGACCCATGAGTCATTTTTAATAATTGAAAACATGGATTTTTTTGGGGGGGGGAGACCCTGTGGAGGAAGTAGGTTCCAACAATGTTCAATTTTTTATAATGGATAATCAGAAAACATACAATTTCTACCAAGGAAAATGTTCAACCCATGGAAATCTATTTGGAATCTCGATGCTCATACTGCAATAAATTTAGGGAAGAGACTTTTACTCAACTTTTCGTTGAATGTGAGTGGGTATTCATTATATGACGGTATTTTAGATATTTTATGGGTATCTCTTATACAACTCCCAACAAAAAGTGGTTCATTATTCTTGCATGTTGTCGGTGCATTTCATCTATTAAAATGATAAAATTACTCATTGGAGAATTATTCTTTATTCAATAACAATTACAAATTTCCAAACAAAAATTTATATATAACAATGCTTCATCTTTTGATCTCTGTGAACCCCTCTCAAAAAGTTCCTCTAATTGTACACATCCCGAAGTCAGATCATCGTGCTATTTGTGTACAATATTCCATTAGGTATGTGGAACACTCGTTTGTAACCAAATCTATATCATCCAGTGAATCTGAGGGTTTTCTATAGTCAGAGTAGTACTGTGAAATATATAAATAAATAATTAATAGATAAATTAAATGAAATAGTAGTTGTTTTTGAAAATACCTTTTTTGGGATTCTAGTTTGTGGATAGAAAACAATCTCTATCATAAATTTACAAACATAATAACCAAAATCATTGTCGTTTGTTTATTTTGGACAGAGAAAAAACATTTATCATTAGGAGAATAAGTAACATGTTTTCATATGTGTTTTTATGGTGAAATATTATTATATATACAAAGATACTTGTCCAGACGTAGTACTATCTCACCTCATTATGATTAGCCCCAATCCTCATTCCTTTTTAGATGATATTGATACATGACCCTATCTTAATTGAATCCTTAGTAAAATATAATATAAATTATATAAATTGATGTTTAGACCTAAAACGTAGGATATAGTGTCTTATAGATTCACAAATGCCATCATGTATGGTCAGTTTGTTGGATATCCTTTCATTAAATCCATAAAATAAATCGTTGAAGTATCCAAGTTCACCCCAATTTGCAGCCAATATTACCTAAAAACACAAAATGTAATATGTAATTAATGAGTTGAAGATATAATTAATATTCATTAATCATAGTGTTTTACCCCTGCATGGTTGGTATTACGAAGAGTCTGCCGTTTATAATATTTCATTCAAATGTTTTCAGTAAACCTTTTTCAATTTAATCCCTTTTTTGATGGAACCAATTTCGTTAGTTGTGTTAATATGGTACGAGGATTAACCATCCCGAATTTTGGCTCATGGGAAAAATACTTTCAACAATTTTCATATATACATTTTACAATAATATAAAATGCATTTAGTTATAATTAGAAAAATATATCATCTTTTAGAAAATCATTTCATGAAAACATACCTCATATATAAATTTAGCACTCTTATTTATAGCCAACCTTATTCAAGGATGTAATTTACATTTTATGAATCAACAAAATCTTGAATTTCCTCTATTTATATATTCTTTTCATAAACAACTATATGACTACTACAACTTTTTAGATTCGTATCCACATGAGTCTTCAATGCACGTAAATTTGGATAGTGAACAGGCCGTGTTATTGTTCCTTCAGTAGATCTTTTGGATCAGTTAGTTGATCCACTATGTGATTTTGAGCCCACATTTCCTGTCATCCCTTCCCTTTCTCCTTCTATAATAACATTCATTTATTCAGACCTTTTATTAATTAATTATTAGAGGTTTAGTTTTAAAAAAGTGGAAATAAATACCTCTTTGTCTATATGTACTCTTACAAGTTGTGACTGCCATGAAATGAATGTCTCAAAAGCCTTTTAGGCCATATGAATATCACTGTCATCAAGTGGAATTGGTAGCTCTGAATTTGGATCATGATCCACAATAATCGTCACTTTCAGATGTTCTATTGGAAGTGGTCTGTTATGTAACATGTCCTCTAGGATGTTGAACACTATAGCCCTCTCTAAAAGGTGATAGGTGGGTGTTGACAAATATAAATTGTGGTCACTATCACCCTATATATGATTAGTATAGGAAAAGTATCAGTGTTTTCCAGATTCACATTTCATGGGAACAATTATTAGAATATTGCTTACCATGGCTAAGACAACTCTTTGAGGAGAAGGGCTCACCTAAAAGCTAGTGGGGGTAGGGCGGGATCTTCACACACTGGTTCTTCCTGAGTGGTGTCTTCTCCTTACTTCTCACCCAAAATGTTTCTATAAACACTCTCTACCATTGAAATAATTATTCAAGTGTTTCTAGTGTTTTTGTCATTTGTTTCTTTTCTTCATTTCAATCATCTGTTAGTTTTTTTTCCTCAAAATATTCTCAGGGTGTCACCCCAAACCACACTCCTATAACATGACCATATTGTTCTGGCGACATCAATGTCGTCAATAATAGGTCTCCATCTTCTATATGAGTGGATGATTCCTGTGATTGTCAGAAATGTATAAATAAGTAATTATTATTGTGTAATATCAATTTAAAACAAAACTTTTTATCGTGTCATACTTGCCCATATTTCCCACACTTTTTGTGTGTTTTCATCTATTAGCTTCCATTCCTTATTCACATGTGCCTCCGTCCATATAACCTGACATGGGATAGTAGTGTCTTTGTCTTTAAACTCATTAATATACATATAAATATTGAATGATAACTATGATGTTGTTTCTTGGCATATAACAATATTAATTTAAATTTAAAATACATACCATTTTCTTTTCTAGTGAAGCATACCTCATCCTTTCTTTAGGATAGGGGAATGTTGGTTTCATTGCACATTCATTATTTTTAGTACTTAGTTGTTGTTTCATAAATGAAATATTGACAATAAATGTGATGAATACACATATCCTCAAACAATGTATTATCAGACACAATGTACCTGAAACTTCTCATCCTCACGATGGCCAATAAATGCATCCCATGCTTCTTGGGATATCAGGAGAGCGTATACAATGGGTGGGTGTGGGTTTACTTTACCATTGAAATCGTTCAGGTTACCTTTTATTATAATAGTGTGAAAACCTCAATGAATCCTTCCTACACAACATAGTATATAATTCTTGTGTCAATCATCTACTATAAATGTACTTTGCAAGGGATTTAGAAGGTTAATGCAATGTTTCATTTTTTTATTTTCTAGTAAATTAATCAAATAATATCATAATGTTATCATACTTTCTTCCCAGATCACTGCCTTCAGCCCAGACACAACATGCTTCCAAGAATCTATGTCAATCAGCACACATTTCTGAGTGACAATTACAATGTAACTATGAAACATATCCTTCTTGGGATTCACATGTGGGACTCATGAATTCCATCCCACATAAAATTTGATGCCTTTGTCGTTCCCCATAAGAACTTTTTCTAACACCATTAAACTATGACACACTTGTGTTTTTTGCAACGCCGGTCTTTCATCCCTGACCATTTCATCGAGATCAACATCATCAATATGTTCATCTCAAATGGTAGCAACAGAATGTGATAATGGTTGTTGGACCTAAACACTAGGATCAACACTAGGTTCAGAAACATGATGTTGCTCTACACTATTAGCAGCATCAGCAGCAACATCAGCAGCCTGAGGGACATGTTCAGCCTTGAGGATAGGAGCACCAGAATGGGAAGAAGTCATTATCTGCAAAATTGGTTGAAAAGTTAATTTAGATTCCATAAATTCATTAATGATAATATAATAAAATGAGATAACAAGATCTATATTACAAAAAATATAACATATTTATTAATTTCTCTTACATTTTTTCAAAGGCTGAAGGGATTTGAAACCACTATCTATTATCCAAATCCATTTATTGTGATATACTTTAATAAAAAAAACGTCATTTACATTGGGAAACCTGTGAAATTATTATGAAACACTACTAAAAGGATCGTATTCAATTGAATTTTCATCAGACCCTTAAGTTATTTTGGAAGATAATAGAGCAATTGACCACTTTCAGTTTGTGGGATCTGGAACATAAAATACTTGTACCACTTGGGATGCCATTATAAACTGTTCTTCTTTGTACCCTTCTTTACTTAATTCAACTTTCACAAATCCCAATTCACCTATTTTAAAACCACTATTTTTATCAACAAATTTTAATTGAAAAATCAGCAATTGGAATGTTGTATAATCCAACTCCCATATTTGTTTGATAATGCCAAATTATGACATATTTGCATTAATTGGTTTTCTGCACTTACAACCGAAAACATCCATCTCTTCATCCACAAGCGTAACTCCACTATCATTCATGGTATAATATTAATCATGTTCATCTATATAGAATGTATAACCATTAATTAAATAAACACTGTAAGATAATATATACACACTTGGTCTGGTGACTAGCCATCGAAGTCTTTCTGAATTTGAATTTTAATTTTCATCTAACTCCTTAAAAATATGGTCATGAAACCATCCTATAAACCGGTGATTATGTGTATTTAATATCCATTTTTCAGCCCTTGATGGATTCAACAGCATAAGAATATCTTTGTGGGTTTCAATAAATGGATGAACCTCCAATCTATTATGCAAAACATAAAGGTGAGCCTGCTCCTGACATGTATTATTTATTGTCACAGCATATCTTCTAGAAATTACCTCACCCTCAATGCGTTATGTGTGATGAGATTTCGGGAGACCAATTCCTTCCACATCAGATCGGTATTCAGTTCACAATTCAATGGTTTCCTCAACAATATATCACTCTACAATACAACCCTTTGTCCGACTACAATTTTTGACATAACTGTTCAAAATCTTCATATACCTTTCAATGGGGTACACCCATATATACTACACTAAACCATAAAGTTGAATATCTCTCACCATGTGATCCATTAAATGAACCATCATATCAAAGAATGACGGAAGGAAGAAAATTTCTAATTCACATAATATGATGACAATTTCTCTTTCCATAACTGGAAATTTCATCGGGTCTAAAATTATGCTAAATATATCTTTGAAAAAGAAATAATGTCTGGTTAACATATGATAATGATTCTTGGAAAAAATTCAACTTAAATCTATAGGAATTAAATCATGCATCAAAATATGGCATTCATGTGATTTCAAACCTTTTAACTTCAAATCATTCATTGACACAATGTTATTGATATTTTATGAAAACCTCTCTTGAACATTTAGATCATTGAAGAAGTTTAAAAACTGATATATCTCCTCCCTGGAAAGAGTGTAAGCATCTGGAGGAAGAAACATTCGATTTTCACCCTTTACAAGAGATAAATATTCTCGTATTCCCATGTCAACAATTTCCAACCATGACTTAATTCCATCCTTTGTTTTTCGAAGGGCATTTAGAAATGTTTAGACAACATTGTAACATACATTTTTTTCAACATGCATCAAATAATGAATATGTATGATGTATAGACAATTCTACTATGGAAATTCAAAAAAAAACCTGATCACTTTTTCCAAGATATTTTTTTATGGTTTTTCGAAAATGGTTTACCAAAAATATTGTTAACATATTTTACTTTCTCAAACAACTGATCACCTATTAGTAGAGATGGTGTTGTGCATTGTTATGAACTTCCATTGAATGATGTCATACAAGATCGATACATATGCCGATGGGGTTGAAATCTATGATGTCCTAGAAACACAAATTTCAATGAATGTTTCATCCTAATTGATTCTATATCTTCTTCACCCATGGGACACCCCTGAGATCATTCAATGATATATCCTGAAAAATTTCCTTAAGCAGGGAAATCATTGATCGTCCCATACCACATCACTCTAAACATGATGTATTCAATTTTTTGAGAAACATACAATAGAACATTTGAATCCCACAATAACATCAAATCAACTTTCAAAGGTTCCAAACAAACATCAATATTGTTACCTGGTTGTTATGGTCTTGATATAAGAAAAGATAACATTATGAATTTCTGTTTAATGCATAATAAGGGTGGCATGTCATAATATACCAACATAACATGCCATGTACTGTGAGTTCTAGTTTGAAAACCAAAAGGATTCACTCCATCTGTAGATAACGCAAGATGAAGGTTTCTTGGCTCATTCCCAAATTCAGTATACTCAATGTCAATTATCTTCCATTGAGGAGAGTCGGCTGGGTGATGTAATTTCCCATCATTATTTATGTTATCTGCCTACCACGACAATTGTCATGCAGTTTCTTCACTTCTTTATAGACGCCCAATCCTTAAAATTATTGGAAAGTACCATACAAATTTTGTAAGACTAGATCCATCTTTCTTGTATCAAGAAGCACCACACTTTTTGAATTCTCTATTTGATTTTTTATTCTTGCGAAACAATATACAGTCTTTCGGGCATGCATGAATTCTTTCAGAAATTAAACCAATCGGGTGTAGCAATTGTTTAGCTTCATATGGCCATCTTGGAAGTTCATTATATTCGGGGAGCATGTAATTCAAGAGAGCATGTAGTTATGTATAACTAAAATCACTCCAACCATTGAATACGTCCAATTTATACAACATCCATACAACTGAAAATGCTGTATATTTCGTGCAACCATCATACAATGGCATATTTTCACAACTCTTTAGCGTCTCAAACAATTTTGGCCAATCAAAGAGTTCATATTCAACTATACCTGTCATTTCCTCAACACAATATTCATCATCCTTGACATCTGTAGTCACATCCTCCATATAATCTTCTTCACTATATATATTTGTAATCTTATCTGATGATCCATTAAACACAGTTTTATCCCATCCAGTAGCTAGATTTTATTTTCCTCTATGTTTATTCCAACATTTATAATTCTGATCTATTCCGTGACATATCAAATGTTCTTCATACTCCACTGGAGTAATTAGTATAGAATAAAAACAAAGTAAACAAGGAAAAAGGATTTCAGAAGGATCCTTTGCATTATCATTTGCAAACGTGATGAACTATTTCACTCCATTAACATACTCTATTGTCAAACAATTAGCATCCATCCAATCATTATTCATCTCCATCCTATTGGAATCTCAAATATTATTATTTATGATTTAAATACACAAAACAGGACTTCCATATATAGTATAAGAGAACCAAATCCTTATGAAAATATAGACTAACAGATCCTCACCATTTCCAATAAAGATTTGGAAATCAACAGAACCACGATAAACCCCCCCATTTAAATCAGCACACTTTCCAGCCCCCTTACCAAGAGTTCTAGAACCCACCACCCTTTCATCCAAACATTAAACATCCTTTTAACCACCCCTACCATCCACGCCATTCATAATAAAATAATCACATTAAAAAACCCAAAACTAGTTACCAAACTCAATTAAAATGAAAACAAGGATACATTTTTGATGAGACAACTAATATAGTAGCTACATTTTAAAACACAAAGGGGTTCATGGGGGAGACAAATAACCAAGGTTTATCCAAAATTACTATGTAATATCACCGGTTTTGTCACCCAATTAATCATAAGAAATAGAGAATTGTTGTTTGTGAACATAAATTCTAACATGAACATCTAAAGGATATGAAATAAATCTCCCTCACCTTCCCCAAACATGTAACTAATATCCAAAGACACGTATTACATCCATTCTATAAAAAATAAAATTCTTATGAAAAGGGATAAACAACAATCCCTTAGAGTTAAAAACTAACACATGAGGGGATAAAAGTATCAAATAACAAGAAAAGATCCTTTAAAAATTTGTTAATTGTTCAAGGGTAAATCAAGAGGGCCAAAAAAGATTTAAAAGATACACTATATAAAGGATAATGTAGATATTTACCATAAATAATCGAATAGAATTACAATCAAATTCACACATCATAAATCCTCTCTTAATATAATTTAAAAATTTATTAGAATCACAATCACACTATAAAAACATTTCAATGGAATCTTATAAATAATTTTCATTTCTCGTTGAAATATTAAACAATCTAAATAGGGCTCCATGAACCATACTCCTCCACAACTAAATGCCTATAATTTTAATGAAACCTCCATTTTCCTTAATAAAAACCATTTTATATTATTAGTCTCACCAAATCCCCCTTAAAATACATTTTCCATTACCCACACATTTGAAAAATTCCATTTTTAATAAACAGAATAAGATAATACTGTTAATAAACCAACTTCATGGGTCGAGCAGCATTTGTAAAATAAAACATCAACCAAGAATAATTTAAAAACATGCCTTTCATAATTATAGAAACTTAAAACACATATTTAAAAATTTGCAACAAGCCAAAATGAAAAATTATTATGATTTATTTTTAAAACCTACACCCAAACCCACTCTCACCTATAGTTCCTTTGAGAACATATTTTACACCTTTCAAACAACCCACAATACTCTTTTTATGAATTATTAAATTACAACACACACAAAGCATAACCATTTAATTTATAAAAATTCATTTCAAACAGATAGGCATGAAAAATAACAGAACCGACAACACCTAAAAAGGTCAACTATCCATCCCAAAACTCACCAAGTCACATTCACTAAATAATGTATACCAAGTAATATAATATGAATAAAAGAATATCGATAAAGGGTACCCCACACCACGTTCTTTCTGGTATGACACTCTCACACCCAAACGTAAAACATCCTAGTACTCTCATCTCATTCATATACAACATCGACCCACAAGCATGATAACATGACATCTCACCCGTAGACACTAGAGCCATCAAATCATAATCACTATCATAACCAAAGTTGTAGGGTATTGGGAAAATGTATGACATCAACTTTTTTCCCTCCTCCTACCATGCACGGACACCAATTACTACATCCCCCTAAGAACGATCATATCACACCTTTTCCAAAATCACCTAGTCCATTTCCCCACAAGCATAGTCCAATATCACCGAAAAACACATGGTCCACCACCACAAAATTGTGGCCCCATGTCCCCTGAAAAACATGGGATACCACAACCACCATCTAATGAACTAAAAATCCTTCATCCATAATAGCCTGTAAAATACCTACCTCACCTGGAAGAAAGAGTCAGAAAGAGTGGGTACCCAAACATCTTTCATCCTCACTGGATGTTAGGAGAAACACCAGTCACATGAATATTTGGGTTTCAAAGCATAGTGCTTGATGTGGGTAGGGTGCATACATAAATCATGTATAATATACAAGTATATACATATAGCCACACATACACGCCCAACATACTGGTTTACAACCAAACACTAACAAACTCACAACATTTCCACTATTTTCCACCTCTAAATGCATAACAATACACAATAATCCACAATCCTCATTTCACTTTTCCAAAAAATTCACATTCTCCAAAAAATTCATTTCATTATTTTGCATCAACCCCATTTAACAAAAAACCCACCATTTAATTAATTATCAGTTGATTCCATCCCATTAAACAAACCAACCCATTCCATATAAATAATTATTATAATAAATTAATTCCATCACATCCCAATCATTTATCACAAAGAAACCATCACCTCGCCACCTCACTCCCCAAAAAGAAAACTAATAAACCACCTCGCTGCCCCAAAATCCCAACCAACAACCATAATCTACACATTTCTCAACGACACGTTATCACCCCAAAAATATGGCCACACATCACAACAAATCAATATCATTTTGTTGATTTACAAAGGATAATTGATCACATTCAACTTTATTTTTAAGGACTTTAAGAAACAAACCATATTCCAAGGGAAACCATTTTATTATGCAAATGTACGTTGTTATCTAATTTCCATATTAGGGTGATATTAAAATAATCACAAAAAAAGCGTCAATCACATAACATATCATTATGTGTAAATAAATCCCCCAATTGCTAAATTTTTTTGCAGATCATCTATCTTGTGAAATAATAATATCAAACATTATAATAAGTCTATAAAAACATTAAAATAAAACCCATTTACCCTGTAATTTCAATTTTTAAATTCCTTATTTTTTATTAAGCCATCAAAACAATTTTTATAGATTAACATGAGAAAAAACCTCTCCATATTGATAAAATATAAATTGAAATGATGGATTCCATACCTCATGGATGCTTTACAACTTATTGAACACTTCAAGGTGAAGAAGAAATGTCCTCCAACCACAACCGCACCATGAGAAACCACTAATCAACATACTAAACCATACAATCATCAAAACGTAGCCCAAAAACACAACAAAACCCAAACCAAACAAAACCACCATAGTGAATATTAGAATAAGAACAAAAGGAAACAAATGAGGATGAGAAGAGAAATCACCAAAGATCAAAGATTGGAAGCTGTGAATCAAACATCATCAAAAGGAATCCAAAACTCTTGAAGTAGGGTTTGTGGGTAGTAGAGTCCAGCAGGGAGGAGTATATGTAGGGTTTCTGGGGAGGAGGATCAATGAAAGCGGTTAGAGGGGGAGGATAAGGAGTAGGGTTAATAGAGGAGTAGTTCTAGCATCGGAGGTCCAAAGAATAGAAGATAAATGGGAGGGGGAGGGGAGTTATCACAGGGGTATAGTACCGTGAGAGCTTAAGTTAACGATAAATAGGGGCACTATGAACCCCATTTGATAAAATGGGACTATGGTTTTATCATATTTAAAATTTTAGCACTGATAACGGATACATTTATCAGCTCTTTTCTAGCACAAATAAAGCATCCCTTTATGTGCACTAAAATAGCACTGATAAGGGCACCATTTATCTGTGCTAAAATTTTTGCGCTTGTAAAGGGATCCTTTATAATTGATTTTAATTAGCGTTGATAATGAATTACCTTTATGATAACTTTTCTCTTAGTGTAGATAAAAGGTGGGGCTTCCTTATCCCATTTTTTAGTAGTGAAACTTACTATAAGAAAGATTATACCCCTTCAGATGTTTGAGACCATATATTTTCCTTTTTAAATATGTGAATTCCCCTTTTATGTGAAAAATAGGTCAAACTCCCAACACCATGACTATATTTAACATCAAGAAAAACACATTTTATCAATGATTATATTATATTGAACGTGAACTCTTATTTATGTGTAAAACCATACATCATGTTTGAAAACAGTTCTATCAAAAATATTATAACACTTGAGTAGAAATTATGAGATAATGTTGTCATGTTAAAATATAAATGACCCTATATAATATGATTATATGAGTTTATTTTACAAGACAATAATAAATAGATATGTGATAACGATTTATAAAGCTTTCAATGTTAAAATATTCCAATTCATCATCGCGAGCTATTTCAAATTCTATTACAATGACATTGGTTATTCATGAGACATCAAGCTACGATTATAATTCATGTAACATAATATATGAATATCACCTAGAAAAATAACTTTATGAAAGGTATTTATATATTTTTAATACGATGTATTGGAATGATTCAATTGTCCATATAGAAAACAAACAACAAGTTACTCCATTACAAAAGTAGTGGAAATGGGTTGATAGGATTTCCTACTATATTGAAATTTTTTAATTAGTCTCCTTATGTTTTCACTTATCCATAGAATGATCACCCTTTCTTTAATCATTTGAAACTGAAGATATTATTTTCATAGGATATAATTCCATAATGTCCACCCCAATCAAGGCCTTATTGGATAATTTTATATAAAATAACCATATAATAGATGACATTGAATAATATAGGTCAATTTGTAGGATAACCTTGACAAATTGATCTTTTCCCAATTCATTAGGTCCTAGTACAATATAGTATAAAACACCTAAGTAATGCGATAAAAATATTTCTACACCATCTATGCATGTTTATAAGTATATTGGAATACCTTTACTTTTTCTAAATCATATCCATAGAGAAAACCCACTAAATTAATACACATTTGATTTTTTTTCAAGACATGTTATCATGCATTTGATCTCGAATGATCTTTTCACACCATCCCTAACTCAACACCTCATACATAGAAATAAACCCCTCTTATATTTAGGTTTATAAATTTCCCAAGGAATCAAATATTCCATTGATCATTGTTTACCATTCAATATCCAATCTAAAACATTGATCAAATTATAGTTTTGTGGGTTATAATTATTTTTTTTGGGACATGGTCTACAAATTGAGAAATTTATTCCACCAATACCTCATAAAAAGGTTGAGTAGATTCGAGAACTAAGATAACTACACATGGGTCATAATATCAATAATTTATATATTAATTTTTTGGAATAATATTTAATTAAATTTTTGATATTTTTCAACCAGAATACATTAAAAAATCAAGAGTATAAATTTCAATCATAATAAACCTCAAAAATTTTAAAGTCACAATATATATATATCAATGAGATAGATCAATAAATCACAATGATATCATATTTTACACCCAAGATTCTTAATAACATAAAATTGTTATGATATTTATTTAAAAACAAATTCAAATAAATTTCAATAATTATATAAGAATGAACCATATTTATATCAGAATACTTAACATAATATGTTTAAGTTACTTTTCATAACATCGCTATTTTAACAATGCCTAGTAAATTTTATATACCAAATTATACCACATAATTTTAAAATACATTATGATATTTTGAAAACCATGAAATATCATATATTAAATTCTATAATACATGAAAACCTCATATTCATCATATATTCATTTCAAAATTATTCTATAAAAATCTCTCAAATAATTTTAAATATTCTTTCCGAATAGTTTTGTACAAAAAATACATTCTTTTTAAATTAAAATATAATACATGAGACAAATTTGTATAATTTTCCTAATAAAATAACATATATAACTCATAAAACTATGTCAAATATACCTAAATTTGAATGTGTGAAAAGATAGAATCAAATAAAAATAATTAAAAAAATCATATAATATAGAGAAAATTACATGGTTTCCTTATTGGTCACATTGTTAATGAAGCCATGTGGTAACCATGAAACCTCTATGGGAATAATATATTTGAATATGCATGGCCTATGTTTTGTTTGGAGAATATATAATAGTAACTATACACCCCCGAAATATCACGAATCTTACTACATGTCATAGGATTTTCCGAAAACATCTCATAAAACTCCAATATAAACCATATTAGAAGAAAATTATATCAAAATATTCTAATATCAAAGGAAGAAAAACCCAGTTTGAATGAAATATACCCTGATTACCCATGGAAACTAACGAACTAACACAAAATACAGTAACACAAATACTCTCAAGCACCTACTTATTGAGTTCTAAATATATTATACGATTTCATCTATTAACCCAAATTGAAAATAGGAATATAATAGAATTTAATAATAAAATAACAATGTTAAAGACACCAAATCACTAATGATTACATTCCAAATTTCCCAAATCATGTTCCCAATCAAAATATGATATAGAAAAGCTCCAAATGTATCGAATTTACACATAGTATAAATTTTTCACCTTTTCAATCCAAATAAACATACAAAAATATATAATTCATAATTAAAAATGAGGTATCTATATTTTGGAAATACATGATATGAAAATATAATTTTCCAAATATATGATAATATAATTTAATCACATCAGAATTAGTATGATAATAAATACTCTCTGAAAAAATTAACAACAAAATGATCCAAAGGATACAAAATTTAGTTTAATACCAAGATACCAAAATTAAAAATAATATTTATACGTTTAATAAAATATAAAATATAAATAGGTATAAGGCCCAAAAAAATCACTATAAAAATCCATGTAACCCAAGGTCACCTAAACATTATAACTCTCATTGAAATAAAACTAAAAATGCATACTCCCAAACTAAAAAATATATATTTAATAAAATTATCATTACATAAAGAAAATATAAACACCAATCTGTATATGTAGAGTTTTAAGTATTTCCGGACAAGATTCCACCAATAATCCATACCACTCCTTTTATATTAGAATCCTAATATTATAGTATTAAAGAAATAAATAGAAAATTGTTTTATTTAGATTTATATTGGGGAAAAAAGATTACAAAAAATTTCATAACATTAAAAACTACTTTACTTTGATAAAATATATACAAAATTTTATTCATCCATTAATAAGTAATATTTGAATATATATAATGTTTATAAATGTAAATATAATTATAAATGTGTATCCATAAAGGAATAATGTCTTTTTAATAATATCCTGATTATAAAAAAAATTCTCTTACATTAGTGTTTTTAATAATATTTACATTTTTAATAAAGTATAACTAATGAAATAAGTGTGACTAATTATTATATTAAGAAAAATAATAATTTTTTTATATAGAATTACTATTATTTATAAAACTAATTGAATAGTGTCATAAATCAACCATTACATCATCTATAAATAATAATTAACATATAAAAGTATTATGTAAAAAATATATCTTGAAGATCATTGTATAATAAATTTCACATAAAGTTATTCATGGGAAAAAAATATGAACTATTGACATAATACTAGATGTTCTTGGGTTGATGGATCTACTAGAAAATGTTATAGTTATATAAATATTTCCAATGAAAATTATCCCCACCAAATTTTCATAGAGGTAACCACTAGAGGGAGAGAAATATTAAATAGGGGACACTAACCAAAGTGAAATGTTAACAACTTCATCACCCATATCTAAATTTTAAACTATTTTATAAAAGGGTTTCCATGATATCTATAAGGGGAGTTGAGGAAATAATAATGAAATCTCATTATAAAAAAATTATATTTGAATAAAAAAACACTTATGTCACCCTTTATCCCATTTTAAATAAACAACCATGTTTAATAATTATAATCAATAATTATCACACTATATCACAAAAGTTTCATTAGTATAAAATTCAAAATAAATGGGGAAGTTATCCAAAGGTTGTTTTTTACAAAATAATATTATTTTAATAAATTTAAAAAATCGACTATTTTTAAAAAATAAAACTATAAATATAACCGTTAAAGTTCAATAAAAATAATCACATTCATGGAATTTTTGTTGAATGAATATGAAATCTAATTAACTTATCAACAACATAAAATCATAATATAAAATAACTAACATCACTTTACACACTATTAATACACTAATTTCAAATAAATAAAACCAAAATCTGCAATACTCAACCTTGGAAACCAATGATACTCAAAAACACCCTTTATAGTTCACTTATTTTGATAGATTTATTCTTAAGAATTTTTGAAGTATGTGGTGTGTCAAAATGTAAATAAGGAATGAAAATAAACATGGAGTGTGATGTTCCCCATTATTATCACATGAAAAACAATATAATACAATAATAATATTTCAAAAATCAATTATATATAACTTATATCAATTTATTTATATTAGAAATAATTTTACGAACACTAACAACTCAATATTTTATATAAATTAGTGAAGGGGTATGGAAATACTCTTAACTAATTTGAATCTTTTAAATAATTAATCTTGAGAGAATAATAATTATTCTGTCAACACCACCAAAATATCAATAACTAAACATAGGTTATAGTTACCCATAATTTTCATACATAGATATTACATCTTATTATTTAACATTCATTATATAACATAACTATAAGTGCCATAATTTTATAGTTTTAGTATCTTCAAAAACATGGATACAGAAATTGGTGGATCAAAGTAATAAAAATAATATCACAATTTGTTTTCCATAACTTTCACCCTTATTATAAATATAATACTTAATAGATTTTTTCATAACATGAGGAAAGGAAACAAAGGTTTAGAGGAGATCAAGTTCTTATAAATAGTAAACACGGGATATATCAATCATCAATTAAAAATATTTGAGAATAAGTGTATGAGGACATGATCATAACATTTGAAACAATTACTAGGAATATCAAAGATCATATCCTTGAATTTTGGAATAAACCTTGGACTTTCATAATACCTGAATCATTTGAGGAATCAAATAACATGATCCATGAGAGAATAATATTAACAGAAGACATAATATTGTGAAATAGAAATAAGAATAGAAAATTATTTTGTTATAGTCAAGTATGATTTTTTATACTATAATAGTGGAAATGGCTCACTCCCCAACCCATCATAAAAGCAAAGGTTTACACCTAATATTATAGTATTGGATAGAGTCCCTTATTGAACTGGTTTCCCTTCCAATTCAAGTTCTACTTATCTCATGAGATATCAATATTTAACCAATTCATTGGAGGGTTTCATAATTTTAGTCCCACCAATCACATAATGAAATAAATACATATGTATATAATAAGATCATAAAAAGTATCACATCATAACCTATTAAAAATACAATGAATTCATAAACATTTTATCAAATAATTACCCATATAAAATAAACAGGGTTCATAAATATCTATCCAAAAGAAACACAAACTATCTAGGGAAATAATAAGGATGATATGCATAGATTATATCCCTATTAAAACATAAGTAACATATAATGATGTCATCTTATAAGAAAATATATTCAAAAGGTTCATTTTAATATTCATTGAGGAAAATATAAATTTCACATAGAATTAAATTCTTTAAAATGTAAAAATTTACAGAACATTATGGAGAAGATTTTATTTTAAATGACCACTGGAAAAAATTGATTTATATTTTAATTAATTTAGTGGTCTTGATGGATAGAAATTCTGTTTATTCTATATAGTTTAAAAAAATATTCCATTCACATTTTCAGTTTAAAGTAAAAGTCCCGTGTTTAGAAAATCACAACAGGATCCTCTAATTTTATTTTATAAAATTTCCATAATTGGGATAATTGAATTTACAATTTATAAAAAATATGAAAACATTATTGAAATTTTTTTATACAAAACACTATCATGGAAGATAATACTTCATGGGTGAATAGTAAAATATATTGGATTTTTCTTATAAATAATATTTAGATACATTGAGTACATAAAGAGAGGAAAATGAAATGAAAAAAATGTAATAACATAAGATAATAATATTTGAACAATATTATTATTTCTTTTATAATTAAATCATATGATTTCATTATCCAAATTATAATCATAAAAAAACTAATAAATAATGAAATTGAAACATAAAAGCCTTACCACTTTGGTAACTATCAAACAAAAACCATAATAAAGAGAGAAATATAGAAAATTATTTATATATTTATAATTTTTATGTGGAGATACATAAAATTAAATCATTGTAATTATATGTACACAACATAAATGAAACAAGTTGTTAATAGGTTAGGTGTCTCATCGAATTAAATGGGAGATGGAAATCGATTACCTGTAGTTCCACATTCCATTAAAGAAATATAACACCATATATAATAAATTCAAATTTATTATAATTATATAGCCAAATCATGTAGATATTTATAACATCATAAATGAACAGTTGATAATATTTCAATATCCTTTTATTTTTTATTCTATATTAAAATTATCTTTTCCCCGTGTAAACTATTTCAATTTTCATGAGTGTGTCCATACCATAGTTCCAGTCCTTGTACTCTGATTATTGATAAATAATCTCCAGATATTAATAATGAGAATAATATCATATATTTATATATATATATATATATTTTCATACATAAAAGACATAGATAAACAATCAATTATACCATTCTTGGAGATGGTAAGTCGTACGTACACCTGAATATTGTATTCAGTTATTAATGATTGAAAACAATAAAGGTAACCATTAATTAACAATTAAAGAATCATTATTATACAATATAAATCTTATATATTCATCAAATCTATCCTAATTATGATCTATGAGAAGGGGAAATGAAAAAAATAATCACATCACCCCCTAGAGGTGGTCATCTGGACATATGAAAAAGATTGACTATTATTTTCAAAAAGATTGGATGGTAAGAAGGTAGATGTGATAAAAATATTTCCAGAAGTATAATTATGGAAGAAATATATTTTTTATATTTTAAATCACCTCATTATATCACTTCTTGATAGTTAGTTATGGAAAACAAATTATATCAGTTTGTGAGGATGTAGTTCACCATACACACAAATGGTGATTTAATTTCGCATTTGATGGATAATGAGATGGATATTGGTTATTACATTAACATAAAAACATATATGTATATAATTGATAATGGTGATTTTATTTCATTATTGCCTAATAATATTTTAAGTATTTTGAAGATGAAATAAATCAAAAAATGCACAGTTAGGAATAATATATCATCTTCAGAAAACATCATTTGATTTACAACAAAACCTTACTAGGTTAGTTTTCTAATAAAAAGGAATATAGAAATAGAAATGGATGTAATTAATGGATTTAGGAAGGTATTGGTTGAACTAATATTATTATTATGTGTGAATAAAATAATACATAATGTTCCCATTTATATGTGAGGGGAGATGCATGTTTTGAATTTATAAAAATATTAAATTAATATAAATTAATATTCACATGAAACAATATCCAAAATGGTAAAAGTAGAATTTTGAATTATTAGGTGTAAAAATCAAATAATTTGGTAAAATTTTATCATTTATAGATTATATATTCACCATTATCTGTTTATTTTAAACTATGTCAAAGAATTTTGAAATTTACTATGATAAAAAAATTTACTCTTTAGGGGTAAGGATAGTTTCTAGAAAAGGAAATATTTTCAATAAATGGATTACATATGATATTTCAAACCATATAATAATCACTTGGATGAATATAATATTTTTAAAAAATATTGTACCTTTTAATAATATAGTATATATAATAAAATATTATTAATATCATTTTTGTTTAAATTTATTTAATTTTACATTGAAAAGAATATCAAAACAATAGAAATTGAATTTAATCCTTACAAACATAACTAATATTTTATAATTATATACATAATTCATTGGACATAATAATTCAATAAATATGAATTTGTTTTAAAATTACTGAAATCACTTATTTTATTTTTCCATTAATTGAATAAATAAATTTTTAACATTGCATACAAATTTAAGGTAATCATATCATAAATAGAAATTATAAATAAATTAAAATTTGTAAAAACTAATTTATATTTAAAAAAAATATTTATACCCCAACATATGTTTATTTTATCCATGTAACAAAATACTGTATTTTTTCAAATCATGAAACATGCAATTTTTTTCTTTATCATTTACATACATATTATGAGGGTCAAAATCAAATAAATAGGACATGAAGATTAAATATATTAGATAAAATAATTGATATTTTTAAATTTTAAACATCCAATTGTATAATGTAATTTTTTATAGTAAAATATTTTCCTTGTCAAAATATTCTTAATGTTAATTACCAGATTTACCCTTATTGTTTTGATAATTATTTAGTATAGTTACTATTTATAATGACTAAAAATAAAGGAGGAATATTTCAAAAAAATTAATTATTATTGAAAATATTTAATTCAATTTTAATGATTCAATTCATATAATTGGTAAAATTTAATATAAAATTATACAAGAAAAAAGTGATGAAAAGTGTTTTATTGAAAAATTCTTTTTTATGTATAAACATGATTTCTAAAAATTAATGTAAAACATTAATTATAAAGAATATAATTTTATTTTATTTGATTAGAAAATATCTATTTCAACTCTACCATTTATGATAAATAGAATATATATTTTTATAAAGATTAAAAGAAAATAAATTTTTCAATAAAAATTAGTATTTTTTCAATATTACTTGAAAAATAAATATTTTGAGAAAAGTATTAAAATATCCTCAGAAGAAAATTTTTATAAGATTATTTGATAAAATATATAATTTTTATCTAATAAAATTTCTAAAGTATTAATAAATTAATTATAATATTTGTTCATAAAAAATATTAAAATACATTTTTAAGATAATTTATTTTTGATGAATAAAATTACATATCTAAAAATTTACTGATTACTTGATAAGAAATTTTAAATTAATTGATTTTGAGTATGAACATTGTATATATTTTCTACTTGATTTAATCATATTTATTCCCACCAATTTAATTACTAGTTTCAAATGATTATATTTAAACATTAATATTACATGCTTTATTTAGGCTCTGTGTTGCGTGTCCTACACAATATCACACAAAGGTTTCTATTTTTTCAATAATAATGCGTAACATAGGTTAAAAAACCATATATGATATGTTTATATAAAGAATAGAATAATGGATATTAAAAATTATAATGGAATATAAGAGATTTATTTATGAGACAAGTATGGTATATCCGAGAAGATTGATTGAAGACCAATATAAAAACACTAATGAGATAATATATAATCTAGTTTAATTTTATAGGATTTCATGGATAATTCTCAAAAAAAATTAATAATGAAAAATGAGGTTCCCAAATAAAAATGACACAATAAAAATATGAAAATGGTGATATTAGTTAATATTCATGGTTTGACGGTATTGTACTCCAATCAATGTCTGAATACTTCACCAGCCATTGAACCCATCCTTCATGGACAACATGGTTCTCCTAATAATGTTAAAACCATGATTATAATACAACAATCTAACTACTTCACGTGTATGGATAAGACACATGATTCCTACAAAATTTCACTACCTTGGGATCAACCACTAAAATCAAAAATTTAAACACTACATGGATAGGTTATCCAATTCCATAACACTTTGCCAACCCATAAACATTATAAATCCCTAAAACATTGAAAAATATACATCTATACTCCTCCCAAAAAAAATTAATAGTTTTAATAAATAAACTAACAAAAGTGAAATCGAGGATTCATAATTATTGGTTTGTAAACTCCCATATCACCTTTATATTTTTTAAATAAAATTAAATTTCCTCCCTAGAAATTCAATAGTTATGAAGAATATTATCGTTCACTATACAATGAAATTTAAACCAATTTAGTAAAACTCTTGTCTCAAGGATCAAGATTCCTACCTCAAATGATTGGTTGTATTTGAATACGTATTCATTAAATACAATATTAAATTATTCTACCTTACTATGAAAAGTACCTATCAAGCAATAATAAAATGCGACCTATGTATTAAACATTAAAAAACATCCCTTGGTAAGACGAACCTAAAATCTAGTTTGTGAATTTTAGGTTTATGTGATTTCTAAGTGTACAGTAATTTTATTTAATATAGCATATCAATTTAGAATAAACTCACACTCATTCCTAGCTAACCATTCCAATATTTTACCAATGAAAATAATATGAATTTTTTGTGAAATTTTTCATCATTCATATTACATTATCAAAACAAATCTCTAACCCATCATTATTTCGATATTGATAATATTGTTGTCCTTTTCCATGAACAAATTCAACATCTTCATGGAACAAATTCGTGGGTATTACCCATTCCCTATTAATAATTGATATATTAGTCTTGTATAAAAGTTATCCAAAACCTGACTCTTTATGAGTTTATTCATAAAAGATATAAAATTATTTTATAGTTTCCTCATTAGTTTTCTTTCTTCACCAATACATATTTATTAGAGAAAATGAAATTTATAATCAGTATAATATCATCAATGATCCATGTAATATCATCCATTCATTACTTTAATAAATAATTCATACAATATTATTTGGCCTTTGATTTTATAGTTTCAAAATCATTGATAATTATTCTTCTTATCATAACATATGTGTACGTTATATTAATAAAAAGTTATGTTAGACCCAATCATAGTGGTTTTATAATTTAGGGGATCAAGTATAAGAAAAATTACCCAAACATTTGTTCTACTATAATAGATTATTTTCGAAGTCCAATTTACTCACTGAATTCCTAATTGTCACCCAATTTTACATTATGGAGTTATATCATGATCTTTTAATCCTCCAATTTCATATCAAGTATTACATATTCCTGTTTATTAATAATTATTTCATAGAAACCCTCAATACCTTTTACATGTTTCATATATTTTATTATGTGACAGGTGACTTTCTCCTCTCAAAAATATAAAATAATTAGTTCTATGTTCTTGTAAATAAGTTTATCGAATCATGTGTATTTTAACCGGAAAAATTTACAATGGTTTTTGAATGTTTTCAATTATTGTATGTGTTGTTATTAAAACCTATCCTCTAAAAGGGATTTTGAAGGTTGGAATTTTCCAAAGTGATTTTTTTGGGCATGGGTGAAGGACAAGAATATTCCGCTATAGATCAAGGAATTTTGAGAGTTCCAGACCATAAAACACCATGTTTTAAAGGGTCTACACTGGTCTTATGGTTTTTCTAAAACTGTATGACCCATTTCATGAATATAGTGTGGATGCCTTCATTTGGCTAGAGGTATACTCACTAGCTTCACATGGTTTTCGAAACTGTGTAGCCAACCCGTGAAGGGTGCCCCCAGTATCCCGAAGGGGGAACACGATTAGAGAACAGTTAGTTAAACAGTGAATCCAAAACTGTGCACTAAGACCAGTAATAAAAAATTATTTATTTTCATTAAGATAAAATAAAAATAAAATAAAACACTCACATACTCACCCTTATCCCTCATACACGATGCACACCGATGGGGGGTTACCCTTCACCGCGTTCTCAACCGCCTCTCTTGTTCTCCATTATCCTTCGATCTCCACCAGTATTTTTCAAAATTTATTGGCTGATAATTCAGGGTGAGTCCTCTCCTCCTTTCTCTATGACCTTCTTTGATTCATTTTTTCTTAATCGTCACCCCACAGGGTGCTCCTGAACACTAGGTCTTTGGGATGACTTGATTCCTATATTTCTTTAATGTTAGGTCATGAAAATGGTCTCTCGGGACCCCTGGGATTGTGTTCCAACAACTAACACCGAAGGAGTGCTGGTTTGGGTGGGTTTAGTCCACAGACATCATTTCGGTGTATGTTTTATGTTTTTTCATTTGGTTTTCAACGCCTTTATTAGGTTCTTATGTGTTTTGACTTCCTAATGTCTAATAATTAGGGCATTAGACTATTCTATGTGGTTTCGAGTTTCCGTTTCAATCTATGATAAGGTATTATACCTGCTCATCAGTTTCTCACCATTAAATTTCATACCTTACTGTGTTTTAAGGCTCTAGAATATTTTAATGGAGTTTTGATTGTCTATGAAGGTCTACGATCACATGCATAGGTATGTATATATATAAATATAATAATATCTTCTATGTATGTGTTGTATCATGGTCTGGGGAATCCATTGAATTGGGTTAATGATATATATATATATATGTATGTTTTAAATGTAGGTACTAGTAGTACCTAGTTAGAAGGTTCCAAGAGCTGAATGACAATTTTTTTTCCACCCTGAGGTAGGGTCCCATTCAAAGTCCTCAATTTTATAAATGCATAAATAAATTTATTACTGAAATAATTTTAGAATTTAATTCATGAATTGAAGGGTTTAGAATAAATTCATCTTAAATGATAATTTATCATGTATCATGTTTGAAATTATAATTGTAATAAATTATTTTCTGAAAATAAATATAATTTTTGATATAACCCCCCCCCCCAACAGAGGTACACAGTCTTGAAGTTAAAAAGTAGTGTTTAGAGATTTATTATTTCTTCATATGTTGTATTGATATTTCATATTTTTTGATGTTATATTTCTGTTCTGTCATGTCTAGGACATGGCCATATTGGAATTATAAACACTTAGTTTATCATTTTGAAGGATTAAGGATCCAAGCCACCTTCTAATTGATTCGTCAAGTATCTATATTATAATTACCCGTGAAGGTGATTTTTATTTTCCATTGACACATCCTATGTGACCCAAAGAGCTATATGATTACATTTGACATGATTTTGTGAATCAAATGATTTTAATTAAGTGCAATGTTTAATTCATGATTATTACCATTAAATGAGATTATTAAACTTTTTTGAATTTAATGAATACTTTTAACACCTTGGGTGGAACATGGATTCTCAAATAAGAATTACATTGAAGGAATCAATGGTTTATCATACTTATACATTGGGTGATACATGGATTCACATGTAGTAATTCCATTAAGAGACCCGAGATTATAAATGAATAATAGGTTTCATGTTTGTAGCACCCCTTACCATGTTAATGGAAAGTAGAAGAGTAACCATTAATTATTTAATATATCATAAATTGATTAAATTAATGATTACATGATACAATATACATATCACACTACTGAAAGGAAAGTCTTTAACAAAATGAAATATTATGTGACCTCATTATCAAACAAGAATGTCCTTACTCGAGCATGACTTGGATTCTTATTAGTGAATTCCTTGAGCACTTGTGAACCCCATTCCGATTCAAGGATGTGACATGCTTAGGATTAGACCAACCTAGATCCCGACCTTTCTCAATTCATGGATTCCTAGAATGAAACTTTACATTCCATCACATTGCATTAATGGATTCAGTGGATACACTCATCAGATACATCATTGTCATGTAGGTTCCCTGGTTAAAGCCGATAGGGCTCATTCACTGCCTTGCGCTATTTTACCCTAGATGATCAACATGGATTATGTAGGCCTCTTATTGTGGAATTATTTGGATAATGATCATTGGATTATACTATTACCCATATCCAAGCTACAATTATTACTAAACTAGAGACCCTTGAAGTCTACATTGCCTTCAATGTAACCTTCGGACATCACTAGTAGATATTATTATAAGATTCCTTTTTATATATTGGATTCATCTATATTTATACTATCACAAGGTGATTTTTGTGTTGGATATACTTCACACTACCTATAAATATAAATTGGGAATTAATTAATTATGAACTTGTTACATGTTCAGACACTAACAAAGGAATTAAGTTGGTATAACAGTTAGGTGTCTCACAGGAAACTGGATGGGTGATGTTAATTTATTCCATCTTTTATTATTCTGAGATGATTAATTTGGATCTGAAATCAAATTGTTTTCTTTTAAAATGCAACTACAACCTAGTAGGTCATTTGGGGAATTTTTTTATGAGACAACTTGTTTGGATGTTTGAACTTTCATGTTGTCAATAAAGTTTTTGGGTTTCATTTAGATGAACCAAGGTTGTCTTAGTAGGACCCTTGTAGGTCGCCTTAATTTTTAAAAAAAATTATCTGATAAATTAACTAATTAATGACTTAATTTCAAATGGTGTTAATTGTTTTATAAAGTATGTTTAATAAAACTTTCCTATATTATTTTAAAATAAATACTTGATTTTTGTTTTGAACCATGTAAATATTTTGAACGTGAATAAATTTAATAGTCTTGGTAATAGAACCTATAGTGGTGTCCACTATTTGGAACCCTCACATAAGGGAATTTAAAAGTTTTTCTTTCTGTTTCCTTGTAATGGAAGTGTGAGCTTCTTTCGTATGAATTCTTGCCTATTGAAATTGATTCAATGTTAGTTTCTTAAGATTGTGACTTTTTCGTAGCATGAAAAAATGGATGGGTTGACACTGGTTCTTTGTAAGGGGTAAGCCTGTGGTAGGTATCATCCTTAGTGTTTCAATGCCTTTTTTGTACTATGATCTTTATGATGTTTGGTTCTATTCGGGTAATATAGTCCCTCATAGGACTCTTTGTCCCTAGTGACAGCCTTGTTCGTATGGTTGGTACTCATGTTTTTGTTCTTTGTTTTGTAAATTTCCTTGTGGAAATTCTTTTTTTCAGAAGGATAGACATTCATTAGGCATGTTCGGCTGCTTCATAGGTTGTTTAACCCATTATTATTCTTAGAAATGGAAAAAATGGTTATGGATTCATCCAAGATAAATGTCTTATGATGTAATGTGACCTTGGAATAAATCTAATGTGATATCATGTACGGTCTCGGGTCATCTCTAATTATAGTGATCTAAGCATCAAAGAATACTTTTCACCCTAATGCAAAATAAGGCTTTTGAAAGACTCATGTTTTTTGACATGCCGATCTTATTGTATTGATATTACATTATGTTTTGACCTTGTGATTGTGGCTTAGAGGAGAATCACACATTCGTTTTTCTTGTTTTGATCTTCATCGTGATGAGAAACTAGTTTTGTCTCATTTTTTACTCGGATTCTCCTAATGTGGGGAGTTTCATGTTGAAACATGGTAAATGGTTCCTTCCTTTTAGAGGGAGAACAACCTAAGGAAGACCATTTGTAAATGGTCGATCTTACCATAATGACATTGAGGTTTTCATGTTTTATTTATGTATTGGTGGTTGATCAAAAACACGATGATGATGATGTTATGTTGTATCTCAACATAGGAAAACACAGTGGGTGTTGGGAGACTACAGCAGTTAAATCTAGAGTGGTCACGGAATGCCTTGGGTAATAAAGAAATGAGTTCAGTTAAGTGTTGGTGCATCAACAGATAAAGGTGATCTTCCTCCTTGAAGTCGACCAGTTTTGGTTCATCTGATTTTCCATCCAGTGGATGGGTGTGTTTAAGTTAAAATCTTATCAATATTTCTAGTGTATTCTGAAAAGTAACAAGAATTTACCCTATATTGACATCGTCTTAGATTCCTGAAGATATTTTTTGTCTTACTCAGAACTAAATCATTAAAATCTATTGTTCATGATGGGTGATCTTTTTCAGTGTTAAATGCTGATACGTTGATTTTATCAAGTCTTGGTATATCCTAAGTGAATTCGGGGTTCCCATGTAGGATAGACATGGTTTGACTCATGAATTACAACTGTTTTTTTAATTATGTAGTCCACATAATCCATGAATATTCATGATTAGTCAACCATGTGCCTCGAATCACACACACACACACACACACTCTCTCCTGTTAAATGTCTATAGTTGCATGGTACCATTTTAAAGTACTTTTCCAGGTGAAGGAAAGTGTGATTTTATGGTTGGGATGTCTTCAACGAATTCTTTCATGAACAACTTCTTCTGGGTCGATCAGGTCTCAAACGTTCATTTTTAATGAATTCATTACATGAGAATCTTTAAAACACTCAATGATGTGATTTGTATGACAATTCCAACAGAGGATGTACTGTGGCATGGAATTGTCCCATTTCATTATTTAAGACCTATGGTGGGGAGTACCATCAAAAAATGTTATTGAAACAATGATGTTATCATGTCCCTATCTCAACAGGATCATGTAATCTCTTTTTCAGTGTTTTAGTTGGAATGTGAGCACCAGATATGGTTGAAAAGGATTAAGTGAAGAATGTATATATAATTCTTAAATGTTCATTGGCCATAGGAAACACAATGTTATAGATTGAGGTAAACTACATGATCCTCCAAGGATAGATGATATTTTCTATGTTTCTGAAGTCTTATGTGGGACGAGCAGTTTTACGGTCGAGAGATTATAGAATTTTCTATTTTTTTAATTTGGATAAATTACAAATGTTTATTAAAATTTTCATTTATTGGATGGGTTGTTTTTAAAAACATGCCTCATAATTAGATTCTGAAGGGTGGAATGCACCAAATTTATGAGTATGGGTTTGGGTGAAGGCCTGAGAAGTTCTTTTAGTGGATCGAGGTGTTTTGGGAGTGTTGGGACCGAAAACATATTGTTATAAAGGGTCTGCAATGGCGACTGATTTTTATAAAACTGTTCAGCCTATTATAGGAAAACCATGTGTATGGCTACAAGTGTATAGCGATATACGCACAGACAACACACAGGTTTCCAAACTGTGTGACTAGCTTGTCTGGGGTTCCACATATATCTAGAAGGGGGAGTATAGTTTTTTATATCATGTGTCCAAAACCGTTCGCTGAGACAATTTTTATAGAATCAGATTTATTTTAATTTAATTAATGTACAAAAAAGGGAACACTCACCTCCTCACCAGTCTCCCTCATACATGACACACACCCAAGGGGTTCCCTTTTTCTGTACACTCGACCCCACTCTAGGCCTCATCCATTCTTCAATCTTTGCCTGGATTTATTCAAATTTCATGCCAATCATTTAAGATGAGTCCTATCCTCAATTATCCTTCTGGTTCATGGCTCTATTTTGGCATACTCACCACCCGACAGGGTTTTTCCAACCCTGGTTCATTTGGGTCGACACAATTACTATTTTTCTACGATATTTGGGTGTTCAAATGGTCTTTTGGGACCTTTGGGTTCATGTTATTAAAAAAGCCGGTGAAGGTAAGGATTTTTGGGTGGTTTTGGTCT
Source organism: Viscum album (assembly GCA_963277665.1). Taxonomy (NCBI): domain Eukaryota; kingdom Viridiplantae; phylum Streptophyta; class Magnoliopsida; order Santalales; family Viscaceae; genus Viscum; species Viscum album. The sequence continues at coordinate 365,168 of CAUJRU010000250.1, forward strand.
GCCAGCTTTGTTTCAGGGTACGTTTTATGTTTTCCACATGGGTTTTAACCTACTTTCTTAGGGTCTTTATGTGTTTTTGACATTTTAATGTTTAATTAGTAGTGTGTTGGACTATTCTATGGGGTTTTTGGTATCCGTTGTTATCCGAGGTAAGGGATTATACTTTCTTCTTAGTTTCATGACATTTAATCTAGGACAATCGGGTGTTTTAAGCATCTAAAATTATTTGTAGGGAGTTTTTATCAATTATGAAGATCTGTGATCACATGAATAGGTATTTATTATTTTGAATATATAAAAATCTTTTATGTACATCTTCCATAATGGAATGGGGAATCACATGGATTGGGTTAATAATATATATATTTATATGAATGTATAAGCATGCATGAGGGTAGAAGAAAATCCTAGTTAGAAATCACCAAGAGGAAAATGTAATGGTTTATTCTAACATGTGGTAGGCCCATTTTCCATTTCATCAAAATTATAAAGGCATTAATAAATTTTTACTAAACTAATGTTAGAATATAATTGATGTAGTGATGTGTTAAGAATATATTTCTCCTAAATGTGAATTTATCATCTCTCATGTTTCAAATTGTAAATGTAATAAAATTTTTGTTGATAAGAAAAATCATTTAAAAAACCCCTGTAATGAATATTCACTATCATTAAGACAAAAAGTTGTTTTTAGACCATTTAGATATCCAGACAGGTTGTATTGATAATTATTATGCGTTGATATTATGTTTGAGATTTTGAATGTTTAGGATGTGGCCCTAATGGCATTATTAATAATTAGTTTTTTTATATGATTAAGTAACCATGTAACCTTCTATGTTCTTTGTGCAATTTATAAATTAGAATTACCCATGTAGGTGACTGCCTTTTTTCCATTGACACCTCCTATGTGACCCACATATCCATATGATTATAATTGACATGATTTGGTAAATCGTCTGAGTTGGATTATATGAAATGGTAAATGCATTATGATTGAACATAAAATGAAAATTTTAATTTATTTTGAATGTATTGAATACTATTATCACCTTGGGCGATGCATGGATTCCCATGTAGTAATTCCATGGATGGACGGTTCAACGTACATACACCTTGGGTGGTACATGGATTCACATGCAGTAATTCCATTAACAACCTCTTTTTCATAAATGAATAATATGTTTCATGTCCATAACACCCCTTTCTGTGTTAATGAAAGGTAGTAATGTGAACCATAATTATTGAATATATCATAAATGGCTTAAACTAATGGTTTCATGCTACATGGAATTAGAAAAATTATAAAAGGAAAAAAATTGAACTAAATGAAATATTTAAGGTCTTCATTATCGAACAAGAATGGCTTGAGATGATATCACCTTGGATTTTTATCGTCGATTTCCTTCAGCTCTCGAGAACCCCATTTTGATTCAAGGATGCAGCTTTCTTAGGTTGAGACCAACCTATATAAATATATTTGTCTCTTCTTGGATTCCCAGTATGATACCATAGGATACCTCAGATATTATTAAAGGATACATTGGTTAAACTCATTGTATCTTGCATTGGAAAGTAGGTGCCATGGTTAGAGCCCATAGGGCCCAGTCACTATATAGCCTCATTTTACCTTGGATGATCACATTGGATTGGGTAGGCATCTTATTAGCGAATGTCTTGGAGTATTCTCCAAGTATTATTCTCTTAACCTTATCCAGGATACTTTTATTACTTTTTTAGTGACCTTTGAGGTCTTCACCACCACATTTTTTACCTTGGAACTTAACTAGTATATATCATTATAGGGTTCATTGTTACATCTTGGAACCTTCACTATGTATACTTCCATGAGGTGATCTTGGTGCTAGCTATGCCTCATGGGCCCTATCAATATAAATCAGTAATTTCATAATTAATGAACATGTTTCATGTTTAGACGCCATCAATTGAATAAACTGGCATTGGACACATTTATATAATTGAAACAATTTCTATTTGATAATAATTCCTATGTAAGAAGATCACACTTTCATTCCAAGGAAACACAAATAGAAACTTTTAACTACCATTACGTGAGGGTTCAAAATAGGGGATACCTCTATAGGTTCCATTTCTATTCCCTTTACATTTATTCATGTTCCAAATATTGATAGGGTTAAAAACAAACATGAAGTAAATATTTTAAAACAAAATTGGCAAGTTGTATCAAACATCCTTTTTAAAAAATTTAACACCTTTTGAAATTCCTCCATTAATTAGATAATTAATCACATAAATTCCATTAAAAAATTAAGGCGATGTAAAAGGGTCCAACTAAGACAACATGGGTTCATCTTAATGAAACCAAAAGAAAAATATTCAGAACATTAAATTTAAAACATCCAAACATGTCACCTCATAAAAAAATTCCCCTACTGACCTACTTGGGTGTAGTTTCATTTTAAAAGAAAACAATTTGATTTCAGATCAAAATTAAACATCTTATAAATTTGTAAGCATTTCACAATTCATAATGCCATTACATTTAATATGGTTTTCTATTTGGAAATTCATAACGATCCCATATACTCAATAGATTAAAAATTATCCCCAATTAATAGTTTCCCACGTCAATTCCTAAATGATTATAAAACCATGGAACCTTCTATGTTCATGGTCCAATTTCTAAATTGGAATTACCCATGTAGGTGATTGAATTTTTTCCATTGACCACTCCTAAGTGACCCATGGAGCCATATTATTTCAATTGAAATGATATGGTAAATATACTGAGCTGAATTAAGTGAAATGGATAATGCATTTTGATTAACCTTAAAATGAGATTTATAAATTATTTTGAACGTATTGAGTACTATTAACGCATTGGGTGATGCATGGATTTTGATATAGGAATTCCATGGATGGACTTACTAGATTATCATATAGACACCTTGGGTGATACGTGGATTTTCATGTAGTAATTCCATTAATGGACTCATGTTAAAAAATGAATAATATGTTTCTGTTCACATAACCCCTTACCATGTTAATTAATGGTAGTAAAGTGAACCATAATTATTGAATATATAATAAATGTATTAAATTTATAGTTTCATGCTATATAGACTTAGTTCAACAATGAAAGGAAAAGATTGAACATAATGAAATATTTAGTGTCCTCATTATTAGTTAGGAATGGCCAGACATGAGATCACATTTGATTCTTATCAGGGAATTCCTTGAGAACTCGGGAACCCCATCAAGATTCAGTGACGCAACTTGCTTAGGTTAAGACCAACCTAGATACATATCCTTGTATATTCCTGGATTCCTAGTGTGAAACTGTAGGACCCCTCACATAGTATTAAATGATGAATTGGAAAAACTCATTGTATCTATCATTGGCAAGTAGGTTCCATGGTTAAAGCCCATAGGGTCCAACAACTTCTTAGCCTCATTTTAGCTTGGATGATATCATTGGATTGGGTAGGCATCTTATTATTGAATTCCATAGACTTTCCTCCATGTATTATACTCTTATCCTTATCCAGGATACTTTTATTACTATTTTGGTGAACCTTGAGGTCTTCATCAAAATGTTTTTTTACCTTGGGGCTTAACTAGTATATATATTTATAGGGTTCCATGTTACATCATGGAACCTGAACTATTTATACTATCACGAGGTTATCTTGGTGCTAGCAATGCCTCACATGACATATTAATATAAATCAATAAATTCATAATTAATGAGATGGTTGCATGTTCAGACACCATCCATGTGTTAATGTATGAATAACTGTTAGGTGTCTCATAAGAACTCAGATGGGTGATGTTAATTTATTCCATTTATTATTATTTTTCATGCATGCACACTATTTTATTTATATTACACTATTAGGATTGGGATAGACACAGATGGGTACCGAAATACTAAAATTTATATCTCACACCTAGCTCAATATACTTGGAACACAAATAGACCTAATATTTTTAGGACCTAGGTTGTTTGTTTTTTCTAGTACATGGAAGTTAGGAGCAAGTAACTAAGCTGGAGTTCATAATTCTCACAGAGATTCCCCATGGGGATTTCTATGCTTTCCATAGTTTTATATTGTATTATAAATCCTATTTTACTATTTACTACTTTTAGCCATGTATCACCTCCATGTCATGAATTTCATCCATTTCATAAATTAGCATCATCCACTTTTATAAAATTGATACCATTTTTCTTCCACTTTTTTTTCAATTACTTAATACTACTTCCACTATTACTGTGTTTATTCATTGGTAATAACACAATGGAATTTTTATAAGAGGGTATAGTCTCCATAATATCATCACATGAGACCCTTACTACAAGTCTGAATCCTCCCGCATATTGGGAGATATTCTTGAGGCGATTTGGAGACCGGTCCGACCACAATCTTAGTGGTGAGCAAGGATGGGATATCCAATTAAAATTGAATAGTAAACCCAAGAATCCTAAACTAGATTCATTCTCAAGTCACAGTCGAAGAAAGTTTAACCTCCCCCTCATCGAGAATGCTTTTCTCTCTGCATCATATGAAAAACATTGTTTATGATTTAAATATAAAAACCCCACCTATTTTTCTAATGGTTAATAAATATTTTTGGAATTTTAATGAAAAATAAATCAAGGTCATTTTATTTTCTTACTAATAAAATAATGGAAATTACATGATTTATTTTCATAAGAAGAAGAATTGTATCTACGGATCACATAAGTGTACATTTTAGGCTTCTTATACTCAACACCATATAGATGAAAAATATATTATCCATGATAGGATGGTATATAGTTTCATTGTAATCTCAGTCTTGTTTAGTACAAGGTTAATATATTGTTATGAGGTTTTAGTCTTCTAGAATAAGATAGTGTCAATATTAGGGAAGCTTATTATTATATGGATAATGATAACCAAGTGAATGATTCATTTTTTGATTGAAATTATACTATTTATCCCATTTAATTTTTTAATGTTATTATTCCAGGTGGATATACATCCCAATTTATTGGGGGGTGTAGAAATTCTCAAGTAAATGAAAAAAAACTATTCTAGTGTTTTATTGGTTTCAAGCGGTAAGCCTTAGTTGTTAAATATTTATCATGATATGGTCATATTGAATAAGGGAATGAAACCAATCCATGGATTGAATATGGATTCCTCTAGTACTCCTTTTTGGGAATTTTAGTTTTAGATGATTAATCAATTATAACTGGGACTTGCTAATATTATAGAAACTTGTTGACAATAGGGTGACATTTATGATGATGTTGAGGAGTGTAATGGGAAGAATAGGTTTGGATTCTTATTTTCCACCTATAATCAGTATGTTAACTAGTTTATTTAGACTAGGGTATTAAGAACGTGGATGATATTGATAATGAAACAATACAAAATACTAGTTTTGAATTTTCCTTGGTAGTGGGAATACATGTTTTCATTGATGAAGAAGGGTTTTAATCAGTTCCTCATAATAAATCGAGGTCATGGAAAGACTAATCGCATTTAAAACACATAATTAACAATATCCCTTAAATTTAATCAATATATAATTATTATTGGGATAAATACTTTGAATATTTTAATTACTTTTACTATAACTACTTATGTTTTTTTAGTGAGGGTAGGATCCATGTCTAACCCCATTCCTTTTCCCTTGGTTATATCATTTCTTTCTTATTAAATAGGGTTTCTGAACCCCAACATATTTTAAAAAAACCAAAAAATAGGTTAAAAAAATATTCAACATGCTCATAATTTTCTAAAAAAATACGTTTAAATAGATTTATTTTTATGAAAAGTAGAATACGCCCACATAAAAAAATAATTTTAGTACTTGTGATGTATTTTTTAGAGACCTCACCTAAAAAAATTACGAAAATCATATAGAACTAGGATTAAAATAAAGTTTCATATCCTCATTCATTATAGGTTTATTATTTTCATGAATTAAAATATATTCACATTGAATGAAAGTTTAATTTTAGTAACCACATCAAAAAACCCACTGTCAAACTACTAAAACATATAATGTTTATAAGTATATTTAGATTCTAGTGATTGATTCTCGCGAATCCATCAATATAATATTTAATGATATAATAAAAACTATCATAAATATATCTCAAATTATTATTTAAAAAATATTTATCCTGAAAATCTATCTATAAATTCTCTAATTTAATTGTGTGATTTCTTATAGTATAAAATAAATAGAAATTATATACATCTTCACTACCTTTAAAAACCAATTTATCATTTTCAGAACCAATGATATACTGTTTAGTAGAAAAATATCAAACCATGATTGGTAGGAATATAATTTTCATACAAAAAATCAACAATTATAAAGTTAATAAGTAAAAATAGATTCCCCACCATCACTAACAGTTCATCCACCCTTATAATAAGAACATTAATTTACCTATTAGAAAAATAAATGTGATGAAATAGTTGATTTTTATAATTATATTACCAATAAAAGAAATAATGAGAATGAATTATGTTGACACTAGAATGGAGATCATATTAAATATATTATTGTCAATTACCTCATATATTGTATGGGACGACAGAACTACTAGGTATTTACCAATTTAGAGGGATTTTCTATTGAAAGAAAATAGTAAAAACATTAGTTAATTATATAGTACCGTACACATAAATGTTATTTTTTTTCAATAAATAATTTAAAATTTTTGAATACAGGGGAATTTTAGATAGAGTATCTCTAAAAGTAATAATCACATTAGAATATTCGATAATCCTGAGGAATTTGAGTTTGTTGGGTAGTATTTAGAATTCTCTATTATTTTGAAATGGAATGGTTGAAAAAAATATTCCAATTAAATTTTTATTTCTAACACACCTCAATAATATTTCTTTCTTCATTCATTTTTCATTTCAAATGTATCTCCACTTGTTTTAATGATTAAGATAAAAATAAAAAATTACTCTGTATATTGTTATCATCTTTTTGGATTAATTTTTTTTATATTTTACCTTTTATGAATCACTATAACATTAAATTACGTATTTTTTATGATATTGTCTAGAATTTTATTGATATTTTATATCACTCATAGAAGTTATAAGCATGAAATTATATTTATTTTTTATTTGGATTATGATTTTTAGTTAAACTTTCTTTCTTATACCTATAATATTTTCATATAACAAAAATATAATTCAAAATTTTGAACATTAAACTCTATGAAATCTATTTTTAATATATTTTGTTTCAATAATTTACTTAATCAATCCTTTTAAACACCCATAAAAATTATATTCATGAAAATTATTTAAAAAATATGTTTTTGTATTATTTGACTATCTAGGACTTCTAAGATAATTTATCACCCCTTACTCTGTCTAGGAAATATTTAGGTGAATTTTATGATATATAATAATTTTTTTCAAAGAACACTCAATGCATCCTCAATGTTACATATAAAACTAACATAACATGAACTCGTAGTGGGTTATAAAATTATATAAATTTTATGAAAAAATAGTCTTAGGATTTCCATACATTTTATAATAGTCAAATTAATGACTTAGTGACCTATTAATTTTGAAATGTGACCTTTTTTGGAAATTAATACATTAGTGTTAGAATATGTATTTGTATTTTAGTAAAAAAATATCATTTCTTTTCCTAAAATACTATGAAACTCATTTATATGGATAATTATTTTCCCAAAGGACTTTTCTTAGTATTTCTACATATATGTTTATAAATTTAATATGTTTCTTCAACATTTTCCACATCATTATCTCTTATAGTATCTCGATCAACCATGTTTTAACAAGATGGGATTAGTCAGTCATACAATGAATCTATATGAAAGTGCGGAGGTAGTTTGTGGTTCAGAAACTAACTTTATAAAAATTTTAATATATCATAATATTCAGGAAATAATTCATCATCTTTTTTTATGATACACAAGATCCTACTTATAATTTCACTATAAAAAAATTTATGCTAGAATTTTTTAACATGTATTATATACTTTATATCGAGTGGGTAGAATATTTTCATCAAACTAAATTGTCCAATTCCTAGAATTTTTAATCAAAATGTTAAAAACAGTCATCCATACCCAGTCCTTAAAGATTCAATTTATGAATCCCTCCATAAATGTCTCAAATGAAAAGGACTGTTTCATTGTTAGAAGGACAATTAAAAGATGGTAGAAATGAAATTTTGGATTCATTAATCTCATTATTACAGACTCTTTGAGAAATTATAATATATTATGGAATAAAATAAATTATGTGTGGGTAGTAATATCTATGTATATTCCTTAAAAAATTTCATTAATAAACTAATGTTGATATTTTTTTATTCAGAACCCTATCATCAAATACACCCATATAAACCCATTGATGTTAAAAAATATCAATACAAAATTTATCTATAATGGTTATAGAAGGTTTCAACTAATATATTGTTTTCTTATAACATTCATGGAATAATAGTGGAAGCCGATTCAAGTTCATTCACACAAATACTCAGGATTTTAACTAAAATACTCAAATTATATAATATATCATCACCCATATAGTAAAAAAATAATGTTTTTTATCCATAAGGATAAAAACTAATTGGAAAATTATATTTTGATAATTATACCTAAATTTTTGTTATGAATAAGTTAAAATATCAATATATATTCTATCATTGAGTAATAACTCAGTAAATATGTTAGAATATAGAACCCATTAGAGTGATTTGAGATAATGAGATGATATATATGATGTGATATGTTTAGGATATGCATATCAAGAATTTCTCTACATGTATATATTTAATGAATTAGATGATGAAAATTCTAGGATATCTATGTGTTAAATAGTGATGATAGAATTAATAACCCGTCTTATCATGTAGGAGAATATACTTCTCCGGGATGATGAGTTGGCCAGTGAGGGATTTATAAAGGATCAGGCTAGATTGGAAGGATTTTATGTGGCTCGGGGAATAGGAACTCTGAAGGATTCGGCGGGCCAAACATGGGTATGGGTGGTGACACCCTTTGCGTAGGAAGGTGATACGTGGTTGGAGAAGCCGTTCGCGAACCAGGGTAGTCCACAGACTGATGGGCATCCCGTGAACCAAGGTGGTTCATGGAACGGTGAGCATCCCGTGAACTAGGGTGGTTCGCGGCATCCGGAAAAATCCCCGGACCAGGGTGGTCTGCGGAGGGGTCAATGCGAGCAACGATGGCCAAGGGCGGCACCGGTCGGGGATTTGTCGGTCGGGGCCTCACCCGCATTGGAGGGTGCTACGCGGTGCGACAAATCAGAAAAGAGGCATAAACTCACAGGTCCACGAGGAGTGCATCCGTGGAGGGACCATGGTTCTTGGTTTTCTCTTCATTGTTATTTTAGGTTCGTGGTTCACCAAGTTATTATGCTTTTTTTGGTTCCTTATAAGTTCGTTCCCAGGTTCATACCTGCTCTGGTTCATGAACTGGAACTTTTGAAATCTTAATCCTTCCTTCGAAATATTTCTACCCTAATCTGATTGATCTTCTCCGAGATCTCCACGAATCCCCTTCTTCTCTTCCCCTCGATCTCCTTTTATAGTGTGGGGAAAATGATGTATCTATGGTCATGATAAACCTTTTGTAGAGACCCATTAGCGAAAACCTAATTCAAGAATGACTTGGTCAACTCGCAACTCACGAGGGTTATTGATCATATCTCCCTCGTGAACCAAATTATCACCCCCATGAACCAAACGAGCTTGGAGAGTGCTTCATGGTCGCATAGGGTTCCGCCTCCAATCCGTGAACGACAGAGGATGCGGCTTGGTACAGTTGACATGGTCCGTGGCTGGGGCGGTTTGTGACGGTTGACGGGTTCGGCGCATGTTCTGCTTCATGCCCACAGTGGATCTCCCCCTCCATCTCATGATCAAGGCTTGTCCGCGGAGGGGAACGTTTCGCTGAACCATCCCCTTAACACTCGGGCCGGTTCGCAGATTGTTTGATCCTTTGACAATTTTGGGTATTGGCCTCCTTCCATTCCCTAATTCGTTGAAGGGAATTGGGTAAAAATATTCCCTCGAATGAAGGGGATGATTATCATCATTTGAGGAATTTTGAGGACCCTATAGATTCCCCCCATTCTGATTGGAATGAATAGGAGGCTATTCTGATGCTGAGTGGTCCTGAAACATGGATGGTTTGCGGTAGAGGGGTGGACCTAGTAGGGGACCACGCCTATAAAAACAGGGGGCCTTCATTTTTATTTTTCTAGATTTTTTGCAAAACCATTTCCCCCCACCTTTTCATCTCCGCGTGCTCATTCCTTCGCAAAACACCTCATCCATGAACCAGATACTATTCCCGTGAACAACCTTCGTTCGCAGCTACCTTTAACCGTCGACCAATTTTTGGGTCGTGAACCAACCCTTTTAATTAAATAAAAAGTGAGTTATGCCAGGCCACGTAGGAAATTTCTACACGGGTTCAAATGGTCCGCGGACCAGAATGATCCAATATTTGAAAGAAACATAAGTCCTACAATCTTAATTACATAAATCCGGGATAAGGGCTCCGTGGAGCAACTTGGTTCGTGGTTTGATAGCCAATGCTCTGCGGGCCAGGGTACCGTGGACTGCTTTCGCATAGTGATGGTTCGTGGGATGCAGTCATCGTGAACCACCTTTTGAGGCCTGTTCACGAAGTCTTATCAATTACTTTGTCCAGATTTTATTATTCCGGACTAACCATTTGCTGATCTTTATGATGATTTAGTGAGAAAACATGGTTCCCCCTATCCATGCACCAAGAAATGCCGTAGAGCCTCCCCCAACTAGTTCAGGAAGACATCTGGCTATGATTCGGATAGCGGAAAACATCAAAGAGAACCCTAGTCAATCAATCATTCCTGATGATGGTGTCCTGAAGTAATTACTCTCTTCTGAGCTCCTGGGTTATCCACCATCAAATCAGCTTCCTCTTAATGTCTTTGGTCTTCAGGACGACATCCCTATCCCCCCTACTTTCTCAGGTCTTCCATATCCTTTCTTGGAAGTGCTACTAAAGTGCGTTCAGGCGATCCTTACCCCATTGGGGGAGACAACCTATTATTATGATCCAAAAGACGCTTTCATTTTGAGATTCTCTATTTGAACACAAAGAGATAAGTACATTAAAGACTTCTCTCAAAAATCCATCTTCAAAAATTATCCCTCCATAATCAACATTACTCATGTGGATCGAGACTCGGGGTGGATTCCTAGGTGGGATCTTTGGTCTGGTGGGATTTTCTCGAAAGACTGGGCCAGGGGCTTTTGAGTCCATCACCATTGATGGGAATCTCCCAAGTCTCTTGAAGTAGTCAATTTGTACTCCGTAGTATGGGACTCCCAGTTTTCCGTCTTCCAACCATCTTTGATTCTGCCTGACCTACTCAGTCGCTGGTGTTCAAGAACTATAATTTTCACATTTATCATCGAGATGTTGGAATTAGTTTTTAGGACATCTACTAATTGGGAGGGATTCAAATTATTGGTGAGATGTACGATGAGTTTCTTCCCACTCCTGGTGCATGGGATGATGTCGAACAAGTTCCTTCGTTGGCGAGGGATCTCCTGGTTATGGAAGGGAAATCACTAGGCCAGGCCTTGCGTACCTGCTCTCTTATTCCCTATAGCACCTGGTTAGGGTTATTTCTGAACATCACTGGTCCTGTGCCAAAGATCAAAAACCCCTAGACTCATCCTTCTCAACAGTCACGAACCATCTCAGGTTCCTACTGGATGGTTCTCAAGGCAGGTGACTACCTTTCATGGGGTTATGAGGTGCGCCCCAATGTATCACCTATGCTTAGGCTAGTAGGTCAATTTTCTATGTTTCTAAGCAGATGGCTATTACCTTATCGGGATATCAACCCGGGCGTCAGATCTTTCACCTTGATGATGGAAGTTGAGTTGGTAGTGGTCCGCCCAGTGAACTTAGCCATGCACACTTTGGCCCGTATTTACGAACTGCTGAGTCACATGCAGGATGATGGGTCAACCTACCGTCTAAGTGGGCCATTTCAATTTTATATGGCTAGATCACGGATCATTGTCATTGTTATGAATATCTTCATATCACGGTCATCCTTTTTCTTACTTTTCGGCCTACCCTGCTTGATATAGCTGGGGATCACCTGAAGTCCATTAATTCTGACGAAATCATCAAGATCGTAAGTGACTTCTCCCAGTTTTCCATCAATCCTAACCCCACCCCTTCTGGCTTCGTTGTTGAAAACCGTAGGGGGATCCATAAAGAATGTTCTTACATGATTTCAATGGATGAAGGGTTCATGTCTGTGCGGATTGACGACGTATCTCTATGCAAGTTGTATGCCCCACATTATTTTCCCCACCAGTTTGGGTGTATACAACTCCATGTATCCCTTCCACCTCCTCAGGCATGAGTACTGCACCCATCCACTCTCCATAAATGGTGGTCAGTGCTGACGTGGGAGGGATCTTATACAAGCATTCTCTTGCCAGGTATGGGAGCGGTTTCTAGCATATCCTTGGAGTATGCAAGGATGTGGGTAATACATTACTCCAATGGGATCCTGGAGAAAGCTATCTTACAGGTTCCCAAGTAAAGAGTCATTGCGGATGCTATGCCTACCAAACTTTCCTCATCAGCTCTGAGGGTGGACCGATTGATGGCTCGTCAGTCAAAGTGACTTAAGAGATTTTCCCCTCCCATATCCTCTGCGGCTGAGTTCAAACGAACCCAACCTTCTTGGATGTGGATGAGGATGACCCTGTGGCTACAAGTGCCATAGAAACAATTCCTTATTTTTTACCAACCGATATCGGTCTTAGTAACTTGACTCCCATACCCGAACCAGGGTTAGAAGCAACAAGTCTTCCATTTTTGGAACCATCATCTAGCGTGCACATGCTTGTGCTGGTCGCAATGCCAGACACTGTTCGCATGCCATCTAGTGAGGATACCAAAGATCCTCATGTCATGCAGGATCACCGAGCAGTGCGTAGGTGGGCCTAGCCCCGGATTCATGATATTGTCACCGAAACTCCCCTAGCCTAAATGGAAACAAAATCTGAAGCACTTCGACAACTCTTCCTTGGATTGGGGTTGGGTGGCTTTGACTATCAGTAGTTTCATTCTCTTGCCTTCCAGGTTGTCGTTGCCCATGAAGAAGTTGTTACTAGTGAGCAAAAACATTCTCACGTCGCAGCCTCTCATTACGGGACCTGATCCCTGGAAGGATCCATGATAAAGCTATATCAATTGATAGCATAGGAGGCAATCTCTCGAGATCAGGCTATCATCCTATCTTCCGAGTTGCGTGAATGTGAAGCACGAACAGCGATGCCGAGGGATCAATTATCAACTATGACTGGTCGCCTTGAAGCCACCAGAAATGGGATCAACGATCTCCAAACAAACGTGGAGCATACTTGTTCGGTAGCCGAGGTTGAGGCCAGGGAGAAGGCTGTGCTGGAGCAGACATGCAACGACCTCCGCCGCACGGTCGCTGATTTGGTGGAGAGAGCGAGCCGGGCTCTTTAATGACTATCAAATCCATTCTTGTACTCTCTGTTTTACTTAACTCTCTTTTTTTTGATGTAGATACCCCAGCTTGTGGATGTTCTCCCTTTTTGTTCGAAAGAAATAGAATCTCTGTCAATCACTTGTCGCTGTAAAATTTGATTGTTACTAGAACAATTGTTGTGTAAATAACTACTCACTGAATCGGATTTAATCATAACTCAAGAAAAAAAAACTCTAACTTTTTCCTGGACCATTGGGTCCAGTGAGCATAGTTTGAGTACTGCTAGGGTTTTGTAGAAAAACACCAAAAACAAATTTTATTTTCTTTTAATGCCTTAATTTTTCCTCGTCTTATTTAGTGTGAACCCAGCTGGTATGGCCTGACTTTTTATTAGGTCTACCTTTTTTGGTTTTCGGCCTAACAGGCTTTGTGCCTCTTTTGTGATCGGTTTAAAGTCACACCATCAAGACTATCATTACTGATGTTTTAGGTCGAACAGATTTGACATAATATAGTGAGGCAAGGTCCTCAATGGGGTTGGGGTTGTTAAAACATGTCTCAGTGTCCTTCAGACGCATGTGGAGGGAGTGTGTTTGGATTTGAACGACATGCATATCATGTATCAAGGCATGGGAGCCGTATAGGCATGCAGAGGTGGGAAGATAATCACCTAAGCATATCATGCCATTGTTATACAGGCCAGGGGAGATCAATATAAAGATCCACCGAGGGCATGGTATGCATATTCTTGAAATGGTGTACTTTAGTCAATGACTCTCAATTTCTGATGGCCATAGGACTTCATGAATGTCTGACTTAGGGAAACCACAATGGGTGGCTTGGAGAGTTGTGAAAACCATCGGGGTGGCTTGGAAAGGGTATCTGACGCCTGGAACGTTTTGAGAACGTTGGTATCAATCGGGAGTGTGGAAGTAAGGTTCCTGTTTTACACATATATCTAGCGTAAAGTAAGGTTGGGGCTTGGCGTAGTTTAATGTCATGAAGCTGGGACATCATCTAGAATTGAAAGTCTTCTCTTGGTCCTCAGTAATCTTGTCAGAGACGTTCCACCATATTCAAGAAGGGTTGTGAAAGGGGATGTTAAACTGCTGCTCTGAGGGTTTCCGAATGGATATTGGGGGCTCAAAGGCCATCAAGCGTACGGAAAGAGGCATTGCCTAAAGAAATCCTTCCTTTGGTAGATGAGCTAGGGGTGATCAATATGCAGAGCCACTGGGGGCATGATATTCATTTTCATGTAAAGGTGTCCTTAGGTTAATGATTTTATTCTTCCAATAGCTGATCATCTTCAGGGAAGTAGAGATTCGGGACCACCAGGGGTTCCATACTTGGGTTAGGCTCTTTCTGGGTGCAGAGTATGGTTTATTAAAAGAGGATGAATGGACACGGGAGTAACGTCCCGACTAAATTTCTGGGAACAGGTGATGTCATCCCTCCCCACGCTGATGTGTGGCAGTAGTTTGTGTAGGTCTTTCCCTTGCACTGAGGGGGGGGGGGGGGAGGAAAACCCCTATCCCTAACTAGACTCATGATGAGTTTGGCCGTGTAGTTTGACTTCATGCAGTAAAGACGGAGTCCGTTCATTTATCATCGTGCAACATGGACGAGGGACATTTTTCTACATTCGATGTAGTTCATCGTCATGCGGTAAAGACGGAGTACTCTTAGTTTAATGGTCATAGAGCTCAGACCATTGGGTGACTATTTCTACAATCACTTAGAGGAAAATTGATTTAGGATAACCTGGCATGATCTGAACAAGTGTGTTGGAATGAAGGTGTAAACTGCAACTCTGCAGTTTCCTGGATCAAGAGATATGTTATGGGGGCTCTGAGGCTGGTATGCATATAGGGCTAGGAAGAGTATCACCTGGTAAAATCATGCCTTTGATAGAAAATCCAGGGGATATCATTATATAGAGCCGCTGAGGTCATGGTATGCATAATCATACAAAGGTGTCCATAGGTCGATAGCTTTCAACTCCTGATGGCCATGAATGATCATAAAAATCCGAGAGTACTCGTAGTACAGAGTTTGGCATGTGGGGATAATAGTGTCCCGAGCACAAATGAGACATCTTCAATATAGTTTCCTGCTGAGTCAGGGTAGCCTAGTTCTGTCTTGATGCTTGTAGATGAAATTTTCTTGTGAACCGTGGGCGGATACATAGGCTCATCAGGCAGGGGTGTCCTGGAAACACTTGGATGCGAGTGAGGAATGAACTTGTAAACTACTACGCCATAAATTTTTGGAACGATAAATATGATATGGGGGCGCTGGGGCCGGTGAGCATATGAAGATAGGAAGAGTATCGTGTAGGGAAATCTTGCATTTTATGGACGAGTTAGGGTCTATCATTATGAAGAGCCCTGAGGTCATGGTATGCATAGTCATACAAAGGTGTTCGTGGGTCAACAGCCTTATGTCTTCTATGGCCATGAGTGGTTATGGAGATCCGCAATTATCCGGGTCATGGAGTCTGGTGTATTAAGAGTATGCATCTAAATGCGCCAGGAGTATCCCTTTCCCATTTTGCCGTATATCTTGGGTGTGTCTCGACGAAGGTCGTGCAGCTTAACGTCATTCAGTAAGGATGAAATACTTGTAGTTTGACGTCATACAGTGAGGATGAATTCTGTGCAGTTTAGCATCATGCGGTAAAGACAGATTCGGTGTAGTTTAATGTCATGTGGCAAAGATAGAGAGAATTTTTAAAAGATGTTGTGCAGTTTGACGTCATGCAGTGAGGACAGGGAGTGTTATTAGATTCCGTGCAGTTTAACGTCTGTGGTAAGGACGAGGGGGGTATTTTTATACTAGTGAAAACACTTGTTGTTAGAGGCATTTCACTAGATGTTTATTGCTCGATCTTTTCAGATTTACATCAAGCGAACAAGATGCTCCATGAAGTTTAATGTCATTAGGTAAGGATGTAGTTGTAAAGGCTGCTCTTGATTAGGATGTAATTAGAATCGAGCATCTCGGCATGTCCAAGACGTGAAGAGGGGTAGATTGGTGTAAATCGCGGTTCCTGGGATTCTTGGATCAGGAGAAATGAAATGGTGGCTGTGAGGCCAGTAATCGTACGGGGCTAGGAAGAGTGTCGCCTTTAGAAATCTTACCTTTGGTAGACGGGCCAGGGGATATCAATTTGTAGAGCCGCTGAGGGCATTGTATGTATAGTCTTGAAAAGGTGTCCACGGGTCGATAACAGTCCACTTCCGATGACTGTGAGTGGTTATGAGGATCCTCAATTATCCAGGACACAATGTCTGTCATTAGGGAAGGAAATGTCTGGACATGTCGGGCATACTCGGCCCTGGTTACGGTTAAAGCTTAGAGAGCTCCCTGCACTGATTTATTCTGTGCGCGGGTGTGTACTTTCACTCCATGAGGTTTAACGTCATGCGGTAAGGATGAAATAATCCTAATTTAGAGGTCATAAAGCTCACACCACTGGGATTATTTTACAATTGTCACTCGAAGGACAACTGAGTTAACATGCTCTGATATACACATAACAGGGTGGGGGATGAAGGTTGTAAACTGCAACTCTTAGGTTTCCTGGATCAGGAGATGTGGTGTGGGGGCTCGGTGGTCGGTAAGCGTACGGAGCTAGGAAGAGTATCGCCCAAGGAAATCTTTTCCTTGATGGACGAGCCATGTGATATCATTATGCAGAGCCATAGATGGAATGGTATGAATAGTTGTACAATGGTGTCCCTGGGTCGATAACATTCTACTTTCGATGGCCATGAATGATTATGAAAATCCAAGATTGCTCACAATACAGAGTTCTGCTCATGGGAATAGTGGTGTCTAAGCATACAAGAAACATCTTCACTACAACTGTCTGTTGAGTCACAGTAGCATTGTCATGGCTTGATGTTCGTAGATGCAGGTCGTCATGTGAACCACGAGCAGATACCTAGGCTAACCGGGTAGGGATACCATGGATATTTTGGATGTGAAAAGGGGACGAACTTGTGAACCACTATGCCATAAACTTCTGGATCTGGAGATATGACATGGGGGCTCTGAGGCCGGTAAGCGTACGGAGCTAGGAAGAATGTCGCCTATGGAAATATTGACTTTGGTAGACGGGCTAGGGGCGATCAATATGCAGAGCCCCTGAGGGAATGGTATGCATATTCATGCAAAGGTATCCATGGGTCGATGACATTCCACTTATGATGGCCATGAATGGTTTTGAAGATCAATAATTATCCGGGCCGTGGAGTCTGATGTATGGGGAGGATGCATCCAAATGTGCACGGCTTATTTCCACCTCGTTTCTCCATATATAATAGGTGGTTTCTGATGAAATATGTTCAGTTTAACATCGTGTAGTGAGGATGAAAAACACACCCCGTGCAGGTCCGTTCCATACATAGGGGAAATGGGAATTTTTAACATTCATTATCCATGCAGTTTAACGTTGTGCGGAGTGGAAAAAAACACACCTCATGCCGGTCTTTCCCATATATGGGAAATGGGGAATTTTTAAACCTTGATATCAGTGTAGTTTAACATCGTGCGGTATGGATGAAGAGTACACCTCGTGCCGGTCTGTTCCATAAATGTGTGGAAAAGGCATTTTTAACTTTTATTCGGTGGGGTGGGCTAGGATGGGGAACCCTGGCATCACTACATATTTTGCGAGGGCAGTAATGAAGCCATACATAGTTCTCTAGAAGAACTATATCCCATGCAGGGCTGGGGTATGCAAGGGGGAAGGGTACATTGTTTAACTTTTATTTTATTTTATTTGGGAGTCGCTGGGCCAGGAGGGGATAATGGCGTCGCTAAATATCCTGTGAATGCAAGAATCAAGTTGAACGTAGTTCTTTTCTAAATACACACCGTGTTGGTCTGTTCCGTACATGGGGTAAGGGGGAATTTTTTTTATTTGAGAGGTGGCTAGGCCAGGATGAGATACCCTGGTGTCGCTACGTATCCTGTGAGGGCAGGAATCAAGCCATACGTAGTTCTATGAAATGAGCACACCCCATGCAGGTCTGGTCTATACACGGGGGGAGAGGGCATTTTTAAAACATCTTGTCCATGAATTTTGACATCGTGCGGTGAGGACGAAATTCTTCATAGTTTATGTTCATAGATTTTGTACTATTGGGTACTAGGCAGTTTAACATCATTCGACTCAGACGAAGAATACACCCCATGCAGGTCTGGTCCATACACGAGGGGAAGGGGGAATTCTTAACTCTTATTATCCCATATTATCTGTGCAGTTTAATGTCGTGCGGTATGGAAGATGGATACACTTTCTCTCTATGCGAAATACTTATTCAGGAATCTCACATTGGTACGAGCCGTGGTGAATTTCCCATCCATGGAGATGAGGGTATATGCTCTGTTGGAGTAGACCTTGTGTACCACGTATAGTCCCTCCCACTTGGGATCCAACTTTGGAGGTTTCCTTCCAGTTATCATTGGGGTACAGAGGACCAATACCAAATCTCATTATAAGAAATACCGAAGACAGACCATTTCATTGAAGGCTCGTGCAATCCGATTATGGTACACTTCCAAATGGTGCAAAGGGTGCAGCCACTTCTCATCCAGCTGTTCCAATTCACCCAGTTTCTTTTCTGATTGCTCATCATCAGACAATTTATCACAGATGGAAACACAGAGTGAGGGGAGTTGGAGTTCAATGGGCAGGACCACCTCTGTGCCGTACACCAATTAGTACGGGGTGGCCCGAGTAGCGGTGCAGATTGTGGTTCATTAAGCCTACAATGCATAGAGGAGTTTATCCGGCCATGACTTCTTGTATTTGTCAACGATTTCTTGGAGAATGATGGACAACGTCTTGTTAAAAGTCTCTATCTGTCTATTGGATGCCGCATGGTAGCAGGATGAGTGGTTAGCGTTGATACCATACTATTGGTATAGTTTCTCCAATTCAGTAGAGCAGAAGATGGTATCGTTATCCATCAGTATGGTATGAGGGACATCAAATCTGGTGATGATATTGGTTCTCAAAAAGCAGACAATGTTTCATGCCTCGACTTCCTTAAGGTGTACGACTTCTGCCCATTTGGAAAAGAAGTCGGTTGTCGTGAGGATATACTTCAGCTGTTTGGTTGTGGCAGGAGGATATAGTCCCATGACATCCATTCCCCCAACGAAAAATGGTGAGGAGTACTTGGCCTGATGAAGTAACTCTGGGGGTTGGTGTATGATGCTTGCATGTATTTGACATGAGTGGAATTTTTCGGTAAAGCACTCGCAATCTCGTGCCACTCTGGGCCAATAGTACCTGAGTCTTCGAACATGATGTGAAAGCTTGGTCCCTGAATGATGTGCCCCACATACTCTGGCATGCACTTCAGTCATGACGACATCCGTTTCTTCTCCATCAATGCACCTGGGGAGGATTATGTCGAGGCATCGTTTGTAGAGGTCTTATTGTTGACCCGTGCCACCATATAGGATGAAGTTGATTGACCTTCTCCGTATTTTCTCTCATTCAGCCCTGTCTGATGGATGTTCTCCCTGTTGAAGGTAGTTTACCATGGGGGTAATCTTACCGGTGGTGGGAGCATATGGTTCAGAGACTGGATTGAATTCATGGATTTCCTCTGTCTTGGTCTGAACATATGACAAGATCATTCGTCGGTGAGCAATACTAATGAATGTTTCATCCCGGTCTGGGTCAGCTAGGGTTGTGGCCACGTTGGCCAATTCATCGGCCTGAGAATTCTGAGATATGGGAATATAGGTCAATGTTGTTTCTGTAGATAATTCTTCCATTAAACCTCAGACATTGTCAAACAGGGGAATCATATCCTCCTTTATGATATCATAGTCACCATTGACTTGCTTGATGACTAGTTCCGAGCCACCTTTTACCTTAAGGTGTTGTACTTATGCCTAGAGTGCGAGTTCATGGCCTGTAATGAGGGCATGATACTCCGCTGCATTGTTCTTACTTCCTTCTGATAGGAGGAAGGAATATGGAAAAACTTTCTTCTCCAGGGACATGAGTATAATCCCCAAACCCACCATGTTAAATTTGGGGTCTTCCATCCTCTTCCCGGTTGGCTTCAGGATGCGCCGTCGAAGTACATTTCCCATGTTGGGAGCTCCTCTTGAACCATGAAAATGTATTCAACTAGTAGATCGATGTTTGGTGCGGTAGTCCTTATTGAGGGGTGCTCTGCAATAAAATCTACTAATGCCTGACCCTTTATGGCTTTCTGAGGCACAAAACGGATGTCAAACTATTGCAGGATGACTGCGCATCGATATAGGCGCCCAGTCAGCATCGAGTGGCTGAGGATGTACATGAGTGAGTTTCTGCGCAAGACCAAATTGACTTCATGATGCTACAGATAATTTCTCAAATTTTCAACTGTGAAGACCAAGGCCAAACAACGCTTCTCAATGTTTGAGTGTCAAGTCTCAACATCAATCATTGTTCGGCTGAGGTAATAGAGACGGTTTTCACTGTCAGTGTCTTCCTTTTGTACAGGTAAGGCTCATAATGACCACTCTAGGGCCGTCAAGTATAGGAGGAGAGGTCTTCCTTCAACCAGGGGGATGGGCACCGGTGGGCTTAAGAGGTACCTCTTTAGGCTGTCAAACCCATCTTGGCAGTCATCTTTTCAATGGTACGAGACTCCCTTTTTCATTAACCTAGTTAAGGGAAAACATTTTCTCGCCAGGTTGGATATTAATCGCTTGATATAGTCTAGGTGTCCTTGTAATCCTCTCAACTCAGTGATATTGCGGGGAGGAGGCATGTCGAGAATAGCCTTTGTATTTTCAAGGACGACTTTGATGTCGCGATAGTGTACAACGAAGCCAAGGAATTTCCCTCAGGTATCCCTGATGGCATGCTTCAAGGGGTTCATCTTCAGGCTATATTATAAAATTTTGTTGAAGATGGTATCAAGGTCTAACAGGTGATCTGAGCGCTGCCTTGATTTGACCACCAAGTCATGTACATAACATTCAACGAACTTCCCCATAAATGGCTTGAAAATACGAGGCCTGGCGGGCTGATATGTGGCGCCACCATTCTTGAGGCCAAAGGGCTTGATCATGTAATAGAATAATCCTAGGTGGATCTGAAGTTAGTGGATTATTCATCTTCTCGGGCCATTTAGATTTGATTATACCCAGAATAGCCATCCATGAAGGAAAAAGCCTCATACCCAGCTATTGCATCGATTAATAACTCGTTGATCGGGACCGTGAATTCATATTTCGGGCAATGCTGATTAAGATCTCTGAAGTCGATGCAGACATGGATTTTCTCATTCATTTTCTTAACGAGGACGATGTTGTCCAACCAGATGGGGTACTGGACCTCCCGAATAAAGCCTTCTTTGATGAGCATATCAACTTCAGCCTCTATTTTGGCATCATGCGAGGGATGTTTACTTCTGGCGGCCTTCTTATAGCCCCTGTGATATTCTGGAAGACCCAGGTGATGTGTCGCCACTTCAAGATCGAGCCCTGGAATTTATGTGTAATTCTAGGAAAAAACATCTCGATTTTGCCTTAGGAAAGAGGTATTTACCTCATGCTCCTCTGGGGACATGGCTGGACTAATGAGAGTAGGCCTTGGATCTTCCTCGGTACCCAGGTTTATTTCCCTGAGCTCGTCCACCGTGGTGGAGATGCCTTCCTCAAATGAGGGAGGTGAATTCCGGAGATCTTCCTCCTCTTCTTCTCCCAAACCCACGTCTTCCGGATCTGATGGGGGTAGAGCCCCCAACGTAGGTTCATGGGAGTCCGGTGGTGAGGAAGAGGCATCATGGGAATCCCCGCTTGATTATTCATCCCCAGATTGTGGGTTGGCCGACGTTCTAGCATTTTCAAGCTCGGTCGTTGTGGCTGAAGTCATCAGGACAGCTGGGTGTGTGTCCAAACTCGAACCCCGGCTCTCAATATGGTTGATGGGCAGTACGTAGTCTCTACGGAGCTACCTAAGGGGGTTTTCTGGAATCACTTCTAGACCATTTCGAGTGGGGATCTAGTCAATACCATCAGCCAAAAGTTTCTTCTTCTTTTGCTCGTAAAATCCTTCGTCGATGTAGTTTGACTCAGAGTGCTCGAAAAGGGCCCTATCGGCATACAATGTCCTGCTTTTCCCATTAATGCAGCACTTAATACACTGGTGGTATGACGAAAGAACGACCATGTGGTTATGGAGCCACGGCCTCCCTAGCAGGGCATTGAATGTCGTGTTCTGTCAGTCCACCGGTAATTCCGAATAGACCACAAGGTTTCCAAAATGGTTCTTTAACTTAATTATCCCATTGTAATATTCTCTCTCTTGTCGTAACCCAAAATACATGTAGCTGAGGGTATTAGATCATCCTCACTGTATTCCAACTTAAGGAGTGTTCGTAGGGGAAGGAGGTTAACTCTAGAACCGTTGTCAATGAAGGCTTTGCAGATCTCAACATCATCTAATTTTCCAGACACATATACTGGTATGATGTGTCCTTTCATGATGTAATCTTCATCTTGATCGGTGAAGGAAATCACCACAATGCATTCACCTGGGCCTATCTCCGCCTGGTAGATCTCAGTAGAAGCTACCACGGCATGAAACTCATGGGGGCTGATCAAGGCTTCAATAAGCGCCTCCCTGAGGTCGGCTGAAAAACTCAGGGCATCCAGGATGTATAACTTGGCTAGTACTGATGCCAACTACTTGAGGATATCGTATTTTTTCTCCAACGGTCAACGCTTCTCCGCTCGAGGGAGGGTTCTAGTAGGTGTCTTGGGAGTTGGTGTATGTGACGAGGAGGGACCCACTATGGGGTCAGATGCCGATGGTGTTCCCACATTCTGGGGACTCAGCCTGGCCGGTCTGTTGGTGAGAACTAGGCAGATAGGTGCTCGTTCCTCCTATGATGGGTATCGTAGAATAACAGGTCCATAGTGGCAGCTTGTGGAGGGGAGGGTTGTTCTTTCTCCTATTGAGTCTGTTGAAGGGATCTCACATGGGTTTCCGTGATATTAACGATTCGGGCTGGGTTCCAACCGTAGGGTTGGTTTTGTCCATGACTTCATCTCCCCTAGTATCCCCTACCTCTGTGATTCCTCCTCCTAGCCTCTTGTGTATGGAGCTCGGGTTCATAACTGTACCCTTCGTCAGGGGATGATTCCATAAGATGGATAACATTAATTGAACCAATGATTGGATCTTCATCCTCTTGACAGGTCAACCTGGTCGGTTGTCCCTGATGGTGCCATTTGGTGGGTCGGTGCCCGTGGTGCCAAGTTTGGGGGCATGAAATCTAGCAGAGTTGGGGCTAACTTCGGCCTTGTTCCGGATTTCTCCTCTTGCACTTGTCCCCTCCCTTTTCGATTACGCATGGTTGATCGGATCATGGTGGGTTGTGAGGCCGATACTCTTGGTTGTCCAGCATCAGGGGCTACTGGCAGAAACACTGGATGTTGTAGCTGAGCTCAGAGTATGTCATGGGCTCGGTTGATAATAATCTGATTCATCCAGTTATCAAATTTCTGCCCCTTTTTTCTGGTGACTTCCTGCCACCCCTCCACTTTGTCAGAGTCAGTGGTAGAAATATATGTCACATGTGCTGGGGGTGGTCCCGGCTCGACCTGCCCGGAGTCTACAATTCATTATAGTAGGTCTTCGAAAACGAAGCATTCCTGAATATTGTGTCCCAACATTTGATGGTAGTATTAGTAGTCTGTCCTGTAATCGCAGCCGACTTCTTTGGGTTTCCTCAGCTCCGGGAGGCGGAGCAAGTTGCAATTCATGGTGGTGATGAAATAGCCATAGACTTGGCCCTCTCGGAATGATTATGCTTTATGTCTTTGTTCCTAGAACTAGTTTCGATTCGATCCTATCTGATCATCTCTCCTAGGCCGAGGTGGCCACTGATATACAGGGGGCCCTTGGTGATTTAGTGGAGGCCTGAGTGGTGGAGCGGGAAAAGGGGATGTTTTGGGCATGACAGAGGACGCTTAACCTCTGACAACTCCCTTTATGAGAGCCTGTGAGGCTATTCCAGACATCAAATTAATCTATTGTAGGGATTACTCGATTCTATGTGCAATGGCTAAGAGATGGAAGAAGCCAGTGGTGCACTCCACTGGTATGAGTGGTGTTCGCAACTCATCTTGAAGACTGTCGATGCATATGGAACAAAATTCATCTTGAGGCATTGGCCTATTCAAAGAGTATGTCAGAACATTCCATCTAACGATGAAATATGATACCCTCTCATTCTCCCTCTACATTCAGTTCCTAAGGACTCTGACTGTTGTCATATGCAATGTTGAGATGAAGTGAAGTAGGAACTGCTTCCGAAGGTCTTCCCAGCTTTTTATCAACTGGGCTGGTAGACTCATATACCAGAAAAAGGCGGATCCTTTCCCGGTTAGTTTGAAGCATCTGAGCTTCACTACTTCTTTTTGTTCCTGAGTTCCCATCATAGGGTCACAATAGGATGCGTAGTGCATAAAATTCTATTCTGGATCACCTGATCCATTGAAGATAGGGAATACAGGGCCCCCAAAATTGGGTGGAGGGGGTGCGTTGCTCACCCAATCTGGTAGGGCTTCCGCTCTAGCAGTATCGGTGCGTTCAAACCTTCCATTGCTTCCAATCGAGTCGTTAGTGACTCTATGGTGCTGGTGAGTCCCTAGTTTACATACTATTGGGTCCATTCTTGTGCAGGTGCAGCATGAGGCATTGCTCAAGGATCTGGCTTAGCTGGCACCAATTGTGCATTTTCCATTCGGGATACCCTTAGAGGGTTGATGCGTACTTTCTCTGGTTGATTCATATGTGGAGGGTTGTCTTGGTAATAATCCAGGTCCACATTATGTAGTTGGATGGACCAAGCAACTCATTGGGTGGGAGACCTTACTGTGCTTAATTTTCTAGGGTATACCTCGGTCATTGAGGTTCACATACTAGGAGTGCATGATGTGGCTCCTCTTGGGACATGCTTTCAATAAGTCGGTTCCTCTGGAGTATCTCGGCGTTAAGACGCATCAATTCCATAATTTCCTATTCCTACCAAGCGAACCTCTCTTTGAGCGTGAGTGGCTCATTTTTTTCATGAGGAGGGGATGTGTAATGGGTAACCAGTCCTTTCTTCTTATCCTTTGTGGAAGTTTTAAGGGTATGTAGAAGAAGGTTATTTGAAGGGACGACCATATTTAGGGCGGCCCTCTGATTCTGAGTGTGCACACCTGGTGGATTGTTGTCTATCACAGCTTAACCAGAACCATCATCTCCCGATCCATCCTTATTTGCATCATCTCTAGTGTCACCCATGCAGTTAACCTCTATGACGTTGATATATGAATATCGCGGGGTGGAGAAGATTTCATCATCCAAATAGGAAGAGGATCTCTCGCATCTTATGCTAGCCGTCTCTTTCGTGACCTGGGATTCCCTTCGGACTTCTTGATGAAGGGTGACACAGAGAGTTCTTTGATGCGAACTAATGGTTCACCTTCCTCCTTAAGGGGATGATGATTAAAATCAAGGGATGGGATGGGAACCTCCTCTTCTAACTATCCTCCCTAGATGATAGAATAATGACTCTCATGGGGGAGGTTATTGTTGAGGGGGTAATAATCCCCCCAGCCCTAAGGGCTGGGGTTGGCTCCGTTCCCTGGACGCTGGGTCTATTCTCGTACTTATTGGTCTTACGGGGGAATATGTTGTTAAAAATGCCCCCAGCCCTGCATAGTGGGGTTGACCATGGATTGTGACAGTGGCTGTTGCTATTACTACCTGCCTGATCTTGTGTGCCCCCATTCGGGGGTGAACTGGGTTTGGCGCTGAGTTCTTCTGTGAATCAATCCCTTATGGGGTGGTAGGAAAAGATCGCTGATTGGCCTCTCTTAGGTGAGAATCCTATTGTATTCTCTCAATGGGCTGATTCAGGAGTTCTTGATTAGCTTGATCCCATGGGGCCAGAAGCTTCTGGGACTTACTCAAGGCCCGACTCTGTTGGGTGTATTGCCTTTTGCGAACAGGGATAAAACCCGATTTCAATCTTGAAGTGATGATGTTGCAAGACACCATGCCGAACGGGTTCTTCTTGGCATGCCACAAAGTGAAATTCAAAGCTCCATCTTCCCCCCATCCTCTGATATGCACTCCTGTCGGAGCATCACCGATGAGGTGGTGCAGCTGTTGCAGCGCACGAAGGCAGGCTATCTCCATGTTCCCTTTGTGCCTCTCGGGTCACTGTTGCCACACCAAAGGAAGTGCTTCCAAGTCGATGTGGCGCAGAATGTATCATATCATCTTGATGTGGTCTACGTACCCATCTTAGGGCAGGATTATTGATTTCAACTGGTGGAGGGTTGTCCATATATTATGGTGGATGTCGTGCACACATTCTCCCGACAACTCTCTGGGTATGTCGAACTAAGAGGTGGTCATATGCCAAAACATAACTAGTATATCATCCCTAGCCAGTTGTTTCTGCAAGTGAAAAATGTCGGTGTACTCCTCCGCTAGTGATTCCTCTACCTGTTCGGCCCAACTAAGATGCTCACTGTCAGTGTAGTTAGAGGCAGTGGGACCGATAGGTATTAAATCATCATGTGGGAGATTCCGAGGCGATTCAGAAGATGAACGTGGCGCCGAAACATCTCCTGATTAAAGAAGGATGTCGTTTGCGACTAACTGGGAATTAGACATGCTTGATCCTGTACTTCTGAGTGCCTCGACATACGAGGGATTTTCTGTGCTTGATTCGGCAGGGGGAGGGCCTTCCTGTCAATATGATTTGCCATTGCGGGGAGGACCTTCGCAATGATTACAGTAATGGTGAGGACTACCATCACAGCTTGACGCCTCACTGCATAAAGGACTTTTGTAGTGCATACCATGGGGAGGACCTCCAGGGTGTGTCACAACAAGGGGATGACCTTCTGGATGTGTAGCGTTGTTATGGGGAGGGCCTTCGCAACAACCACCATCATGGTGAGGATGAACATCATCGTTTGAAGTTTGATGTGCATCCTGGGGAGGACCTTCAGGACACACTGCGACAAGGGGAGGAACTTCTTTTTTCTTGGGTCCAATGCGGGGAGGACCTTCACAATGAAGACTCTAGAGGCGAGGACTACCATCATAGCTACTGCAATGGCGAGGACTACCATTTCACATTCTACAGGGAGAATATCTATGGGGTACACCCTAGGGAGGGCCTTCAGAATGTACCATAATGAGGGTAGGGACATCTCATTGCTTGATGTCTCTTCGGGGAGGACTTCCATTATCAGGGTTGTGGGGACTACCACCGTGATCTGATGACCCGATGCGCGGAGTGTCGTTGCAGCGTAACCCCTTGGGAGGACCATTAGGGCATGCGATGATAATGGGAGGGATTTCTTATTGTGATGAGACGTCACTGTGGTGAGGGCCTCCGTAGTTGCGACTATGATAGCGAGGAATACTGTCATAATCTATGGTCCCACTGCACGGAGAGTGTTTTCAGCATATTCCCCGTCGAGGACCTTTAGGGTGGAACACAACAAGTTGAGGGCCTTCTTCCTGCTCGATCTTATGGTCACATGGAGGGTTTCCGTGACTTGCATCAAAAGAGAAGCTCTTGTGATCGATCGTTATATACCCACGGGGGCGGCCCCTATGGGTGCTCTGGGGAGGACCTTCAGAGCTACTGGTAGTGAGATTACGGGGAGGACCTTCGCAACTACTACTGCTGGTCCATAATATGGTAATGGGTGGGTAGGGTTATGAGTCTGCTATGTGTTCTTGGCGGCCTTGGGAACCCCAGATTCAAGGAGAGAGTAGTCATAGACCCGCTCTTTATTTTCCGGTTGCCTTCGGCACATTCGGGGCACTCTCTTGCAGGTAGTGGTGATCGTCCGCTTTTGACAATGACCTTCACCTTTGGGTCCCTATCTAATTGGGTCTCGTGATGCTTCCGGGATATGGTGACGAACATCTTGACATTTAGCAGGGATATATTCCTTCTCTGGGGCATCCACCATAATGGACGTGTGTCCCCCAGTTGGAATGAGTGAAGCTGCTTGATCTGGTTTCCCTTGTATCACAGAATATAGTTAGCGACCCTCCTAGGTGGGATAAAGGATGCATAACTGCTCTAAGGCGGCTATCTCTACTCTTAGATGAGTCGCCTCAATTGGGGAGATGGGCTCACGGGCCCGAGTCCTTGCTGTTTCCGCTGATGCAATTACATTCTGGCAAGTCTGCAAGATATGATCTGGGATCGATACCGGAACCTCCATCATTTCCATGATATGTAGAGAGACATATTTGGCTGGAATGGGTATGAAGGCCCATTCCGGTACTGGAGTATGAATATCCTTCTCTGGTCCTCCTATGGTCAGTGGGTAAGGACAATTATCATGTGTCAGGGTAGGTGAACAAATCTACCCATGTACGGGGATACTCCAGTTTATCTCTCCGTTTACCACCACAACAGGATGGCAGACATTACTTGTATCGGTAGGGATTTGGCCCAGCATATATTGGTTTCCCACTTTATTGAGTCGGTGGACTTTGTTGGCAGGGAGACTTGGCTTCCTATGAGTTTCCACCACATCTGGGTGGCAGGATTTGTTGATCGCCACCATGCTGGGATGGTATGCGTCAAGGGGATCTGCTAAAAGATGCCCCTTAAGACATTGGTTCTCCACCACATCTGGTTGGTGGGCTTCACGACCCTGGGCAGTGATAGGTGCCTGCCCGGTAAGCGCCATCCTGTGTGAGCGATGAGCTTGATGGAGCTCGGTGGGGATGCACACCTGCTCAGATGATGCTGCCATATCTGGATGGTGGTCTTGGGTTGAGAGAACAGGTGTATGTGCCTGTTCGTGATGCGTCTCCGTGACTGGGCAGCGAAGCTTCTCCTTGGGGACAAAGGTGATGACCGGTCCCCATTGTATGTTTTCCATCCTCGTCGGGTGGTCCAAGGGGCTAGAGCTCGAGGAGCGTGGGCCTGAATCCTCAGGGTTACATCCTCCTAACTGTGAGGATGTTGAGTCACAGAGTGACCGTGACATCGTCTTCCAGTGGGGGCCTTGGAACGGAACCCCCGTTCAGCGGGGACGATGTCCTTAGCATCGACCTCATCCACCTCCCTTAGATAAGGGAGGTAGGCATTGTCCCGTTCTGGGGATAGACTCCCGAAGCGGTTAGAGACTATGAAAAGTGTTGTCTTTATCTGCCTTTGCGGCTGCTTCTGGGCAGGTGACCAGTAAGTCCTGGCGGATTGGAGGGCATGCACGACCACCTCCACCGTCGAGAGAGTACCATTCACGTGGTACTCTCGGACCAATGCATCCGAGACCCAGCGTTGAAGACGCTGGGTAGGTTATGGGGTCCTCTGTTGGTGAGGATGTCCGGTCATTACGTTGTTGGAAGCACACACTTGTGAGTTCCTTCGAGATGCCATTGGATCGAGGGGAGTTCTAGGTGGTACCTGTAAAATATTTTAACAAATAAAAACAGCAAACCCTTCAAAGCAGCATCTCATGATCCCATGTGTAATTAATGACCTTGCATGGCCCTCCATGTGATTATAAAGGGGGAACACAATAAAATAGTGTTAAATCCATCATTCATGGTTAAATATTCTCATTGGGTTCACCATTTTTGTTTTAGGTCAGTCTCGAAATGCCCAACGATTCCATATCTGATGATGCGTGGACCTACTTTCCAAAGGCGGGCGTTCACCGTGCGATTTGGCCAGCGACACTTAAGAACTCACATTGGTCGAGAGGATGGGATGTTGGGCTCATTTCACCCTTTTGGGGTGAATTATTACCTTTTCTAGGACTGTCTTATAGGTTTAAGACATATTCATATGTTCACGAATCATTGGTTTATACCCATGCATAGTATCGATGGATTACTCTTGGTTGGCAATGGTCATATAGACACAGGGGTTCAGAATCATTTAGTCCGGAGGATTACCATCCCTCATTGGATTAATGACTATGAAGAATTTGAACTCATTGAGACGGTGCTAGGAGTTGCTCGGTGAACCGACGTGAAGATAGTCGGATCGACCGATTGTTGGGCTTGAACCTCAGGGTGGATTCCTACGTACCCAGTCTAGGAGATAGGGATCAAAGTCCACGTAGTTCAAATCGGGGTGTCGGAGAACCGACGTGATGGTTGACCCAGGGGTCCAATGGTTATCAGGCTTGAACATCAGGGAGGCTTCCAACATACAATGGATTATCATGGATCAAAGTTCTCATAGTTCGCATAGGCTTGGGCCTTACACTCTGAGGAGGCCCAAGGTGTGGATTGGGGCGTACACTCTACGGAGGCCCATGTTGTGGATTGGAGCATATACTCGAAAGGAGGCCCAAGGTGTGGATTGGGGCTTACACTCTAAGGAGGTCCAAGGTGGGGATTGGGGATTACACTCTGAGGAGTCCCATAAGAGTATGTCATGGTCGATATTTACTCTAAGCCCACGTGAGTCATGATTAGTGAGAGAAACAAGAGGTAGCAGGGACCAGACGATCACGTTGTAAAAGGTGCGTCCTTGAGGAGTGAAGTGGGGCTTACACATAGGGTGGCAAATAAGGTTGGGGCTTACTCTGAGATGGATTCCCATGGTGAAAAAGAGCAGCGGGAGAGGGAACGAGGTGATCATATGCCCGTCAACTCCCTTATTCTTGGGGGAAGTACTGAAGTTTCTGGGGTCTTCCTTCTGATTGGTATTTTACTACCCCCGAAGAAGGGATAAGTGCTGCAGCCCCAATAAGTGGAGGGGAAGAAAGGGGTCACCCGAGCACAGACTCTATATTATCGTTGGAATGTGAACCCAGGATTGCTTCAGAAATCCACTCAAGGGTTGGAGAAATCCATTCAATCCTACTTACCGTGGGTATGTGAACTCAAAATGGTGTGCTGATGCACCTGAGGGTTACATCACATGGGTCTGGTGGCTCCGTTGGAGGCCTCAGTTTGGGGCCGATGAGTAGGCCATTGAGTGAGTCATAGATGATCAGGCTGGATTGGAAGGATTTTATGTGGCTCGAGGGACGGGAACTCCGAAGGATTCGGTGGGCCACATAGGGGTATGGGTGGTGACACACGTCACGTAGGAAGGTGCTACATAGTTGGAGAATCCATCCACAAACCAGGGTGGTCTGCGTAATAATGGGCATCCCGCAAACCAAGGTGGTTCATGGAACGGTGAGCATCCCGCGATCCAGGGTGGTTCACAGCCTCGAGTTCGATCCGTAGACCAAGGAGGTCCGCGAAGGGTTCCACGTTTCATCAGTCGGGGCCTCGCCTGCGTAGGATGGTTCTACAAATATTCAGGAAAATATAGACACACGAGACAAGCTAGACTAAAGGTAAGAGATTTTTCCTCAAATTACAATCCATTGAGACATGGTTTTTGTTATGCACTGAGTTTATTTTATATGGTGTATATAAATCACTTTAAATGTTAAATAATGAATATTAATATTATAATGAAATTATAAGATTCATTTTATGTTATTTCTTCATGTTTCTTATGATTTAAAATCTTTATAATTGATATGGGATAGTTTGGAATGTTTAATGATTATTTTCATTGAAAATAATTATATTGATCCATTATTTAGTGGAAATTATATTACCATTTTTCAATAAAAAAATGTATATATAATATTTTTATTCTTGACCATTTTTCATTTATTATTACGATTTTCATACTCTTTGGAAGTCAAAGTGTTTTAGAAAAAGATTTTATAAAATCCTTGACTTCATTTATCTATTCATTTAGAGAACATGTTTTCTTTTAAAACCATGTTTTATTATAAAATTTTTACAATTTATTTTCAATTAATTTTTTTAAAATGTCTTTTCAAAAAATCATATTTTCTTGAATAATGTTATTAAAATTTATTTCCATATAATTTCTTGTCATTAAAGATAAAACCCCATTATTTTACTCCATTTGGAAAATGTTTATGTTGATAACATCCTTAATCATTATCTGGATGGTTTATAATTGAATTTTAAAATGATAGTATTAACATTAACTTCCTTGATTACTTTTATTCCCCATGATATATTCAACTTCATATTATCAATTTAAGATTTAATTTCGGCAAAATATCCATATCATTTCATATGGATATGACTATTTCCTAAACCGTATACCCTTTTTATACATTTTATACTTTGAAATTTATATTAATATTGGTATAAATATTAATAATTATATATCCATTATTCGATCATAATATTCGATAACTAATATTGTTTGTTCTATATGAGGAATGTTTTTGAAATGAATTGAAAGTGTTGGGAACTGCTCAAGGTAAGACATACGGGTTGTGGACCAGTTAATAAAATCCCATTGATGTATGAGTGTATCATGTGATGAAATTAAGTTGGAAAAACCCTTATCATTTATAAAAATTATGTTCTATTCTATCTTTTAAAATATATTGAGAGTATATTTAAGGTTATACAAACAAGGTTAGTTTCCAACAAGTATGTTCTAAACCATCTTTTGAACGGTCTTGATGGTAATTGTTCCGTCTATCTAGGAACAATTTCACCAAAAAATAAAGCATTTTTAATTTAGATTACACTATAATTTATACATAAGATTTTTATTCAAGTTATATATGGATTCATTTCATTCTCATTTAATTTATTAAATTAAATGTGTTTCAATTTCTTAAATTACCATATTCATTTTTCCTTATCTTGTTATATGAATACTAAATTATCATTACATATTTTTTATGTGCTTCATTGTCAGTTTTTTGATTATATGGAATGTGTTCTTAGTTATTTAAATTTATATATTTATTATTCTCATTGAATAATTATTATCTATTCTATACAATACCCCTATTAATAATTTTACCTCACCCTTATTATGTTACTGTTCCCTTGAAATCCATGAAGCATACTATGAAATATATACATGGATATACTAGATAGAATAAATTTATTAAACATCTATTAATTCAGTTATAAATATTTTTTTTTGAATTTGTGTATTAATTTGTAACATAAGACTGGTGTGTGTATCTATTTTTACCAAGTCTAGTAAACTTATCAATCCGTCGAGATTTGTTTCCTTGTAATTACGATAATACAATTGATTGCAGAAACTGGATTAAGTCTCTCTGGGGTCAGTTCTCAATAGTTGGTATCAATGTAAGTTTATTTGAAACCATATAAACTATATTTTGGAAACATAGAGTAGAACACATAATCCTCAGGAAGAATTTGAGGATAAATATAGAAAACTCCCTAGACTTATAGTTAGATAGATATTATGTTTCTTAAGAAATAAAAACCTATATGGACAATAAAAGTTGATATGGTTATGAGACAAATTTACATAAAAGTTAAAATTTCACAAGGTGTGTCAGGCTTGTCTCAATGTAACCTGGTAAATGACAATAGGACTTAACATACACATAGTTTGGCACTCCCAGGGGATATTATTATGATAATTGACATTATCTTTGCAAACCACAATGATGAATTTTTATAGTGAGAGACCTAGGTTCAACCAAAGTAGTATAATATTGATGATATAATGTCATGATATATAAATAGAACTAATGATATTATGGATAAAACCCAGACCAAAGAAGGACCTATGTGAAAATAAAGTGATGATATATTTATGTTTTGGGGTATTATAGAAAACCTTAGTTAAAAAGATATTTAGTGATTAACCTTATATCATTGTATCAAATCAAATTAATTTCTAACATTTTATTATTTTTTAGAAAATGGAAACTTGAATGACGAGTGACAACAAATAATTTCGGGAAAGGTTGTGGGTTTTGAACCCATTTCTAATGGAAGATAAGGCGTTCACACCAACCAATAACCTATGTAATTTCCTGGTTAATACGTACTTTGTTTAGTTAAAAAATTTAATGATTAAATATTAGTTATGAAACATCAATTTTTCTTTATAGGTTTACAGATAAATTCACTTAAATTATCTACTTCCAAAAATAGTCAGATATCAAAAGCTAGACTTCTCACCCTTTTTTGGAGCTTAATATCATTTAGAAAGGTATTTTCATTCTTCATGAATCAAAATTAATGTTTGGATGAATCAAAAAGTGGATCAAAGAAAAACTGAATGTTGAAATTCTGTTTATATAAATTTGTCATGTAATTAAATTTTCTTTTATCATTTTTTATTAAATGAAATTTCCCAAATTTCAAAAATTATCTAGAAAAATATTTGTTTTAATACCATATTCTTTGTTGAACCGATGGTATTTTGAATCATTGTAGAATTATAGATTTGAGGCCCTCAAATTTTTGTTGATCATTAAATTATTTTTGATTCATGTCCCAAATCAATTAATATAAAAATTTAGGCTTTTACTCTATGTATGTATGTCTACATTCTAAATATTTTATGCTTCTTAGAGAGCTAGTTATATGCTATTTCAAGCGACCTCTCCACTTATCATTCAATATTTAGTAAAGTATTTCTTATGAAGCATTCTCATGATGTGAAATTTAATAAATAGGTAATATAAAATAGTCTATTACAATGATTTAGTTTTAAATTTAAAGGATTCAAATTAATTAGGATGTGGAGAATTTAAACCCCCAACAATTCAATGTTGTAATATTATACTCGATAGAGTATATAACAGAGAACACCGAGCATGCAAGGGAATAAAATATACTAATAATTTATAATATATTTAATATTTTCAATATTTTCAATTTAATTTATATCTTCAAAATCACATGATACTGAGTTAGTGTATGACACGTGCAACAATGAGATTCTTCAATTTCATGTGTTACACGCAAGACATAGTTTTACAAAAATAATAATATATATAATATATTATAATTTAGTATAATAAGCAATAAACAAGTTATTATGAATAATATTAAAAATATATATTAAAATCTACATTTTCAACAAATATAAAATTAATTCATTAGAAAAAATAATTATAAATGAATATAATAATTAATTAAATATAAAATGAATGTTTTATACAAAACTATTTTTGTGTTCTCAAAGTTGTTTTACCCTAATAAATTAATTTAATTAAAAGTATTGGGTGATATTAATGGAATATATATATATATATTACATTCAACCAATAAAATTTCTATTCATTTAATAGATTATATATATATGATAAAAATAAACTCAATTTTACACATAAAATACAATATTTTTATTAGGGAACTTTTACAACATTTTAATGGAGAACCAATTTTAAACTCAATTATTGGTACCTTTATATATATTAGATGACAAATAAAATAATGTTTGAAATTGGGAAATAACAATCATTTTATGGATAGTTTTGGTGTTTTGAGTAGATTCATTTTTAATGAATATTGAAAAATACTAAATTTTAATTCAATATTATCTCTTGTAATTTATTTATAGGGGTAAATTATATTTTAAATTGGTTATAAATTTAAATTGCATTTTATTTTAATCAACTAATATAATATAGATCAGTAAAATTAATTTAAATTTGAGATTAATAATAAACACATAGAAAACATTTAGACGTGTTTATATTAAAAACTCACATTGTAATCTTATCCACAAGATTAAATTTAAAATACTTTCCTCCAAATTAATGATTGGAATTAAAAAAAATGGATTATTTGTAATTAGAATAATTTATAATGTAAATTAATTTAAACTTATTTTATGACAATAAATACTAGTCACAGTTATTAAAATTAATTATAATGATTTAGGTAAAACTAAACTAATAAAGGAATGATCCATAATCTTAAGGGCCCAAATGACCCTGAAATTTTACCAAAATCAATTGGATAGACATATTTTGACCCTATAATAACTTTTATAGAACATTTATCATTATTTGGAACACATGAAATGTAAAAAATGTGTTTGAAATTCCATTGTCAAAATATTACAAGAGTTCAACTCCTCTTCCACTATAAAAAGTCGTCCCCTCCACTCACTTTCTCAAACCAATAAATACAAATTGGATAACCCTAAATCAGAACAATTTTCTCCTAATAATACATACATTTAACTTGAATGCCTCACCTAGGTCAAAAATAAATTACATTCATCCTTTTGGAAATGTTCAAAAGATGTTACCCGAATAAGACGTTACATCTTTCCATAAGCTCTTTTTTTTACATCCATTATCCACCCACTAAAATCATATTATTAAAAAATAACATAATAAAATTAATATAAAAAATATACTATGATGTTTTTATTCAATGGTTTTTTACTTACACAATCACACTCTTCCATCTAATGGGTCACAAACATACTATTTACGTGTACGGTGAAGTCCCACCCCACAAAATGATGATTGTTCTTTTTTCTTTTACCATCACTTATGGAGAAATTTATAAAGGACAATATATATATATATCTTACATATTCTATTTATTTTTACATTATTATTCATAAATTAGTTTATAACTATTATATTTATATGTTCCATTTTTTAAATGCAAACATCATTTGTGGAAGTGTGGAAGACCGCCCCTGAAAGTGATGTGATTGATTCACATGATACATGGAATGCACAAAGTATGGTTTTAGTTAAAAATATGGGACCCAAAAAATATCTATATTATTTTCAAGACATAATTACCATTTTTTAATATAATATATATCATTATCTTTATTACCCATTCACACAATTAAAAAGTGATAACGTCATATGTGGATGTGTAGACTACGCCTTATTGATACGATGTGATCCCATTTATATCAAAAGTATTATATATATATATGATTAAATAATACATTATTTTTTATATTATTATTATTAACTAAGGATTTAATTTACATACCTTCTTCCACAATGATGCTTGAAAAATTGGAACATCAATCATGCTTACGTACGACCTACCATCTCCATGATTGTAATGTATGTTCATTTTTCAAAAACATGTTACATGTATTTTTATAAAATTAAAATTTATATTTAAAAAATAAAATTATTTCTGGATTATTATTCTGTAGCTGTTATATAATAACCCCTTTGATTTTAGTTGGCATATAGAAGTTTTTTTTTACATATAAGTCGAATTTGGTCAAAACACCCGACCTATCCATAATTGTTTAATTAGTATAATACTACATGATAATATGAGATGTATAATTATTGATAAAAATTTAGAAAGGTTCTAAATAAATGAAATAATTATCAATCTTTTATTATTTAGGAATATAATGTTACATGAGGCAAGTCAGACTTATAGTACGGGGTTTCTTCCCAATTTACATTCCATTGAGTCTTTATTGTTTTGATGAACCTAGAATATGTTATATGATTTATATAATACCACATGACATGTTAAATCATGAATAAGATTATTTGAATTTTAAAATATGTTTAATTTAATGTTATTTCATCATGAGGCTTATCATTTATAATTATCAATTTTTTATGGGATTCTTTGGAATGTGTAATGATTATTTTCTTCCAAAATAATTTTATTGATACTTCAATTAAACTGTATAAATTATACATGAATTGTTGAATAAAAATTAACTATCCTCTCATGTCTTTATTCATGAAATATTTCAACTATTAATACCATAGTCCATTTTTTGGTACTCAAAATTTTTTGGAATTTTTTTTGGGATTACCCAACATCATTTCACTATTTAGATAAATAAACTATTTTATTTAAAAAAATTTGTTTTATTAAAATATTTTCCGATGATGTTTTCAAAGAAATGGTTTCTCAGAATTCCGTAAAAAATCATATTTTCCTCAATAATGTTTTTAAAAGTCATTTATATAGACTTTATATTCATCAACGACAACCGCTATTTATTTTAATCCACTTCAGAAATTTTGTGTTGTTACCATCGATAATCATTTATGTGATGGTTTATAATTGAATTATAAAATTATTGTATTCAATTTCACATCCTTGAATAATAATTTTTCCCTTTATATATTAAATTACATATGATCATTTAAAATTATATTACCCTTAAATATAAATATCATTTTCCTTGATATGACTATTTTTTAAACTGTATAAATTTTTTAATAGGGTGTCTAGTCTGAAATTTATTTGATTATTTGGGGAAATATGGAAAAAATTGAATCCTTTATTAAATATGAATATTTAATAAGGATTATTTAATTTTATATATTAATAATTTTTTTGATAGGTAAGACATGAGTTGGGAACAATTTAAGGTAATCCCTATGGGTTGGGGACCTATTAATGAAATACCTTTGATTCATTTGTAGTCTCATTGGATGAAATTAGGTTGGAAAACCCGTTTGTGTTTGTCACCTATATGTTATAAACTATCGTTTGAAAGGTTTTTACACTATAGTTAAGGTCTATTGTTTAGTAACCAGTATGTTTTTAGTCTTTCTTGTGAAAGGCCTTGATAGTAATTGGGCCACGTACCTAGGAAAATGGTCATCCATAAAATTAATCATTTCATTAATTCAGGTTCAATTATTATTTATCCACAAATTTTTTTGACATGTGTATGGGATTATTTCACACTGATTTCCTTTATTAAATGGAATGTGTTTCAATTTCTTACATTTTTGTATTCATATTTCATTATCTTGTTTTTTATCTCTACATTACATTACCATATTCTTTATTCACTTCAATATCATTTATTTGATTACATGGAATGTTTTCTCAGTTATATACCTTGAGATACTAATTATTCTAATTGATTAATTTTTTATTCCACTATACATTAACCTTATTTAGAATTTGAGTTCTCCCTTATTATGCTTTCTTTCCCTAGGGATCCAAGAATCATACTACGAAAGATATAAAGGGATATATTAGATGGAATGAAGTTATTAACCTTAATGTTATTTAGTTATAAAAACAATTATTTAGTAATTGTGGTTTTAGTTTTTAATAATAGATTCATGTATGTCTCTGGTTTTCCAAGACTACTAAACTCCCCATTTAATTATAATTTGATTCCTTATAATCATGCCAATGTAATTGATAGTAGACACTGGCTCCATGATCTCTAGGTTTGGGTCACTAAAGATGGAATCAAATAACGTTTATTAGTAACCTTATGAACTATATTCAGGAAAACAAATATTAATGAACAAAACCCTAAGGATTAATTTGAGGATAAATATATAAGAACACCCTAGAATTTTAATTAGATAGAGATTATGTAGGTGTTATAGAAATACATCCATGACTGTAAAATAGAAGTGGACATGGTTCTAGAAAAGTTGTATCTATTTGTTAACAACACTAAAAAGGAATATCAAGACTCTCTTCGTGTAACCCAATAATTGAAAATCATCCATATAATGTTCCTGGTTTGACACTCTGAAGGGATATTCTTAGGATAAATAAATTTATTTTTACAAACCACTATAGAGAATTTTCATACATAATAACCTTGGTAAAACTAAGATATTTTAGATTAAAGATATGATCAATTTTATAATAGAATAATTTAATAAGAATATATATAAACCCTTGATCATGAAAGGTCCTATATCAAAATAAATGGACGAAGTATTTATGTAATGGTGTTGTATTGGATACATTAGTTAAAATAATATATAGTTATTACAATTATTATAAGGATGTATGTTTTATTTATTTTGAAAATAATATTAATTTGGTTTCAGAAAAGGAAACCCTATATGTCATGTGACAACCAATCAAGTCCAGAAGTGATTAGGGTCTTGAACAATTGACCGACATATAATAAGGGTATCATGCTAACTAATAACTTACATAATGAGATAGTTAAAATTTAATTATTTTTTGTTATAAAATTTAATGATTGAATATTAATTATTTAATATTTTTTTTTCTTTTTAGTTTTAGAGATTTATTTCCTTACCAAATTATTTTTGGAAAATAGCTAAAGATAAATAGTTTTACTTTTCACTCATTTATGGGCCTTAAGATCCAACCAAAATTTATTTTAATGCATTCGGCATCAAAATTTAATTTTCTGATGAATTGAGAAATTTTTTGAAGAACAACCAAATGATTAAACTATGTTTTTATAAATATATAAACATAGTGAATTTCTTTATATCCATAGGCAGTAAACTAATTATGAAACAATAGGAAAATTATCTAGAAAAACTATTGTCCTAATACCTTAATTTTTGTTGAATCAATGGAATTCAAAATAATTGTAATTTTTTCGATTTAAGGCCCTAAAATTTCTATTTTGTTTCGGATTTATGACCTCAATAACCCCATATAAATATTTACACATTTTCCCCAAGAACATATCTATACTTGACAGTAATGTTCTTTTTCTTAGAGTCCTAGTTTTTTGTTTTTTCAAAAGAGTATTGTACTTACCAGTCTTCCATTCTATATTATTTAATAAAAAACCTAATCATAATGTGGTATCTCAATCATCAAAAATATAAAATAATATATTACAAATATCGAGCTAAAATTCAGAGTATTTAATTTAATTATGGTGGGGAGAATGTTACTACCTAAAATATGAAGTATGAACATTGTATTTGATAGCATGTATGACACAAAACAACATGGAAGCATTGAAATATAATATCCCAATGATTTTAAATATATTTATTATTTTAAAGAAATCAAATATAATTTATATCTTCTAATGCATGTAACATTGAGTTATCCTATGAAACACAAAACAATGAGTTTCTTCAATGGTTTATGATAAACACAAGACTATGTTTTACCAATCAATAATATCTTATTAAAATATTACAATTTAATATAAATTGATATAAAATTGAATTTATTAATAGTATTATATAAATTAGGGAAATATTTGTTCAAAAAAATATAAAATGAATTAAATGGATACAAAATAATTAGAAATACATATCAGAAGCTATTAAATATAAAGGTAATGTTTTATATAAATGTATTTTTATGCTCACATTTATTTATCCTAATAAATTAAAATAAATAAAATAATGAGTGATATTAATAATATATATATATATTTTTATTCAATAATTTTTTTAAATAATCCAATATAATCAATATACATGTGATAAGAAGAAGCCCAATATTACTCATAAAACAGTATTTTCATAATGGGTATTTTACTACCTTTTAATGGAAAAAATATATTAAATCCAAATTTTGGAACATTTATAAATATAAAATATAAAAATAAACACAATCTTTATAACGGAATCATAAATATTTGGTTTGAAAGAATTTTTTTGTATTTTTTCTGACGTTTTTTTATTGAGTAATGAAAAATGCTAATTTTTTGTTCAAAAATGTGTTTTCATATATTTTATTATAAGGTAAAATTATATTTTAAATTGGATTTAATGCATAATTAGATCATATTTTTTAAAAAAAAATTATTTAAATTTAGGTCATTAAAATCAATTTCACTTTTAAATTTACTATAAAAACATAGGAAACTTTCAGATGTTTTTACATTAAAAACATGCATTGTCATCCCAGATATGAGATTAAATATAAATTAATTTTCGTCAATTAAGTGATTGGAATTTAGAAAACTGGATTACATTTTTTGAATAATAATAATTTATAATAAGGTCTACCTTGTTTTTACTAAAACAATTTGTGATTGAAATTAAAATTAATTACAATGATTAAGGTAATGTTAAGCCTAATAAAATAGTAAAACATAGTGTTATGGTTCCAAATGACCTAAGAACTATTTAATAGCAATTGGAATTCCATATTTCGACCCTATACTACCTTGTATATAAATTTTAACATTATAATAGCCAATTTCACTATGAAAAACTTATATGAAATTCCATTTTCAAAAAATTACTAGAGTGAAACTCCTCCAGCACTATAAAAATGCCTCCTAGCCTTCCACTTCATCAAACATATCAACAGACTTTATATCTACTAATATATTACCAAGTACCTCGTAAACATCAGTTCCTTCAACATATAATCCTATCCATAGTCATAAATCAATCCAAGGAATCTTTTTGGTACAGGTAAAAAATTACATGATTAAGAAGTAACATCATTGCTTACGATATTTTGTTTTATTTCCATTCTATATCCACGAAAAACTATTATTTATTGATCATGTAAAAAATGTCTTCTAAATATTCTAGAATATTTTTATGCTTTGTTTTTGACCTACACTCACACAAATATCCATCTAATGGGTATGAAACACACTGTTTACGTGTACGATGAACTATCGCCACACGAAACGATGATTATTCATTTTTTACATTACTATATAAAATTGTGGAAATTATGATAGACATGATATTTATATATGTCATGTATGATATTTATTATTCTTTTAAAATGAAATAATTTTTTTAACTCATTTCTTTGTATTTTCCATTTTGTGTCAAAATGTCAATGTAGTTTTTGGATGTGTGGACTACT
The DNA here is from genome assembly GCA_963277665.1 of Viscum album. Classification (NCBI taxonomy): domain Eukaryota; kingdom Viridiplantae; phylum Streptophyta; class Magnoliopsida; order Santalales; family Viscaceae; genus Viscum; species Viscum album. Next base: position 408,095 of record CAUJRU010000250.1, read on the forward strand.
ACCCCATCACAGTGATGTGACTCGTTCACACCATATATAGAAAGTATAATGGATAGTTTTAACTAAAAACATGTGAAATAAAAAAAAGATATATTATATTCATGAAATAATTACCATTTTATAAATATAATATATATCATTTTCCTCATTACCCATTCACACACATAATACGTGACAACATTGTTCGTGGATATGTGGACTACTACATCCTTGGCATGCTGTGATTTTTTTAAATTAGAAGACTCTCGTATATAAGTATACGTGATTAAATAATATGGTATTTCTTATTTAATGATCATTATTGAAATATTGATGTTACTAATGTTCTTTCAAAAATTATCATTGAAAAAATGGGAACTTTACTCATGTGTACGTTCGACCTACGGTCTCAATGATTGTAACATTATTTCATTTTTCATAACCATAATTAATAATTTATTATAAACATAAAATTTATTTATAAATATTATAACTATTTTATTAATATTTTTGGAAGATGATATATAGTGACCCCTTGGACCATATTTTACCTACCAAAGAGGTTTTTAACATATAAATTGTGTTTAGTCAAAATAGACGACATAACTTAATTTTTTTGTAACTATTTTAAACAAGGAAATAAATAAGATAAAATTAATTATAAATAAGGGAAACGTGACCATTAAAGTAAATAATTAACATAATTTTATAATTTCAGAATATAAAAACACATGGGACAAGTTAGACTAAAGGTAATAGATATAATCATAATATACATTCAATTGAGACTTGTTTATTGTTATGCATCAGGGTTATTTAATATTGTATATATACTTCCCTTTGACATGATAAATCATAAATCTAGTTATTATCTTGGTATTCTATATTTCAATTATGTTTATTACATTAAGAGACTTATGATTTAAAATGCTATAATGATGTATGGAACACTTTGGAATCATTAATTATTTTTTTCCTCAAAATTAATTTTAACGATGCATCATTTACGTTTGTAGAAATTATATTACTATTGTTTTATAAACTATTATTTTTCATCTCATATGGTTATTCATGGCATTTTTCATGTGTGAGTACTATAATTCCACTACATGGTGATCATAATATTTTAGAAATATTATGTAAGAAAACTCGACAGTATTTCTCTATTTATATAGAAAGACCATTTTCTTTTAAAACCATATTTATAAAAAAACTCAAATGTGATTTTCAAAGAAATGAGTTTTAAAATGTTTTTTTGAAATCAAAAGGATATTTTTTTATTAATGTTTTAAACAATATGTTTATAGAAATTCTGTTCATCAATGACAACAACCATTTATTTTACTATAATTGTAAAATTATGTGTTGATAACATCATTAATCATCCTCTAGATTGTTCATAATTTATTTGGCCAAGGATAGTATTCAAATTTACTTTCTTTAATTCTTTTAGTCACAATTATATAGAAATTTTTTATTTTTATTAAACACTTTATTTATTTTACAAACCCATATCATTATTCATGGATATGCCTATTTTATATACCATATAACATTTTTATATGGTGCTTACATGGAAATTTATTTTAATATTTGGGGAAATATTGATAAATTTGTATCAATTATTCAATAATTTTATTCGATAATGCATATTTTATATTTTATATCTATAATGTTTTAGATAGGTAAAACATAGGATGGGGACCAATTAATGTAATTATTATAAGATGGGAACCGATTAATGATAGACACATGATACATCAGAAGTATCCTTGGATTAAATTAGGTTTAAACACACTTTTTATTTGTAACCATTATGTTATAAAATCTCTTGTGAAAGGGATTTACCATAGAGTTCAGGTCGGACAAACCACATTGGTTTGTAATGATTATGTTTTAATCCGTCTTGTAAACTGTATTGATGGAAATTGTTCCATATTCCTAGGAATCATGGCATCCGATAATTAATAATTTACTTAATTTTGATTCTGTTATTATTTATCCATGAGATTTTTCATCGATATATTTATGAATTCATTTCGTTGTAATTTTATTGATTCAATGGAATTTTTTTGTTTCTCATCTGGGAATATTCATTTTTTATATATATAGGTATTTTAATTCTATATATTACCTTCAAATATTGTTTATTAATTTCATACATTGTTTGTTGATTACATAGAATTAGTTCATAATAATTTTACATTCCCTTTTTACTATTCATAAGGATGCATTACTTCTTCAACTATAAAATACCCGTAATGTGCATTTGATCCCACCCTTATTATTTTACATTTCTACAGGAATCCAAGAAGTGTGATATGAAATATATATAGGGATATAATATATGGAATGAAGTTGTTAACCAGGATGTTATTTAGTTATAGAAAATTATTATGTAATGAGTGTATTAATTTGTAATATAATAATCATGTTTTTATCTTATTTAAGAAGACTATTATACACATCAGATCTTAGGGTTTTTATTCCTTGTAATAATTCAAATGTAATTGATATAAAACACCATGTCTAGGATCTTTGGGGTTGGGTTAGTAATTACATGTTAGGGAAGAGAGTCTACTTCAGCTGGAGTAGGAACATTTATTCATTAAGAAGAGTGGATCCATTATTTACTGAATATATATTCATTGATGAAGGAGTTTATAGTTTATAGTGTGATAGTGTACCCCACACACACCCTGTATGAAAATGAAATTAGATTTGTTTAAAAATTGACTTTTCCATAACATTGAGTATGATTTTTTTCCAGCAATTAAGTAAAATTATGGAAATATATATTCCATCTTCTAATACTATTCATAGTTTTCCAAAGGTGAGTCTGGATGAAGTGTAAAATATTTTCTATGAATCTTGGTATCCAATGAAAGAATGTGCATGTTAAATGATTCCATATTTTATGGATTTATTAGATGATATGGGGTTTATTTCAAAAAATACATGATACTTTTTAACCAAAGAATTAACTTCCACCAAAGAACATCTAAACAATATTTCCTCAAAACCAACAACTTATCCTGTTTACCCATGAGTAACACATTTCTTGAAATTTTGTATAATTTATAAAAAGAATTTATTATATTATTTTCCACTTCCATTGTGTGTGTGTGTGTGTGGTTTTTTCATATTTCTCATCAAATTCATTTTCAGTACAACATATTATTTGTCTTATATAACAATCACTTATATTTTTTTCACATTAACTGTGTTTTAATCCACCTCTATTCCTTTTTTTGTTTTCAAAATAAGGTTGATAAATATACATAAACACAACATCATAGTATTTCTAAATATATTTTTTTCACAGTGATTATTTGTATTTTTTATGAAATTAAAAACCTAGAACTATTTTTATGATTATATTTATATGTGGTTTTTAAATAAAAAAAGGGATATTTTTGGGAAGTTGAATGTTTATCAAACCATTATCATTAATTTTGTATTGATATTCATGCTGAAAAACACCCTCATGTTTTTAATAATGATATTTACCAAGATTATTTTTGGACATTATATATTACAGTATTTTTCTCATTTTTATATACTTTTAGAAGTTCCATTTTTATAAATTGTAAAATGAATTATCATAAATTGTATTCTTGAAGTTAAATGTAGATTAAAATAAATTATCAAAAATTAATGTTCAACCCAACATTGATATCCCTGCCCACTTTTTGTGGACCATTTTTGTTGTAAAAGATATATTTATAAACCAATATTTTTGTAAGGAACTTCATGTATGTATACTAAATTGACCATTTGGAACATCGTGTTACAACTAGATATTTGGATTGGGAACCCGAATTTTGCAATCTATCCCCATGTTTTAGTATCTAACATTTGGTCTGTTATAATACTAATTAGTTATTAACTTTGTATCAACTAACATGGAATTAATGTATTCTACCAAATCGATAGAAAAACATTAAACATATCATGTGATCATTCCCTATTTTATATTTATATCTCTCATGTTATGTGGATGTGTGGATTTATATGAATAAGATCTATTCATCCTTTCATGGTTTGAGGATAAAACAAAAAAGATGTAATTGGATAAAATAAAACCTCATAGAATAATGCACCACATTGTATGTGCACATGGTTTACTAGGAAACACAAATCATATTAGATAAAAGGAAATAATTATGATCAGATGTATCTTATTTTTAAGTGTCTTGAAATTTTCATATATTAAGATATGATATGATGCAATTTATCAAACATAATCAAAACAAATATTGAGGTCATATTTTAAAAAAACCTAAATAAAATTGACAATATAAATGACACTAATTTTGTAAATATTTCATCAGTGATAAAAGATTAATTCAATTCACCACTAGTTAGAGGTTATCAAAATGAAGATTATTTTAATATTAGTTGATAATTATCTACATGAAGAATATAGTTCAGGATGGGATAAAAAGTTCATATTTAATCACATGGTGTTTTTTATTGATAAATAATTCATTATATAAAAAATATATATTTATAATCATTAAATTTAAAATTTTAGTTCTTTTAAGATCTAACGAATTTTAAGCCCCAACTAGAGATTGAAGAAAATTATATTGAAAAAACAATAGTTGAGAATGTATTGATGTTTAGTAATATAATAGAAAATGATAAAGTAATAATTAAATATTCAATATTTTATATAGATAAACACTCATTTTTAGATTATGAAATAATTTAAATTCATGACAGTTTAAAATTAAAAAAATATTTTAATGGTGGATCCACATATTCGATGAACATAAAAGGTTTAATTTTTTTTCAATAATGCTCTATTATATATTAATGAAGGATAATAAGAAAATATAAAATTAAGTGGAATAAAATAAAAATATTCACGGTGATTATATTGAAAATATCAAAAAAAAATAATCATATAGTTAAATTAGGTTAAAATGAAAATATAACTTATAATCTAAAATTACATGATTTTGATGTGATGTTGAAAAATATAGAAGTATTTTAAGTTAAGGCATCAGTTTTTATTGAGAAAAAAGGTTCTACAATCAAGGAATGTTATTTGAGTATTAATTCCAAAAAAACATTTTATTGGCATGATAGGAATGAAAATATCAAGGGATATAAATGTGGTATTCATAATAAAATCAGTAATATATGTTCTTGAAAATTTTATTTGTACTAAATAAGCTTATATGATTAGTTAGTTTTAAAATGAAAATTATTAAAAAATATTGGTGATTAAAAATTATTATAATCCCAAATACTCATAACAAATTTATTAAATAAAGAGTATGAAATTTATTTACCTAACTAATCCCTAAAATAAATGTTGTTTTCCACAGAAACTAAAATGTGATAATGATGAATATTTACTATTCCAAGGAATTATTTTTTTCGAATATTAATTATTATTTAAATTTTGTTTACATGATTATATTTATTATTTTTATAATACATCAATTCATAAAGTATTAAATATTTCTACCCCAAGGGTGAGTGGTGTTGAGTTAAGGGAATACACAAAAAATAATAATATGAGTCAATACAACACATATAGATTAAGAAATATGGAATAATTTTGTGAAATATTAAATAATAGTAGAAACTATAATAAAGAATATTGGAATAAATTGACCATGTATTTTAAGAAATATTAAATAACTATTACTAGAAATGTTAAGAAAGAATGAAAGTTGGATTAAAGGTGATACAACTATAGGATATGTTTAAACATAATGTGTTAATAAAAATACACACAAGAAAATAGAGAATGATGATTCAATAAAAAATAAGGATATTATTATAATAAGGATGAAACAAACACTTCATTGATTATTAAGAATAATAAATGAGTGTTAAATTTGGAGTCAATATGATTTAGAAACAAATAATATAACAAATCCATGAAATGAATAAGATGATTAGTTTAGTGTAATATATCTTGATAATGATAATGAATTATAAATACCTATGATGGTTTAAATAGAGTGTGAATGATGATTTTTAAATAAGTTATGGGTAAGGTGAAATAAATTTTTATACACTTTAAGAGATTGTATGATTGTGTTATAATCTCAGTTGTAAAAGAGAAAATTGGTAAAAAATGGACCATGTAATAAGTGTGCTATGATTTTTTATATGGTAAAGCTTGTTACAACTAAGAAATAAGTTTAAATAATTAATAATATTCTTCATAATGATGTGCATTTTTAATAAACTAATGTAGGAAGCATAAAAAATTAACATAACATTGGATCATAAATGAAAGGAATTTATGAGATATGATTAAAATATGTTACATTCTAATATATCTAAGAAGAAAAGGGAATATTAAAATACTTCCATACAACTTTTTTATGTGTATATTTTTGTATCTATATCGTTTCAATTTTATCAAATGTCACTGAAGAGACTATGTGTATATGTGTATATTTTTGAATTCCATGTATGAAGGGGATAAGTATAGTATTGTAAAACATATAACATGAATGATATTTCTATCTTTCAAAAATATATTTTATGTGACATCATCGATTAATTAATTATTAGAAAAAATTTTATTTTATTTTATTTGATAATAATATCTATTATTATGAGTATTTTAGGAAGATTATCCTTTTCGAGGAGTTGAGTTATGAAACTTATATAAGATTTATGCAATGATAAAAAATTAGAAAATTAGAAAAATGATAAAAATATCAATTTGGATGTTTTATTACCATATTTCCCAATCCATTTTTGAATTAATTGATCATAAATTTAATGGGGGTGGGGAATTAGATGATTCAAAAAAATAGTAGAATATAATGAACAATACATTTTTTTTGAAGGATATTGGGAAAAAAATTCATCACATTTGCTTTCCATATTGTGGTATGATCATATAGACTTGTAGTCAGTTAATTGATGAGTAACTAAAATAAATTCTTTATATTAATTATTAATAAGGGGGTTATAAAACAGTTTAATTAAGAATATATTTGATTCTATTTCTTTAGGGTAATTGATAAAAAACTAAATTTTTGGATTGGTGATCCCAAACGATTGAGATAAATTGAGTTGTATTTGTTGTTAATGAACCATGAGGTTAATATATGTTTTTTAGGATTAAAAACCCATTGAATGTATGAGAATGAGAAACCAATTATGTTGATTTAATATGATGTGGATATAGATCTGATATGATCTATTTAAGAGTTTTATAATATTAAATATCAACACATAAATATTAGATTACTAGGGATGATGGATTTTCGTTATTATTTTTTAATCCAATACATATTATTGGATGAATAAGTTGAATAATTATTTGTCATGATACATTATTATATAAATATATTTTTGGTGAGTACCATATAGATTAAATAACGTGAAAAATTATATATGTCTTTGAATAATAATTCAACTAGCTGGATTCATATTGATAATTCATCCTTGTGTTTTTGTAATGAATAATGTTATTTTGTTTTTAATTAAAAAATACAAACTAATGTTTAAATATATAAATTTATGGTTTTTTATATAGTCACTTCACTTATTAATGATTTAATGAATCAATTTAAATAAAATTATTTCGTTAGGAATGAGGATAAAATATTATGGAGGCAGTGGAATAAACATTTAAATAATTAAATGAGTAATTATATAATAAATAATCCTTATGAATTATTCATATATTTTTGTACATGGTTTCAAAATGTCTTGAATTATTTCATGGTTTTTATTATATTAATTTAGATGATTTGGAGTCGTTTAATGAATTTATTAGGATATTAGAGTTATAGAGAAATCGAGGATATAATTCTATGATGCTATGTAAGAGTAAAATGATTTCCTAATACCTATATAGCATTAATTGAAAAATATAAATGATATATATAAATAATATTGAAGATAAATATGATTTGTCTATAGTTTCAAAGGCTACATAATCATTTCCTATTTTGTGAAAATTTTCATGTTGTTATGTTTGTGTAAACAAACCTTTCTAAAGGCCACTAACGAGTAAATCCAATCTTTTAATGGATACATTATATTAATCTGAATATCAAATAATATTAATTGGTAATTCATTAAAAATTGATACGCTGTTCAAAAATCTCATGTATTAGTAACTATGATCTTGTTTAAGAATAATAAAAAATAACAAAATACAATATATAATTAAACATGTACTCTTGTTAGACATTTTTAAGTATTTGAAAGATAATGTGTGATTAATTATTTACATTAAAAATGGATTTTATATATTCAAAACATCAGATATTTTTTTTAAAGTAATTCAAGTATAATTTTTTAGGATAATTCAATGGGATAATTGAAAGAGATTTGTGGGGATCCTCGAATGATAATGATAGATATTTAAATACAATGTCTTTTTTCCATAATCATGGAGATCAATCTCTAGGTTATCTATCAAAACTTTTTGTAAAATTATAAATTAATATTATGATTTTTCCTTTCACGATATTTTTTAAATATAAATATAGAAAATATCAACATGATCATGTTGATTTTATAAAATAATAGATATGTCAATGAAGAAAAATAGAGTACATTGAAATATATTTGTGAGACCAATATTCATACTAATTTTAACTTATTACAAAAACTAAGGAACTTATATTATTTGATCTTATAATGGCTGACATATCATTCAATAATATTGACATTATGATTCTATTGTTGAAAATACATGTTGTCATTCATGGTTGAGGGAGTGGAAAACATGATATTGCATTCTAAATCAGTTAATTTACTAATATAATGAAATCATGCATTGTTATTTAAGACCCAAAATATTATCTATAGGAATATATATTATTTATATTGAGTCATCCTAAAGATCATTGAAAGTATTTTTCATGAACCAGGTTGGAAACCACTTGTAAATATGAGAGATCATATATGAAGAACTAGTTGGAAAAACCAAATTGTTGGGAAAGAGGTCATGGTTTAATAATGATACCATACCTCATATTTTCAAATTTTCATATTAGTGTATATCTAAAAAAATAAAATGAAATATTAAGAATATGTAGTCACCCACATCGGGGGTGAACCATGATGAAATAAATATGTTGTTTTTATATTCTATATTTATTTCCTTCATTTTATGTTAATGAGATATTTGATTTAAGAAAAATCTATTCATCCAAATAGTTGAATAATATTAAATAAAATTAATGTTTTTAGGAAAAATTTATTCAAATTTATTCATCTACCACTTAGTGTGTCAACAATATTCACTAGGCATCTCAACAAACTGAAAGAATTGTATTACACAAATTATAATATGAATTAAAATAAGTTCTCAGGCATTGGAACACCAAAGATAAAAGTATTTTTATATTTTCATCACTAACTCTATTAATATAATTATTCATTTATAACTTAAAATATATTTTTTAATGTTATAATATCAAATAATAAAGAGTAAATTATTTTCCGGTTTTCATGATTGATTTGTGGGAATTTTTTAGGACATAAGAACACTAAAAATTGTTTCATTTTATTTTGATATGGTTTCTTACATATATTTTTTTAAAGTATTTTTAAATCCTAAGATTGGATATGTCTTTCCAATAAATAGATCCTTCTATTTATATATTATTATTTTCAAAATATTATTTATCTTTACTAAGATATTATATTATTATAATATATTGAAATCTATAATGAAAAAATGTAAAATTTAACTTATTTTAGAAAATACAAAAAAATTAACAAAAATAATGCATATATGTTTTATATTTGTTATACAAAAAATATTAAATAACACATACAATGTTTAAAAATAATTAATTGTTGTAAAAAAATGATTCATGTGATTAAATTATGTGCTATGGGAGAAAAAATTCAAAATGTTCAATGAAATTATTTCTGTTTTGGTTAGAATTTTTATCATGTTAAGAGATATTGTGAATTATTATATTTCTTATTAGCTCATGTTTATTATTTTAATAAAATATTAAAATATTAATTTTTAAATTAAACAATTATTTTTCAATCATTATTCAATGAAATGTGTGTCATTTAATTTAAATAAAGTAGAAAATGTATCCACCCATATGTGTATTAACGGGATCCTTGAATGTAAATTGATCTACTACATGTCACATATTTGTTTTCAATGTAGTGAGTTAAATGATATTGATAACTAATTGAAAATGAAAATAGAATTATTTTATGTTACCAGAATTATTATTTTTTCATTAGTAATTCTTATTTAAATACATAAATTTATTTACAATGGTTAAAAATATTTAATTTTGATAATAAATTTAATATTAATCTTGTTCATCAACTAGTAAATTTTGATCATGAAAATAAATTCATAGATGAGAAGTATTAATTAGAAAATAACAACATCATGTAATATAATATTTATTAATATTATTAGGAATATCAATATATATAAATATAATTACCCTAAAATAATATTCCTTGAAAAATTCTGAAATCAAAATTGATTATATTTAATTCCATTTAAAAAAATAAAAATAATCTAAAAAATAGATTTGAATGTCCCGATAAATAAGATTCTATGTCTTCAATCAGTAATTTGACATTAAAATTTCCAAAAACATCACTAAATAACCAATATTAGGTCCTATTTAATATACTTATTTTATATTTGTGATAATAACAATGATTTCTATATCACTGATTCTCTTCTATCAATTAGATAATTCCTCATAAAGCTGACTAGTTATTGGTTAATTTTAATCAAACAGTACCTATATAGAATCACTATGTTTCAAACTCCATATATCTAAATATTATTAAGTTAGTCTATCACCCTAATATTCTATAAAATATATGTTTTGAATAAAATTAATTTCTACAGTATCTTGGGTTACAGGCAACACTTATTTTCCACAAATCGTGAAAAACAATTCATATTTTTATATTAAAATTTTCATTATTACATAGTTAATAAAAATGAAATAATGAAAAATAATAACCATATTTTAAATATTATTTATTATGGTCTTATATAATTAAAAAGTATTAATAAAAAGGTAATTAATTTTCATAAGAGTGTTTATATGGTTCAAAAATATTATCTTCTGAAAAAACTGCTTTGGTATTTATTTTTGTGAACAAAAAAAAAATTTAAAAATTTTAGAAAAATAATATAAATAAATAAAAATAATTTTTTAAATGAACATTTTAGAGTTACCTTAGAGTAAATTTTGTATAATTTTTTAAAAAGATAAAATTTTCAATGTTTTGTGAAAAATATTGGTTTTTATTAAGAATTGGAATATGTTTTAATGAATTTACATTTTTAATATTTATTTTTATACGGTTTTAAAAGTAAATATTTTTCAATTACAAATCCATTAGACCAATTTTGATCATAATTTTAAATTTTTTATATATTTTAGTCCTAAAAACTTTTTAAAGTTTGGTTGAATTTTTTTTTGGAAAATTTTATTTTTGTCGCGTCTATGAGATTAAGGTTAAATTATTTATTTTTACATGGGAGAATATAATTTGGAAAAATAGATTAAACATTTTTAGTAATCATAATATATATTATCTTATGAGTTAAATTTAATTTTTCATCATAATGAATTGTAAAAAAAAGTGAAAATTAATTACTCTATTTAAGGTGGAAATGGGTTTACTAGGCATTAAAATTAAATGAATATGGTTTAAATGTCCCAGAAACCTGTCCAAAACCCATTTTATTTCCATATTTGGACCTTAAATGTTATAATTTGTGTGAATGACCAATGTTTCTGCCTTTTGTCATGTAAAAAACATGGGTATTCTTTTTTCATTTAAAATATTTTAAGTGTGCTACTCACCTTACTTATAATAGTCCACCACATCTCCTCTCATATACACATATCAAAAACACATTACATCATAAAATAACATCAAAAATAACTTATTTAATTCCTTCCACTCATCTTATATGATTTATTTAAAAATGAAACCCTATTTAATAATCCTTTGGATGCAAACAAAAATAAGTTGTTTGAAGAAGTGTTAACATCCCAAACTAAGCATTTTATTTTATTATTTCATCAACATACTATAATTATTTTTAAAACATAATTATATAATGGATTCATTATATTAAATAAAAATATATTTAGTTATTTAATTTTTTTTACCCACAATCATCTCCGTTTCCATCAAATGGAATGTGTTATCATCATTCTTGTGTAAGGTGAGATATGGCCTCGTGAACCAATGTTATTTGTTTTACATCGCCACCTATCATGGATAGATATATAAATGGATTTAATATTTATATAATATTTTAATTATATAATAATACCAATATAATTATAACAGAACATATATATTATTACCACCCATCTCATTAGAAATTAACAATATCGCTTCTATGTACGATAGACCATTGGCTCGCGAACAAATGTCATGGGGTGTTCATTTATAATTTCCTTGAATTGAAATGGTGATAGAATAAACCAATATATATGATATATGTGAAATATTTATAATTATATAATTTTGATAATATATAAATCTACTAAAATTATATGTTGTGGGAATATGATAATGTCACACATGTAAATGGTGGACTTCCACCTAGTGAAGTGATGTGATTCATTCATCATATAGGCTTTAAATGGAATGTAATAAGGATAGACATTAAAAATGATATATATATATATATAAATATTATATAGAATTTTTTTTATTATTATTTAACCTTGTATTTCTCAGTCTTTCAATAAAATGGAAACATCAGTCATGTGTTTGTACAACCAACTATCTCCATGAACGATATGTTTCATTCTCTATATATAGATTTTATGGATTGTTATAAATATATATATAATGAATATGTGTGAATCTTATATAATTGTAAACATTACGTATTTTATTAAACCATGATCAAAGTAAGAGGGATAATAATTTAAAAATTAATATATACATAAATATAAAATTTTTTATTAATTGAAACATGATTTGGATAAGGATATTGTTAATAAAAAAAATAAATGTAACAAAGTAAATCATATATGTAATGATATATATACATGTATGGTTACGTAAAAAAATTATACTAAATTTAAAATTATTATAATGTATTTTCTAACATGTATGAACGATTTAAATACTTAATGTAAGTCATTTATATCTCACTTTTTTTACTTCTTTGTTAACAAAATCGATATTCATAGCATGTATCCTTTATGAAGTGTATATACAACAAATGAATTTATTTTATTATTATTGTAATGAAAATTAAAATTATTTACATATATATTTTAGGACATCCCTTTCATGGTGTTTATGGTACAAAATTTACCAAATCATTCAGGTATTTTTTCCTCAATTATTGTTCTATTAGAAATATATTATGTTATGAAAATATATTCTTTGATGAGGTGTATATACAACCAAATTATAAGTAATATCATTAATGTTTTTTTATTCATGATATTTTATGATTTATTTAATTTTATTCTTTCATTTATTAATTATTATTCAATACTAATATAGTAGTAAGGGTTTTATGATACAATCTCATATTTTTATTTAATAGTTTTTTTTTTATCAAAAATCATATTCATTTCCGTATTCAATAAAAAATAGTTTTCTAATAAAAAAATATATTTTAAAAAATTGTTTCAAAAATGTTTTTAAAATCATTAAAATTACATACTATATAATTTGTACCATTATCTGACATGAAAAAATTTAATGGAATAATCAGGACATTTTGCAGAAAAATCAAATTTGGATTTTACGAAAAATGAAAAAATAACCATTATTTTAACATGTACAAAATGTATGAAATTTTTCCCTATCATAAATGATAAATTATTTAAATTTTATTTTCAATGTAAAATACTTTTAAAATATTTTTAGAAATTTTTGGTTTATGAAGTTACTTTTAAAATGGGTAGTATATGTTCCTCATAAAATAATTGAAGTTTTTTTTTCAAATCATCACTTATAGGTTTAAAAAGTTAACATAAAAGTAAATTATTTTAAAAATATTTTTATGTTTTATAATTATTTTTCTCAAAGTATAAATGATATTTTACTCAAGAATTTTTCCATGTGATCATTAAAAATATATTTCCTTCTAAGATAAAATAATTTTATGTAACTAATTATTTTCTGGGGATAAGATTCAAGTATAACACCATTATTCATTCTTTTGATTGTTTATGTGTATAAGGAAAATAATCTTAAGCATACTATTTCTTTTCTATGGGTTATTCTTTGATGAAATTTTATATGATAACCATTTCTATTCATGTGATCTGATATGATGAATGTTTTTTAAATCCCATTTATATTCATTGGTTTTCATATGTTTTTTTAATGAAGCACATTTCATCTAATGGGTTTTAATATAATAAATGCATTATGATATTGTTGCATTGAAATTTATGATTTTGATTATTTTATTGTGGTAACATTATATCAATGTATGGTGGTTAAATTATAACCATGGGTTGTCGTTATATTTTCATGAACCATTGTGGGCTTCCATCCAACCCAATACCCGACCCGATTGGTGAAATGGCCAGAGAGGCATTCCTGATCTCCCCAGTCTGGTGACTAATTCTAAGAATCAATGAATTCATAGTGGGAATGATTTATCCCAATAAAACCGAATAATAATTAAACAAAATTGAGTTTTCAACAAAATCCGATAATAACTAAACAACACTGAATAAATAAATATGATCCACATAAAATATTAACTGAACAAATGAAAAACAAAAAACGAAACTAGAACCATATAAGAAATAACATGACCTCTATATGACATAAGGGTCACCACCATCCATAGAAGCATTTTTTACCAAAACATAAACTAAAATAGAAACTATATCTATAAAAACAGGAAACATCTATTGACATCAAAGACCACATGTATGGTGTATGAATAAAAAACTCAATAGGTAGGAACCACAAAATCCATACATTTCCATTCCTGAAATTTCTCATAAACACAAGTTTAAATAACATTTATAAAATTTTGTTTAATAATTTTAATGAACAAAACAATGATTTCCAAAAATTTCCTTTATAAAACTATTGATGGTATATTCATTTTTAAAAAATCCCTCCATCTCAAAAGCCTAGTTTACAAAACCAAAAATCAAATAAAGAACCAAAAACGTCATCAATGGGATATGATGTAAATAATTGAAATAGTACAAGAAAACAGAAAATATCAATGTAGATAGTCCAGTGCAATAGAAATGAATACAACACACTAATAAATAATTATGGTAGTTTATTAAACATATCTACAAGAAATATTTTTACTTACGTAAAGAAGACTCACCTGTCATAGTATGGAGAATCCACATATCCAATATCCAAACCGAATTCTCTAAACTATACTCATTAGAGAAAATTTTGACTAGGACTCTCAATAAATCTTGGGGGTACCAACACATTGAATTGGGGTCAGTATGAAATCATCACTCTACCCTCTAGATGATTCCCGATGAATCCCAAGATAATAGTACATGGATAAAGAGGAGATCATCACATACATGCCATACACCAGAAACAAACAGATTACACCGTGCTTGACTAGACTAGATTTAGACACCACCTATGTAATGACCCTCTACGCTGAAGGTCCATGAGAACGATGTCGATCATACATCAGACCATCCCAAAAAGCTCCAAACTGGTCAACATGTCACATAACATTTACACCATTTCCCAAATTTTCACAAATTACCAGTTGGCCCTTTAACATTTCAAAATCATAATCCATTTCCATAAAAAAATTCCAAAACTGAAGTGAATCCATATGACATGATTAGAAAATGCCAAACAAGACTTTGGTCATTTAGTTACCACACCACACATCTGGAATCCAAATGGGTTGAAGATTGAATAAATATATTTTAAAACCACATTTTATTAACAAGAATTTATATATAAACCCTAAAGGACTATTATGAACCATTTGGAATGAATGAGACCAAGGATGTGACATGAGAGAGAGAGAGGTGTTTTGAAATCTGGGGTTTAATGTGAACATTTCTATAATAACCCATTATCATTTTCATTTCTATATAAATGTTCACTCCATAAACATATCGATATGAAAAATCCAATGTATGAAAATAGTAAACCATGGAAAAACAAAAAAAAAACCAAATTAAAGTGTCCCTATTAACATTTCCACCAAACAAACAATCATTAGATAAGCACTAGAACGCATGGAGGCACTATAACCACCCATAATAATCTATTAACAATGATAACACAATTAGATAAATAAATAAGAAAAAATAAAATAATATAATAAGTATATTAATTTTTAAAATTATAATTTTATTATCCTCAAACAATTCACACATACACGCACATATTCATACTTGTATAAACCGTTGAAAGAAAACTTTCATCAAAATTTCATTATGAAAAAACCAAAATAGAATACTCTAACACACTTCATACATTATAAAAACATTTAAAAACATTTAGGATATAAAAATCCCCTATCTAAATGCTTTGGAAAGGAAATTGATGGAAACACCTACCAAAATTATGATAACACCCAATGAAACATGGAAGGGGGTATAAAATGTCTCAAGAAGAAATCGATACACTCTATGACCAAATATAGAAACACAAATTATCCATTAAATTCTATAGGTTTAATCAAGGAGAGATTTATGACAAGAGAAACCTTGAAAATTAGAGAGGGAGAAGATAATAAGAGAAAATTGATGAAGAAATATAAATTATCATAACATGGTATCTTAAAAGAGAAACCATGGAAGGAGGAGAACATAAAGAGAGAAGAAAGGGAGGCCCCATTCTATATCTTGTTATATAAAATTGTATTAAAACATATAATGTTTTAAAATTAGGGTGGGTAAAACTATGGAATTCATGTTATTAAGTCCCCACGGAAGATAAATAGTTTTTTAAACCATTCACCAACCATGTTCACCATACTGGAGAATAAATAATCCCACATGAGTTGGACGCATGGTTTTGGAAACTGTTAAAAAACTATGGAATTTGGATCTATCAAAAAATCAATTCCACACCACATAGTTTCTAAATTTTTAGTCCTAACAAATACTCAAGGAATTCACTATGTCCCTGACACCAAATGAGGCCACATGGATTGTCCTTCGATTAATATGATTCAACTAAACCATGATCAAACCATGACACAAAAAACGTTATGGATGAAATAGAACATTAAAAATATTATTCTTAATAAGCCAGTTAATTTATCCAAAAATGTCACAACCCGTCCTCAGGGCCAAGGTCGTGACTACCCCATGCCCACCTTCTATAGGCCAGGGGCTAGTGACTAGCACTAAGGCATAAATCCCGCTAAAAAGGGAAGGCATTTACTTTGTAATGTAAACAAAAACCATAGAGAAAGCAAGAAGTAGAAGTAAACACTAAGTAAAAACTAATACAACAGTAAGTGCGGAAATGTATGTGGTCCAGAATACAAACCCAAACTGAAAGTAAAGTACAAATGGAAGGGTAAAACAGAAATTGAAAGTAAAGCCGCAACGTCGATCCGTCAACTGGAAGTCCCACCTGAAGGGTGGATACATATAGCCTCCACAGCTCCTCAGGTCCAGCCGTCTGCTCCGAGTACGTCACACCCAAGGGTCCACCTCCAGGTACCATCTTGCTCCGCAAGACTCAACCATGATCAGTGTTGTCCGTCGTCTGCAACCAACATAACTTAGTGCGGGCATAGCCCGTCCAGGGGTGAGTATAAGCTACTCAGTAGGGACCCCGAGACCCTCGAAGGTCTCCCAGAATCCACAAAGGATAATCCACAATGGAAAGATACAATCACGAAGTAACATCATACACTACTTTGGTATATGCCCATACATATACCTAAGTCATCAATTCCATTACACACAAACGTCTGAGCCCAAGTACAACCTAGTCCACACAGGAAAGAAAAACATAATCCACACAGGAAAACACAACCCAGTCCACGCAGGAATGTAAAACGTAATCCACACAGGAAATCACAACCCAGTCCACACAGGAAAGGAAAATGTAATCCACACAGGAAATCATAAACTAGTCCACACAAGAAAGCAACACTCAATCCACACAGGATAGCACAACACAATCCACATAGGAAAGAAAAACAGGATTCAGCTCACACAAGATTTTCATTATCGAAACTGTAACTGCTGAAGATCCCCATCTCTGGAGTGTACAATGGTCCTATCACGACTCCGAAGTACTACTCACTAACCGAAGGCTGCTGAGGTACTCCTCCTATCTAGAAACGTGGTCCTACAGCTACAACCAAGAACTTCCCACCATGGGTATGCCACTACAACCAAGTGCTCCCCCTCATAGCCTCCAGAGGTACTCCTTCTATTGAGTACCGCGGGTCAGCTGCTATAACCAAGCGCTCCTCCGCCGTGGTTCTGCCGCTAAAGCCAAGCGATCCCCCTCATAGTATTCAGAGGTACTCCTTCTGTTGAGTACCGCGGGTCTGCCACTACAACCAAGCGCTCCTCTGTCGTTGGTATACCGCTACAACCAAGCGCTCTCCACTGGCCTATCCGAAACACACCGAGTCGTTCGGTCAAGGAGTTGTCAGGTCTCAGCAGGCTACACGGTCTCTGTACTCCGCACGATCGATTTCGGGAGGGTCCACTCCATGAGCTACTGTTCGATACTACAAGTATCAGAATGTCCCACGAAGAAGTATCTCAAGGACTGCCTCATCATAGGGGTCTCAACGTAGCAGATGGTGCGTCAATAGGATGCCCAGTCTGTGAGTTATTAGCCATTTTGTCCCAGGGGCCCGGTTGGTTTCATGTACGGACCAACCCGAACATATCTCAACCGTACCCCAAACTCACATAGGTATAATCATAGGGACTGTTTCTCAACGTGTTCACCAACACCGCTGATAGTTCGTCAAACGTACGTCCATTCTGAAAGTTATCAGCTTTTCCGTTCCAGGGGGCCGGTTGGATTTCGGGTACAATCCAACTCGACCATACTCCAACTGCATCCAAAACTCAGGCAAAGTATGCCAAAAGTTCCGTCTCATCAAGAGGAAAACAATGATACAGACGACGCGTCAATCGGACGTCCGGTCTGTGAGTTATTGCCTTTTCGTCTCAGGGGCCCGGTTGGTTTTGTGATCGAACCAACCCGACCGCACTCTGAAGGCGTCCAAACCTCGAGCGGAGTAAGCCAAAAGATCCGTCTGACTAAGAGGAAAACAACGAGATAGACGACGCCTCAGTCGTACGCCCTGAGCTTATGTTCTGAGCGTTTTCGCTCTGAGGGCCCGGTTGGTTTCATGTACGAACCAACCCGGTCGAACACAAAGAATTCCCAAACCCAGTGTGCGATATACCGAAACGACCGTCTCGATCCAAGGATCACATTAAAACTAACGTTGCGTCGATCGGAGTCCTGAAGCTCAAGTTATGGGAAACCGACCGTCTATAATGATTAATTTTTTTATGGGAAATCAAGAGTGATGTTATATTAATCTTGAAATTTATAAGTATTATTCTGTACGAGTTTCACATTAATGATTTTAAATAATATTTTAAATAATAACAATGTCTAAAAAATAAAATTTTTATTGGAATATTAGATTAAATGGAAAACACATGATAAAAGGATGGTAACCCAGAATATTTTCTTGGTATTGTGAAAACTTTTTTTAGTTTGGATAAAGATATGATTCATATGGATCATATAAGTTGGATAGAATTGATGAACTCAAAACACATTTTTTTTGAAAAAGTTGTTTATGATATCCTTGACGGAGCTTAATCTTTTTGAATCAATAAAATATGTTCGACAACATGTAGATTTATTTTTGTATGTATGAAGCATGCATATTTTCATTATGGTTTTAGGGTAATTTTGATTATTACCAATTACCAATAGAATATAAGACCAAGGATGTAATATATTTTTCATGTGACCCCCATGAAATACTTAATGATAATTAAATAATTAATGTTTTTTTATTTGGTAAATTTAATGACATTATTTATAAAATATTAATTTTTAAATGGTCATATGGTTAATTGTTTATAGAAATGTTTAATTTCAATTTTGAATGAGGTTATAGAGAATAATGTATAAAACCACTATATAAATATTTACATACATAGGATAACTTTTTATATGCAATTCTTTATGATTATAAGTTCATATGTATGAAATGAATTATCATTCTATTATAGATCATGTGATCTATTGTTTCTTCAATCATAAGAAATTCATCTTCATTTCAGGGAGTAAGGGATGAAGTAGAAATTGATTGATGCCCAATCAAAGGATTAAATTGTTCTTAGGATAAAAATATAAGATAATAAATTTTTTTATTTGTACCATTGAAATTATTGATCGTATCCATATGGTATCTCTTAAACTAGTTCTTCCGCTGAACCTCTCTCAAGTCCACAATGTGTTCCATGTAAATATCCTGAGGGAGTATATACCTGATCAGTCACATGTACTAAAATCAGAGATCATACCAATGAAGAGTGATATTTCTTATTTGAAAAATATTTTGAGATTATGGATTATATAGATAAATATATATAATGAAAGACCACTCACTTGGTAAATGTTTTTTTGGGAAACCACCAGTTTGAGTAAACTACATGTGAACTTAAAGATATGATAAGGTTGATATATCCTCATATATTTATATTAGTGAGGGATTTTCGAGAGGAAATACTTCGATGGTGGGGGGGGGGGTATAATGTGACACTCATATATTATATGAATTTATTTGAATAAATTAATTTCGATAATAGCTTGTTTTACACACAACCATGAGTTTTAACAAAGCATGAAAAAATATTAATATTATTATCTGAAAACGAAAATAATTACCTAAACATTAATATTGGAAGGATGAATATTTTTTTTAATATTATATATAATAGTTATATATAATGAAAACATATGGATAAAAAGGTATTTATCTATTTTTGGTAATGTTTATATATTAGTTGAAAAAATATTGTTTTCTCAAAAAATTGATCATGTATATATTTTTTAACAATACCACTAATAATAATTGAAAATTTTAGTTTATTCATTTGAAAAAAATAAATTCATTTATTAAATAATAATTTTAAAATTATCTTTGTATGAATGTCTTAGAGTTTTAAAAAAATATAATTTTTCCAATGAATAGTGAAAAATATAAGGTTTATTTCAGAATTTTTATATCATTTAAAGGATTTAATATCATAAAATCTATTTTAAGATTGTTATAAAAATAAAATTCATTTAATTTAACTTTTAATAATCCATTTTAGTCCATTTTAAATAATTTCATATTTATTTTTGACATAATATATTTTTAATCATTCGAAACTTTTCTTATTGGAAAAAACGTTTTCGTCACATATGTAGGATTAATTTTAATTTAAATAGAACCACTTTTGTGAATGGAATTTATTAAAATAAAATTATTATTTTTAATTATTTTAATATATAGTATATAATGATTTCAACTTAGTTTTTGAAAAAATTGAATAGTAATGATAGTAAATATTAATTATCGCGGTTAATGTGAAAATGGATTTATGGGTGGGGGTGGGGAAATAAAAGGATAAGGTTTTAAATAACCTATGAACATTTAGAAACCAATTTTATGATAATATTTTTACCTCATAACCTATAATGTGTCATAATATGTCATTTTGGATCCTTGTGGGATATGAGAAACATTGCTATTCCTTTTTCTTTTCAAATATTACAAGTGTTCCACCCACCTCACTTATATAAGTCCACAGATTATACTCTCCAATTCAAAAAATACCTAAACCATTGGTGTATAATATTCCTTCCCAAATAAAAAACATAATTACCTAATTTCATTTTATTATCTTTATTTTTTTCCATAAATCCTACCTGATGAGACTTTTAGTGGAAACCATAAGTTGTTTTTCGATGAATGGGTAACATTCCAAAATGAGAATTTTTTTCTCCTCCACCACCATTGATTATAATTATAAAATATTCGTATATTAAATTTATTATATTATATATAATAATATATTTTAATGTTAATTTAATTACCACAAATGATCACCACTTCCATCAAATGTGAAATAAAATTATTATTCGTGCATACGACAGACTGCCACCTCGCGAAATGAGGTTATTTATTTCCCATGGACACCTATCACAGATGGATATAATGATGAATTCGATATTTATATATGATATATATGATATTAATTTACCTTATTAATTGTAATTCCACATCTACCTTATTACCACCAAACCCATTAAAAATAATAACATTTCTCATTTGTATAGTGGTTTACAACCTATTTAGCCTATGTGCCGTATTTTTCATTTTTATTCTACATGTATAATAACATCGATATATTAAATAAATATTTATTATATTATTAATATATATTTATAGAATTTATTAATTATAAAATATGATATAACTCCTTACTTTCTATTCTATGGGACTAAGATAACATCGTTTGTGCGTGTGACAGACCACTACCTCATAAAGGCATATGATTCATTCTTCACATACACTTCAAATGTAATGAAATAAAGATAGTTTTAAATAAAAACAAGTTATATATATATATATATATTATATGAAAAATATTATGTAATGGTATTTTATTATTTACCACTATTTCTTTTATTCAACCAAGAAAATGGAAAAATCGTTCATGAATATATATGACCCAATGTCTATATGAATAATGTATTTAATTTTATATATCTAAATTTTATGTATTAATATAAATAAGTATATAATAAATATACATTATGTTAATATAATGGTTAAATTTATATATATTACTTATTCATGATCAATGTAATATGGCTAATAATAGAAAAAATCTTATTCATGAAAATCAAAGAGGTTATTATACGAAGCGTTAATTTGAAAAGGAATTGTTAATAAAAATGTAATAAATTGTAATAATAAAATAATATAAGGTATTATATATATAAATATGGATCTATAATATATTTATAACAAAATTATATTTATTATAAATTATTTTATTACATTTATGATTGAAGCCTATACTCAATTTAAGGAAATTTTATCACAATTTTTATATTTGTGGGACATGTTCCATATTAACCACCTATTTATTTTTATGTAGTGTATAAAATACCCAAGAATGTATTTTATTATTATCATAATAATAATTAGTTAAATTTAATTATCCATTTTATGACCAATCATTCATAGTTATTTTCGATCATATACTACCAAATCTGTAAGTGATTTTTGTCTAAATTTTCCTCCTTAGATACATATTTTATGTTATAAAACTATATAATTTTATGAAATAAATATAAGACCATTTTAAATTTAATATCATTAATTTATTTTTTCTCACTATTTTTTTTCATTGAATGTTATCCATTCATAGGGGCTTATGATTCAGTGCTTCTAAAGTAGTAAGGGTTTTATTATAAAATCTCATGGTTTATCGAGGTGAATTATGTTTACACATATGGTGATGAAATATTATGATAAATATCTCAATAAACTAATGAATTCTATTATCATATAATATTTATTGAGAAAATAATTTTTTTCATTTAGTTTAGTCAATTTTTGTAATGAATATTTCTAGGGTATTTTTTTAACAAAATTCGTCTTTATTTATATATTTAGTCAAAAATTCCCTTTTCCAAAATCATGTTTTCAATGAATTGTTTCATAATCTGATTTTAAAATTAAAAAAAAGTACTTTTTTGTAAAAATAATCACTTATATTTTACATTTTACCAAAATAATTTAATGGATCCTTCATTACATTTTCCAAACAATTCTTATTTGGCTTTTACAAAAAATATGAAAGTTATATTCTTTTAACATGTATAATATGTATTTAATTTCACACTATCGTCACCACTAAATGTTTTAGATATTATTTTATAATTTCAAATGCCTATAATCAAATAAATTTATTTCTAAAATATTTTATGTATTTTTATTTTTATAATGTAATTTCCAAAATGGAACGAGTATATTCCTCAATAATGGTTTTAAATGATATTTAATGATTAATTTATATTTTTCCATGATTATTTTAAATCAAAAGGGTTTTCAAAATGTTTTTTTGTTTCATTAATTATTTTCTAATATGGATAACATATTTTAAACAAGAAATGTTCCAAGTGATCATTCAAAATAATTTAGATATAAGATTACATCCATTGATGTAAATAATAATTTACTGGTGACATAATCCAATGATACCATTCTTATAGATTATTTGGAAGGTTCATATTTATGAATAATAAATCATATGAATCCTATTATCTTTCCATGGGTTATTCTTTGATGAAATGTTCTACGAAACCCTTTTATTTTCATGGGACCTGATATGATGAATGTTTTATGAAGGTCATGTCTTTTAACGAGTCTTCATTTGTTGACTGTTCTATAAATATCAATTTTATCTTGGTTTTGGTATAATAATTTTTTTATGATCATATAAACATATATGGATGATTTTTAGTATGTGATGGTGGATACATTATAAAAAATGAAGGTGGTTACATTATAACCAAAGAAGATGGTGACATTATAACCATGATGAGTGGGACCTATAACTACCTCTAATGAATTGAGTAATGATTGATATCTCTAAGGATAAATAAGATGGAATGGGTTTGAGCCTAGTTTAGTAAATTATATTTTCTAACATTATAACATTTGGAGTAAATATTTACTACTAATATGGTTTGATGAGTGATCTAATTACATTACCAAATCCTTAGAAATGATCATTGACTACTATGGAAAGGAATTTTAATGATTATGTGTATTACAAAAATACATTTCATATGAAAATATTATGATTTCATGGTTCATGTAATTTTATTAATTATGATTCTTGTACTATGATCATACATGTTTTATGGAATGAACCAAGTTAGGATCACTGACATGTATGGTAATTTTTTAAATTCTATTCTAATATTCCTATACATGTATAGTCATGATATATTGTTATCTTCCTTTTTTACTATTATTGAGCATCTAAGAACACATTTTCTTATGTTTCCATTCACTATGTTTTGATGAATGGTGTTGTGCGTGGTATGTATAAGAAGAGTTATTGTTATGAGGAATGTTGTGGGAGATGACATATCTCATTTATGGAAACATTTTTTATGTGTTTCTGTTTCCAAAGACGCTAGATATAAATTAATATTGAATATATCGTTATATTATATATTGAATATTTTTCTATAATAATGTAATACTTATATACGAGAATCTTGGGTCTGTTACAGTTGTTATAAGAGAAAATATTAATTATCCATTAGAATATTGATGAGAAAAAACAAGGATATATCCAGAGATATTTTAAGGGATTTTTTTGGGATACATCTAATGATAATCATATTAATGAGTCAATGAATAAAAAAATATATAAGAATTTTAGTAAAGGATTTATCTATTGGGTTTGATTTAATTACATCCATTTTTTGATACTATAATTTGATGTGGGGAAACCAAAGCATAACCTAGGGGTAATAACTATTAAAAGGATTCATTTAGATGTAGTTTACCAACACATAGTTTGACACCCTCAAGGGATACTGATTGGAAATTCACAAAATCTTTATGAACTATCAGAATGGATTTGAATAATAATGGTGATTTTCCTTGTTTAAGACTAATGTTTCATAGATTTACATGATGGTCTCATGATACAGACATACTATAAGTTATTTTTTCTAGATTATCAGGTATTACAATGTGATTAGTGTTTCTTACACTATTATTTTTTGATTGAATTAATTAATGAAACCAAAAATAACTAGATTATCATAGAATGTGATAGATGATGTGTTGATGATAAACTTAATTGGGTGATGAATGGATTGAAAGATATTTTAATAATTCCTAATTATTAATCATTATATATGACTAACTAAATTTACCTCAACCAACTCTTGGACACACCAATAAATAAAAGGATAATATTATCCAAGCCCAACGGTGGTGGAGACCGTTGAATAAGGAGGACTCACTGTCTTATATAAAAATATTGTGAGAGTAATCACTCTTGTAAATGTATAAAAGGGATGAGAAAATGGATTTAGTGTGAAATATATTTACACAAATCATGTAATTTCCTAAAAGGATAAAACTGGTTAATGAAAGGGATGAAAATAATATATTCCCTAATTCATCATTAATATTGTATATTATAAATTTGGAATGTATAGAAATTATAAAAATCTATTTTCTAGTAGGAAATATGACAAGGAAAATAATAAAGGGGTATGATAAATGGTTATTCTTGTAATGAGGAATATACCATGAACGAAATATGAAAGTTAATGGATGTTCTAATAATATTATTTTTTTAAAGATGATAAGCATTATTATATTTAGAAACATGAATGTTACGATAATATTCACATACAGTTTTGAATGAAAGAGTTATTATAGAATAATAAGATGAAGAATAGATAAGAGATAAAGAATGGAGTGGAATGATTTATGTGTTTTTTATTTGGAAATTCAAGAGTTATGTTATATGAAGAACGAAACATATAAGGATTGTTCTGGAGAAATTTTTGAATTAGGATTTTTAGGAATATGTTGAATGATGAAAATATTATAGAATTGGAATATAATGGTTCAGTTATATTTCAGGGATGAAATATATTTTTTGAAATGGTATTTAATTTAGAAATTGTATTTAATTATGTTTTTACCATGATTTTGGATAATATATGACTAAAATTTGGAAATATTTTTGATTTGATCATTATTAGATAATTTATAATATTTAAAGGATTAATGTAGATTTTTTTTGGAAATAAAATGATCATATGTATAATTTTTTAATTTTTACAGGGTCATAATGTTAAGCATTTATGGTATGGTTTTTGTTGAATTTTAGATGAGGTTTTAGAGATTACTGTATTAATTCACTAGTTGAATATTTATGCATTTTGTATGACCTTTTCTAGATATATTTTAAGATAATATATAGATATATATGTAATTAATTACACATTATATTTCGAATCTTTTGATCTATTAGTTTATAATAAAAAATCTTCTTCATTTCTTAAAGAAAGGGATGAAGTAGAAATTGATCGAAGCACAAACAAATGGTTAAATTATGATTTTGATACTATGGAAATATATTCTCTCAGTATATCGGCCCATTTGAAATTATTTATCATATCATGATAGAATAATATAAATTGATGCTTCCACTAAACCACTCTCTAGTATATTATGTGTTCTATGTATATATCTAGAGTAATTGCATACCTGATTCTTCACAAAATCTGAACCAAGATGTTATAAAACTGAATAATGGTATTTTGTATATGGAAAAAACTAGTGAGATTATAAATCTTTTAGATAATGGGGAACAACAGAAGGACACTCCCATAGTAATTTTTTTGTGGTGAAACCACTAATTAGAAGAAGCTCTGTGAGAAATTGAGGATATGATTAGGTAGATGTATACTCAAATATTTTTATCATAGTGATAGAATTGAAAGTGAAAATTAAATTTAATGGGCTCATAAATTAATAAAAATTAGTATATGAAACATGTTTTTTTGTATTTTCAATTTCTTCAATAGATAGAAATACATGGAACATTGAGTTTTCACGAATCGTGAAAAACTATTAATATATTTTTTTAAATATGACAGTTGTTACATGTACATTAATTTTTTTATTAAATAGGAATAAAATAATAAAAAATATTATTTATAATGGTTTTACATAAATAATACATACTGATAAGAGCCTAATTATTATTTCATAAAGTATTTATATGTTTAGAAAATACTCTTTACTCCAAAAAATTGAATTTATTTATTTATTTTTCTGAACAATAATAAAATTAGTATTGTAATTATTTTTTAATTTACAAGAAAAAATAATAATATTTTTCTAATATTAATGGAAAAATACATTGGAGTGATGTTTTGAATATTTTCAGAGAATTTAATTTTTTCAATGAATTGTGAAAAATATTGGTTTTTATTAATAATTAACATATCTTTTAATGAATTTAAAAAAGTAAAAATTATTTGGAGATTTTTTAAAAGTGAAATTTTTTAAAATATGTATATATATAAATCAAATTTAGACAATTTTAGTCAATTTCATATTTATATTTTATATATATAAGGTTTATGTTTTTGAATCTTTTATCTTTGGAAAACAACTTTTTCATCTCCAATGTGGGAATATTTTTAAATTAAAATTTCACAATTATCTGAATGGACTTTGGATAAATGGATTAAAGATTTTTAATAAGAATACATTTTATTATCTAATAAATAAAACTTAATTTTTTACCATAATAAATTTTAAAAAAATAAAAATTAATAAAAATGGTTAAATTGAAAATGGGTTTACTTGGAATTAAATTAAATTTATATGGATGAAATGAATAATAAAAATTTCCAAAACATTTTTTATAAACATAATATGACCATATAAACTGTATTTCTTTAGAAGGGTCCATTTTGGATCCTTTTATAATTTGAGAAACATAGGTACACATTTTTATTTTTAGAAATTACATGTGTGCCGCTCACCCCACATAAAAAAGCCATCCCTTATCCTCTCATGTTCACACATTAATTACCAACTCATTTTTCAATAAATTACAATATTAAATATTTAATTCCCTCATATCATCCTATAAGACTTAATTTTGCACCAAGGATCCCAAATAAGCGTTTTTGTTTAAACTAAAATAATATTTTTCAAGAATTGGTAAGGTCCCTAACTGGGAATCTTATTTTATTTTTTCATCCACATAATTAATTTTTTCTAAAACATGATGATATAAAATACTTTGTATCAAACATATTAATATATTTTTTTTGTTATGGTAATGGAATATATCATCTCCACTTCCTACATAGAGGATAAAAAATCATAATTCTTATGTACAATGAACTAATGCCTCACAAACTGATTGAATTTTTTCCGTATCCACCTTTCATGGATCGATATAATCATTGATTTTATGATGTCTCGCCTTCATCAAGATGAGGGAAGGGAAAAATAGTGACACACCCTTCCTTATTTAAGATAAAGGAAATACAATGACCCTCCGAGCATCCCCTTAAATTGGGCTTAGAGTGGATACTTGCACCAAGTGTGTAGAATCTCAAAAAAATGTAATGCAATTCACTTTATAATGAAAAATATATTGGGAGATAATAAAATTAAAATCCTAAACAACACAAAAAATATATATAAAGGAAACTGAAATCAAACCCATGAATTACTTAAACATAAACGACAGAAAAAGTCAAACCAACGCACCAAAGAATATACCGAATGAAAAAGGCTAATCCACATCACAAAAAAAATATCCTAACGCCTGAGCTAGTAATGTCCATCATCGTCCTCAAACTCATCCTATAAACCTGAAATCATTTTTATAATGTAGGGGGAGCATACAAGTATATTTATAAGGGAAACCAATGTCAATCACACACAAGTTGGTGAAGAGTACAAATTCCCCTATAAAAATAGAGGAAACCATCAACAACTAAAAATGAAATCTATCTATCCCAGCCTCACCAAGGCACACTCCCCAAATAACACATGAAAATAAGCGTAATAATATACGCACATCAATGATTTGGGTACCCCACAAAAGCCTTCCCACTAATTAATTGATCATTTATAGTGTATAAAGAATTGATTCTACCACGCTTCCCTAAATACAGTCCCACTACTATAAATTCCTACACATACTGGGGCCACAAACCTACCTATATGGCCTACATACACCTGGGTAACAACAACAACACGTCTCAACTGAAAACAACTAAATTTCGCCCCAATGAAAAATAGGAGACAAGCCTAGCTCACAAAAACTTGGGCCGCTCACCCACAACACAACCATCTCAATGGATCTTGGGATAATAGTAATCCTTAAGCAATTACAGCCTTCCCAGATATGCTCAAGCGGTAAGAACCCAAAATGTGGTGCAGGAAAGATATTCAATAACCAGCCATCCATCCAGCCAACTGCATATTAGGAAAGACTACCTTCCCTATGAAATGGGGTGTTCAGAACATAGTGCTCAATTTGGGTTGGGTGAATATTGAAAATCAAAGGGAACTAATATTTATACATATTGGTGAACAAGAACTCATCCCAACCTATGGGTTCCGAAACAACTGGACCACACATAACCACCCTTTCTTCTACCCCTATAAGCATAATAACACAACAAACACAACCAATGAATAACCCCAACCTAGTTCCCATTCAATCACTAGCCATTCTCTATTAAGAAATTCTTAGAAATTAATTCAAGAACTACCCAGGAAACCATTATCCGAAACAATTCTCAATACAACAAAAATGTCACACTACAGTCTCAATTCACAAATTACATGTAAAAAAATTATAGTTCCACTTCACAACGTCACTCCATGATGAAAACACAAAAAATTAAGTCCCACTCCCATCAATTTCACCCTTTGCAAAATAAATCAATATATCGTCACATTATTTGGCCACACCTCATATATCAATGCATACCCAAATACCCTAGAAAAACCCCACCATATAGTATCCCCACTACAGAAATAATAAATACACCAAGGACAATTCCATTCGCTATGTCCACCCACATACCTGAAACAAGGCATCTAACATAAATTTTCAACAACCCCCAAAAGTAAAAACCCTACCAAAAATAGCACACAAAAACACCATTATGAAAATAATATTCATTTTTAATAAGTTTGGTTATTTAATTCCACATTAAATAGATTGGGTGATCATAGAATATTGTTGATCCTGTGGGATCCCTTATTTTAACCAATTTTACGTGATTAACTGGATTGATATTTGTGATTATTCATAGAGTATCAATAGAATGAATAAGAACATCATCGGTGTGCATAAAAAAGAGAACACTGATGATGATTTTCAAAAGTACTTCAACCACAATAATTTTTTACAGGAAAAAGGATAATAAAATAATACAGTGCTCTAAATTAATTCATCATAAATTCCTTAACCATTATCATAATAGGACCAATTACATTTCTATCATCACCTCACCACCTAATTAATTACTCTTATTAATGAAATAATCCATCTATTCACTCCAAAAAATAATTACCTCACGAAACCCATATGATACACAACTAATGAAAGGTGAAGGAAAGTACCTACTTTGAACAACAAACAATTAAAGTTCCTCCTCTCACCTAGGATACATAATCGTGCGAGCAGCAAGAAATTCCATGAAAAATTGGATAAGTGAGTTCTCTAGCACATGTGCTTGAATCATCTGGAGAGAATGGCCTAAGGTGCACCAAGAGAGAAAAGAGTAGAGGACCTCAAAATTAGAAAAAGAAATCAATATCCTATACCAATGGAACAAGAAGTGGTTTCAAAAGTTATTAAATTTGGATCGTTGTCCAGATTACATGGTTCGACTATTTTAATGTCCCTACAACATTACAATATTAATGATATAATTAATATCCCTTTAAAAAACATTAGAAACAAAAAAAAAGGATTTAAACATTATTTATATCAAATAAATTTAATAGGGGGGAAACTGATAAAATTAGAAAATATAAGAATGAGTCTCTGAAGGGTGAGTCATCGATTCTAAGCCACAAATGTTGCCTTAACTCACTAACACAGTCACCTTGACTCACCGAAATCAGTGCCCCGGGTAACTGACATTGACTGTACTATAATAACTCACCGACACAGATATTACAAAAATGAATCACTGACATCGATAGTTTAAAAACGACTCTCTGACACTAATAGTTCAAAAAATAAATCACCGACACAAACAATAAAAAATGTATTTTTGGGTATTCTTCTCAGAATATGACACTAATAGCCCCCAAAAACACCTTAAATAGTGGATTTCCACAAAGGAATGACTTTGATATGTTTGGTTTATTACACCAGCTACCACCGAAAATATTCTCACTTCCGTGAATTGAAAACCAACCAAGAGGAAATATGGTTCCGAACAACCACCTCGTAAGATACCTCTTATGGAAAAACCACCCTATGTTGTTCCAAAACTGGAGTGAAAACCATGACATCTAGGAACACCTCCCCGAAAACTATCACCACAAACAAGAAAAATAACATTCAAATACCACACAATCCAAACACATTGATTTGGAAGATCCTTCCTCCATGTCATGATACAATTTTCATTGGACAGTAATAACACACCCACACACATTTAATCAAATCTGAATTAATGCCTCTTGATTAAGAATTTTTTCCTCCCCTCCCCCAATGTCAGGACTTCTCACACATCAGGGAATTATATAAAACTCATTTCATGTTATCATGGTCATGAATTACAATATACGAAAAGATTAAGGAAAAAAATAAGTGAAAAACTCCGAACAGATCTTGGTGCTAGGAACTCATCTAGGCATCATTCTAAAAATTACTCTCCAAGAGGCCTCCCCACATATACAAAACAAGGTCGAATGGAATGGTCTATCCAAGAAGTACTTTCTCTCGATGGTCCTGTATCTCCACCGGTCGCTCCATGAATATTGTGATGTCCTCGATATCTATACCTCCCTAGTTGATAACATTGGACTCATCATGTAGATACCAACGAAGCTGATAGACATGAAGGATGTTTGGGATCCTCTCCAACCGTAGTAGAAATGCCAGCTGATATACCACCTCACTAACTTGTCCCAACTCCTCGAAAGTTCAGAAGAACATGGGGAGATCTTTCTCCATCTCATAAACCTCTACGACACACATCGAGGGGAATCCATCAAAAACACACAGTCCCCAACTTCATACTCAAAGGGACTCCAACTATGATCATCATAAGACTTATTTTGATCTTGAGTTATCTTAATCCTCTCATGCGTGGGTTGGACCATACCTATCATGCTTTATACTACATCTTGTCCAAGTATAGCTAATTCTCAAACCACATTCAATCACAAGGTTGAAAGACACGGCCTTCCGCACATGGCTTAAAATGGTTCCAAGATAGTTTGAGAGTTATTGAAATTATTATAATCAAACTCTACTAGCGGTATGTTTTGTACGCATGATCCTCGTATATCTATAACGCACACCTGCATCATATCATTTGATGTTTGGATGTTTCTCTCTGTCTTCCCATACTTCTTTGGGTAGAAAGCAGTGCTAAGTCATAGATGGGTAACAAAAAATGTCTTAATCCTCTCCCTAGTCACAAGGTAAACCATGCATATCGATATAACATGAGGGATCTTATAACTCCAGACAGCTACAACACATTCTCCACATACCTCATTGCAAAGGAATCCTCTACATTCGACTCCTTTATCACAGAAAATTGTCCAATTTCGTTAGTCAATCCACCACTACCCCGATAGCATCACAACATCTCTAATACCTTGGTATTATCATTAATAAATCCATAAATATTTCAACCCATTTTCACTTGGGGACATTTAACGGATGCCAAAAACCTCCAAGAACATAGTGCTCATCCTTCACTTGCAAACACACTAGGATCTTTTCCATAAACTCCACCACTTCCCGATTCAACAGGGTCCACCCAAACAATTCCCTCAAGACTCATTTAATCATATAAACTTCTATGTGTACCCCCAGGGATTAGATACGGAACTCATAGAAAACACCCACATGCATCATCACTAGGAAGAACACCTTCCTATATAAGAGAATCTGATTCTAACCATCCTCAGACCATCCTTTTAGAGCATATCCCTTGTCAACATGATCATTCATCACTTTAGTCATTCAGTATAACCTATAAAACTCCACCACCAACCACATCAAGGATGAATATACTATCATATAAAACAGATAGCCTCTACCACTATCAACCCTATCATCGATGTTCAAGTCATACAACTCCTCCACCGCCTTCCATGAATCTGCATATTCTTAAACCACTTCCCTCTATGACTTCCTACTCAAAGAGTTAGCCACAATGTTTCCCATAGAAACATTGTAAGAGATATCAAAGTCGTAGTCTTGGGAAATACCTATCCATATTCACTACCACAAATTATGGTCTCATTAGGAGAAGATATACCTACAGATCTTGTGATCTGTGAAGACCAAAAAGCACTGCCCAATGAGGTAACGACACCACAAATTATGCACAAACACAACCGCTCCATGATCTAGATCATGGGTGGCATAGTTAAGTTTTTACGGACATAACCTATTATACCCATAAGAGATCACTACATATTGTTGAATTATCAAACACCCGAAAACTTAACCGTAAGAATCATAGAACAACTCGAACATCACCCATTCCTTATGAAAATTGTGAACTGGATAACTGACTAGTCTCTTAATCGTATAGATGAATGATGCATGGCACTGCTCACTCCACACAAATTCCATGTCTTTCTTTTTCAAGGCTATCAATGGTGATGCAACTCACAAGAATTTGGGTATGAACATCTGGTAATACCCCGCAAGACCCTAGAATCTATGAACCTCCCCCAAATTATTGGGTGCTACCCAGGAAACAACTACTTCATCCATTTATGGGTCCACTACTATCCCCTTCTATGACACCACATGTCCATGGAAGTGCACCTATTATATTAATAAGATTAACTTGGACTACTTCCCATTGAGATGGTTGAATCGTAGGACATCCAAGACAGTCCTCATACGATTGTTGCGCTTCCCCTCTATCGATGAGTAGATAAAGATTTCATCAATTAACATGAAGATTAAATGGTTAATGAATTCATGGAAAATAATGTTTCTGAGCACCATGAACATGACTGTAGATTTCGTTACACCCATCGACATAACCCCAAAATCGATGTTCCCATACCTGCACCAGAAACCAGTCTTTGGGATTTCACCGTTCTTCACCCTCAAATAGTGATATCATGCACATAGATCAATCATAGAGAACCAACCTGCTACCCTTAACTGATCAGAAAAATCGTTGATCCTCAGGAAGGGGTAACGATTATTGGCCACCAACTGATTCAGACTCCGGTTGTCTATGCATATTCGTTGACCACCATCTTCTTTAATTGAGAACATGATTGGAGCACCCCACAACAACACACTCATCTGGATAAATACATTCTTCCTCGTGTCATAAATCTGAATCCACAACACCCACTACTCAGAAGGAACCATCCAATTAGAATCCATTGAGACTGGACATGCACTAGGTTATAAGTCTATCCTTAACTCGACTTTACATAAAGGGGGTAGAGTCACAAACTCCTCTATTAAGACATCAATGAACTATATGACAACCCTCGGAACCTCTACCATCTCTATGTATGCTTATCCCATGGAAAACTCGATCATCATAGAGAGATGGAGCCCCACACATCTGTTATTCACCTAATAGATTCGCTCGCCAATGAATGCTATGCATGAGCTATCCATATATGAGAACATGACTCTTCTCTGGAAGCAGACATTAACATTATACACATAGAAAAACCTTTCTATTCCTAGGATGACATTGTATGGCTACATCTGTAACAGAAGGAGATCCCCACTAGATTAATGTGGCCCCATCATCTATCTACATCCCCAAAAAACATCAATCAAATTGGGTTGACATCCAACTAGCTTGATCAACACCAAGAAAATGAAAATTCTCTCTACATAAAATCCTGTAGCTTTTGCTAGACTAGCTAAAATGAAGGAGTGAAATGCTTCTGATTCAAACAAATCAAATGAAAGAGTGCTAAACAGACTGATTAAATTTTGAAAAAACTCTTTCCAGGCTAGAATTGTTGCCTCGATGGCATAAAAATGCCCACAACTAACTCCTCTACCCATCTGTTTTCATCCTCCTTCTTGACCATTCCTATTAATGTTACCTAAGGGGAATCCTATTGTTGGACTCCTCTTTCCCCACCTTCCCTTGGTGTAGAGGGAGCCTACTACCCCTACTATTTAAAAGGGTATTTTGGACAACTGTTGTTGAGGTGGGTGTTAAACCTACACGCATCCACCATAGTGAGCTCAAACAAGGCATAGGTTTTGAATATTTCCATGGACTCTGCATACAATTCACCTCAGTCCTGGGACCGTGGAGAATGGAAGAAGACCAGGAGAACAGAATTAGAACTATTGAGGTGTACTTCCAGCTGGCCAAAACATATATGGTCCTAACAACCAAGACCTACTGCTGAATACCTTCCCCTTCGAAATACTTGGTTTGATTCCCTCTCACAGTAAACCTCCCTATGAGTGCATACTTTACACTACCACATCCTTCTTTTTATCTTCTATTTATGTACGTATAGTAGAATAAGTAACATAATATTGAAGAGAAGGTCAGAGTGCTTCCTCAAAGAGACTCGCCCAAGACTCCTCATCTGGAACGAGGTCCAGAACAAAGAATATGAGATCCTTGAACATTATACCCAGTTCCCTCATTGAAAAACTCCCTCTCCAGAGGGAGTGAAGCTCCTGCCTCTACTCATCCATCCCCATCGAGGAAAGAAACACTGCCCGGAACTCCTTCTTGTAGTCATCCCACAAAACATCTATATCCTTCCTCTCTCTGAGGTATAGAATCCAACACTAACGTACATATCCTCACATTTGAATCACCACTATAGGAACCTATTACTCCATCAGAGCACAGATAAAGGTATAGGTTATCGACATCCTCCCAAGTAGCACCTATGCCTCTATTTCTAAAATCATTCCTTTATACCTCCCTAGGGTATGCCAATGGAAATAACGAAGGGTCTTCTACCACAAGTCATATTCCTCCTCTTGAAAAACCCTCCACTAATAATCAAATCCATACTTCAATGCCTAAAATTCTCATAACACACATAGATGACATCCGAGTTCCATGTCTTGAAAGGGTATACAGGGAACTCCAATCCATTGCAGTGTGAAAACATTATTTAAAATTAATTTTTACTCTATTTCATTTAAATTACCGAAACACACAAGACACCCAATAACTAACATCATTATTTTACACGTACCATTCCGAGGGCCTATAGCCTATAATTAGTGTAGCCACTCGTAGTAATTTTGTAGGCTCAAAGTCCTTCCATCACATCTTGGGGAGACTTAAACTTCTGTGTCCTGGACGGTATTTCGTGGACTATTTCAAACATAATGATTTCATATCAATGTTTCCATACCATCCCATTTAATAATCAATATTTCTAACTATGAACTCCATCCTTTCTCTCATCCATCACATTTGATACCATTCTATTACAACTATCACTATTCAAGATGAGGATGTGACAACATAGTCCTACGCCCTTCCTTAATAAAGATGAAGGAGACATACTGACCCCCCGATCCCACCTTCATTAGGCCCTAGAGTGATGACTAGAATCAAGGGTATAAAATTTCAGCAATATATAGGTCATTTCACTTTTTTAATGAAAAAAAGATTAGTTTATAAGATTTTAAAAATCCCAAAAAACACCAAACATTTATATAAAGGAAAAAAGTCCATCCCATGCAGGAGTTAAACGTAAACTGAGATAAAATTTCAACAAATGAACCAATGATACTTTGAAAATAAATAGACTAAGCTTCATCACAACAAATATCCCACAGCAATAGCTAGTAATGTCCACCACAATCTTCAATGCCCTCCTGGAAACCTGAAAATATTTTTATAACGTTGGGAGAGAATAAAATTATGCTCAGTTGGGAAACCGAAGTTAATCATTCACATGTGGGATTAGCATACTAATACCCAAGAGAAAAAAAACCAAAAACACATAATAATGAAATATATCTAGTCCTACCTCACCAAATCCCACTCCCCAAACAATGCAAGATAAGAATGGTAATTATATAAGAACATCGATGGTTTGGGTACCCACACCACTTCTAACACTAATTAAATGCTTATTGCTAATGGATAACATCTTGACATTACCACTATTCCATAAATGCAGTCCCACATTCATAGATAACTACCCAAACTCACACCATAAACCACACATATCCTGCCCATAGACACCTGGTTCACAAAAACCACACCTTTCACTGGAAAACACATGGACCTCATCATGATGACACCTATTTGACAGACATGGACCATAGAATCTTGGGCCACTCATACACAATACTCCATGCCCAAAGGATATTGGGCTATTAGTAAACCTCAATCCATTATAGCCTGCCTAGATATGATCGAGTGGTATAAACCTAGAAGGGGTTGTGAGGAAGAAAGTCAGTAACAGACCATCCATCCTCTCACTAGGATGTTGGGAAGGAAACCCTCCCCTACGAAATTGTTGTGTTTGACATGTAGTGCTCAATATGGGTTTTGTGCTTATTGAAAATATTATAGAAATACAATATATACATATAGTTATGGAATCACTCAACCCAATATATGGTTTTCAAACAAACAACCAGGCCACCTAGAACCACCTTTGCTGCTACCCCCATTTGCACAACCACACAACAACCACAAACAAGGAATAAACCCAACTACTTTTTTATTTAATCACTAGTCAATATTTATTAAGGCGTTTACTGTTATTAATTTAAGAACTACCCAAGAAACCACAATCTGCAACCATTCTCAATAAAATAATCAAGTCAAGGTTTAGTCCCATTGCACAAATAACACATAAACACAGTGTCGTCCTACTTCACAATGTCTCTCTATGAACACAACATAGACAATGGACGTCCCAATGTATACAAGTTCTTCAACTCCAAAATCTATGAATCTCTTAACTTAATATTCTGTCAAACCTCTTGTACCACTGCAACCACAAATAAAACAACAAAACACAACCAAAATGAAGCCCTATTGCACAAATAACAAATAAGTTAAACACAAATTCATTCCCTTATATCCACCCATGTACCCCTAAAAAGGATACAAACAAAAACTTCACACAACCCACACAAAGTACAAAACCCAACCAAATATATCACACAACAATACCATTAATCCAATCCTTTTAATATTTATGAAGAGGGGTCTTTAATTCTACATTAAATAACAATGGTGATCATAGAACATGTTTGATACAAGGAAACCCATTAATTTTACAATGTGTACAAGATTAAATGGATTGATATTTGATAATATTCACATCATATCAATAGAAAAAAAAATATCACTATTGCATGGAAAATTCCACCAATGACTGTGGTTTTCAAGATGAACTTACAACCAAAACAATTTATAGTAGTAAAACAATGTTAATAAAATAAAGTAGAGCTCAATGATCATTCATATTAAATCCCTTTCCAATTATCATAACAAGTTTTTTTTATATTTTTATAATCACCTCCCCTCATTTATTAGTCTTGTTAAAGAAATAAATATTCCCCCCATGATCTGGAATTAATTATAGATGAAGGAAAATCCATACATGGAAGAACAGATGATCCATGTTTCTCCTTGCACCCAGAATAGGGAATTGTACGAGCATTAGGAAATTCTCTGAAAAAATGGATAGGATTGGGATCTAGAAAAGGTTATTGACTCTTCTATATAGGAGGGCTCTAGGCGCACCAAGGGAAAATAGAGGAGATGAACTCCTCTTTAGAAAAATAAATTCAGATCCTATATCAATGGAATGGGAAATAGTTTCAAAATTCAATGACATGTGATCACAGTAAAGATTACATAGTTAGACTATTTAAAATTCACTGAAGCATTATGATAATAAATATATAATTAATATCCTTTTATAAACCTTTAGAAACTCCGAAATAGTGCTTTAAACCGGATTTACATCAAATAAAACATATGAAAGGAGAAAATAGAAAAACATGAAAAAATGGAATGAGAAACTAATGGGTGAGTCACCTATGCTGAGCCACTGATATAGAGCCAATGAATTAGCCTAACTCACCAACACCAACACCCCGAGTCACCGACCCCAATGCCCCGACTGACCGACACTAACACAAATGCCCTAACCCACTGACACCAATCTCCCAACTCACCAATACCGATAGAACAAAATATGACTCACTGGCACTGACATAACAAAAATGACTCACTGAAACTAAATGTTCAAAAATGACTCACCAACAATGATAGTTAAAAATGACTCAACAACACTGATAGTACAAAGATGACTTTATGGGTAAACTTCTTGGAATGAGTCACCGATTACCCCTGACAACACCCCAAACACTGGATTTCCACAAAGGAATGACTTAGAAAGATTTCTGTGTTTACATATTTAATGTTAATATAAAATATTTAAGATATTATTATACATATTATGCTTTAATTAAACATATATTGTCTTACCTATCTTAGCAATGGAAAATTTAAATGATGCTCATGTGTAAGGCAGACTACCACCTCACAAACTGATGTAATGTATTTTTTATTTATATATACATTGATGGTAATAAGCATATATTCAACAAATATATATTATATTGGTATCATATTTATACAACTAGAACTATTATGTCACATACACCTTATTTTCCATTCATGGGTAATATGATTATGTCACTCATGGGTAAGGTGAACTACCACCTCGTGAGGCGATGTGGTTCATTATTCATGTATTATTTACATGGATGGTAAAAGGATATTTTCAGATAAAAATATGTGATATATATTTCACATAAAAAAGATAATATTATATTAATTTGTTATTTACTTATGCTTATTTTGTTCTGTTGATAAATTGGAAATAGTGTTCATGCGTATATATCGCCCACCATCTCCATGAAAGGTGTATTTCTTTTCCTATCTCTGACTTTTTTTGGCTTACTGTAAATAAATAAATATATATATATATACAAAATAAATGATATTTTTATCATATTTAAAATTATAGATATTGCGTAATTATTATCCTTTTAAGGGGACAAAAAATAAAAAATAAAAAAATACATGAAATAGAAAATCAATATTTTCCTAAAAAAAACATTTACAATGAGTTATTAACAAATTGGTAATAAAAGATCATAAATATATAATATATGTTATTATATATATATAATTATGAATCAATATTATATTTATAATAAAATTTTATTAATTATAATGGAGGTTTGAACATGTATAAAATAATCCAAGAAATAAAATATTTTATTTCAATCTATTATTTTTTACATTGCTGAGACACATTCCATTTGAAATGATTATTTATTTTATATAGTTTAAATAATACCCATGAATGATTTTTTTTATTATTTTAAAAAAATTATTATAAATTACATATGCATTTTTGGATCTATCATTTATGGGTTTTATGGATCCAAAGATACAAAATCAGGAAGGGTATTTTGTCTCAAGTTTTCTTGTTTATAAAAGATGTTATGTTATGAACCTGTCACATTTTATGAGATTCATATACTACCTGATTGAAATAAAGTAACATGAATTTATTTATTATAATTATTTTTTAAAATTCATTGAATGACATTATTTCATTTGGGAATTACAGATCAATGCTGCCAAAGTGGAAATGGTTGTATGATACAATCTCGTCATTTATTTAGATTGTTTATGTTTGTCTTTATGAGGATAAAATATTAAGTTCAATATCATTAGAAACATATAAAGTTTATTAACCATTGTAAATTTCATGAGAATAAATATTTACCCTTAATTTTACTCTTTTTTAGGTACTCAAGATTTAATGAGTTAGTTTTTATGAAAACCATCATAATTTCTATCTTCTCTCAAAAAAATTTCATAAAAAATCATTAAAAAAATATTTTAACAATACTATAAATAATTTTGTAAATAATATTTTTCCTTTTTTACTTTTTATTTTTTTTAAATAAGAATAATTTTTTTTCCAAAAAATCCCTTTCTGGAATTAACTAAAAATGGGAAATGAATGTTTGTTAAAACCTCTATGACATGTATCAAATTTATCACCTTAAATATGACATAATGTTATAAATATTTTCTTATATATTTCAAATATTGTTTCCAAACAAATTTATTTCCCTAAATATTTATGAATTTTTATATTTAAAATTTTATTTTGGAAATGGAATGGATATTTTAAACTATAATTGTTTTAAATGACTTTTAAAGAATCAATTTTATGATTCCTTTTTTATTTTAAATGGAATGTATTTTGAAATTTTAATTTTTTAAAAAATAGTATTTCTCATTATGGAAGTGTTATTTTTTTCATGAAATGTTTGAAGTGATCTTTAAAAAATATTTTTTCATCTAAGATGACATACTTTGGTGTTATTTATGATTTATTAGGTATATAATCTATGGATATAATTATTATTATTTCTCTTGATTATTTCATTTTTTGATGAAAAGATCAGTATAATGCCCATTTCATTTCTTTGAGTTATGCTATGAGGAATTGTTTTATGGAACAAATTTATTTTCATCGGCTCTTATATTACGAATGTATTATGATGAAAATTTATTTTCATGGGTTTTGATATGATAAATGTTTAATGAAGGCCATTTCATCTCATATGTTATGAGATGATGAATTTTTTAAGATCTGGTGGAACACAAGCATATGAGTTTCATTATGTGACTATGGTTTTGTTACAACCAAAGAAGGATGATATTTTATAAAAAATGACGGTGGTAATGAAATATCTATGACATGTGGGACCTATATATTTCTCCAATGCACTAGGAAATTATAGAAATATTATGAGAGTAACACGAGTGAAATATTAAGATAGCACAGTTTAGTATGATACTTTGCCTACTATGATAGCCATGGGAGTGAACACTGTTTTCTTAGATATTTTGGGAGTTGAATCCAATCCACTATGGTAGCCTTGAAAATGATCCTTCAATAGTATGGAAATGATTTCCTATGATTATAATTATACCATATATAAATGTATTATTCCAATGTTATGTTCTCATGTTTCATATTCTTTTATTCAATTATGATTCATGCCTTATTAAATAAATGATTTATTTCAAAACTCATGTTTATGGTCTCTGTTATTAATGGTATGATTTGAATATTTTATTACCATGTTATCATTACATTATGCTCATAAAATTTTGTTATCTACCTAGTTTACACTAATTGATCATATGAGTTTAGCCAATATTATTATTCTATTTTTGAGGTTATTATGAAAGGTATTATGTATGATATCTATAAGAAGGGTGAAATTTTTGACTAATATAGTGTGAGATGAGGTAGATCACTTATGTTCTAATTTTTTATGTTTAAAATTTCTCAATGGAATTATACCTAAATGGTTATGGGATTTATCATTTAGTTATGTATTGAATATGCTATTATTAAAAACATATTTCATTACGAGGAGTTCGGGTCTGTTGAATTGACTTTTATCCAACATACTATCTTGTCTTTAGAAAAATAGATTTTAAATTATGGTAAACTATATAACCTCATCCACATTAATCAATAAGAACTCTAATCTTTACCTATTCTATTAGACAACCCCAAATAACGAATATTTCAGTAAAACTACTTCAATTGTAGAAGATTGATCATCAAATAGGGAAAAAATATTATAATTGTTCATCTAATAAAACTATATTTAGAATATACCAAATTATATGAATAAATGTTTTAGACGTCACTATTTTCTTTGAAAATAACTGTCATCAGAGTCTCAGTTACTAGGCTCAAAATGACATTAATGAAGATAAAAATCCATTTTTTGTCTCTAAAATTTCAATTCAACATACTATTCAATTTATTTTATATTACTAAATATTAATATACATGATAACAAAAAATATAACACATGGATAAAACCAGTTTAAATTCCTATATAAACAAAAAATTCATTATCAAATGAAAAGGAAGTTGAAATCCATAAAAATATCAATTTATTGTTCCCAAAAAATATATAAAGTATAATTTAAAATATTAAAAAAATTATTCATTGAAAACCATGTCTCACCATATTGTTTTAATTAATATTATATCTTATTTTGATTTTATTAGAAAAAATAAATAAACAATTATTGAATAGTTTTAGAAAAATGTATAATAATTGTTATAAAAATGCATTTGTAAAATAATGAAAATATGGGCTCATTAATAACCAAATGAATTTTAATATTGTTATTATTTTCTCCATATTTTAAGAATAAAATATGAAATGAGGTGAAAAAATATATGAGAGTTACAAAGGCAATATTAAAAATGCTTGTTTGATGATAATATTCTTATTTAGAATAAATCATGATAAGAATAATAAAATATTTTTAGTTGATGAGAAATTATTTTAATGGATTCTAAAGAAGAATATAACCCAATATAGTGATAATCATTAAAAGAAATAGTCTACAAAATAATTACATATTGGAATAAAATTATATTTATGTCTATATTAATTGATTAACATAGGGGCTATGTTTGTGTGGATTGATGATTGAGATCTTTCGGACCTATTGGTAGAATTGTTAATAATTTGGAGAATTTTTTAGGATTTTAGATATTTGTAATGTTTTATTGGAGATAATATAAAATCATTATTTTTAAAAAATAGTTGTTTCACAAACTATGGTGAAATAATATATAGATTTTTTTCACAACTAATAATACATTAGAATTGCTATAAAATTTCATATATATATTAATTGGATATGTATTGAAGAAAAATAAATGTTTTTTTATTTTAATAATATTAATTCATGGAGCTAGATGGAACATATCTTTGAAACTAAATCACATTCTAGAATATTCACAAAACACACCATATAACGAACAAAAAGTATTTGTTTTATAACCTAAATATAAATAAATTTTCATAAATTTACATTATAGAAGATATTATTATAATAATATTTTATTTTAGGACTATTTTAAAGAAAAAACCCTA
The DNA here is from genome assembly GCA_963277665.1 of Viscum album. Lineage (NCBI taxonomy): Eukaryota > Viridiplantae > Streptophyta > Magnoliopsida > Santalales > Viscaceae > Viscum > Viscum album. The sequence continues at coordinate 452,851 of CAUJRU010000250.1, forward strand.
AATCAATACTGAAAAACACGTAAAACATTTTGTAAGAATATTTTTAGAAAATAATTTATTTTCTTATACCATATTGAACTATACATAAAAAAATTTGTTGATGGGTTTTATTTTATATGGTGGTCAACATGATATTAGTTTAATATACATATAAGAATGTATGTGTTGATAAGTGACTAAATATGTAGAATAATTTTTTTGACAACATCAAGAATATATATTGTTTAAAGAAATATCCTTGTAAATCATATAAAATGGAATTATTAAAGATTATCATGACAAGGTAAGATGATATCTCAAAAGTAGATCATAAAACAAATTTTTAAAAAGAAACGAATAGATTTTTAATTCTTCAAACAAATTTTTCTAGATAAGAAGAATTCTTTTACTAATAACTAATTATTGATGTTTTTTAGGAAAATGATATTAATATATATGTTTTATAAAAAATTTTGTTTCATTAAAATTTTATATTAATTTTAATGTGGTAGATACCACAAGTGTTCATAGATATTGTATTGTGAATGCATGTAAAATTTGTTCTCGAATTAAACATGTGTATTAAAAGTTTTAGTTAAGATGTGCACAAATGAATATAAAATACTGAATATAATTCTTAGAATACTTTGAAACATTATTCATGAGGTTTTTTTAAATATCAATCCTATAATAGAATATTTTATTAGCTATAATAGAACATTTAAAATATGAATGAAAATTTTATTAGCTAGATTAATTTTTGAATATTTGATATTAAATTTTTTTTATTATTAATATTGAGTATATCTAACATTATAATACATATTTTCCACAAGAATATGGTACCTTTATATATGTTTCTACTTCATAATAAATTTTAATGTACTATATAGAAATAATTTCTGTTAAATAAGCTATATTCTATGATTTGAGTTTAGTAATGATGTTTAGATTGGAGAAGATCTATGAAATGCCTATAATACATATTTAATGTTTTTGGAATAGTAAATAAATAATTAATATATCAATTCTAGTTGATATATCCATTAAATAATATCTAAAAAACATTTGGTAATATTATAAGTGTTAATAAACAATATTGTTTAGTGTCCTTAAATCATTTGAAACATAAAATAAATAAAAAAACATTAGTTTTCTAGAATCTATAGAAACATTTAAAAATTTTCCCACAAATAAAATGAATAGACATTGATAATATAGAAGTTTTAGGACCATAATATATTCCATAGAATATATCAATAAAAAATGGATGAAATTGGAATTATAACTTTTTAATATGAATTAATTTAAAAAAATATAAATTTACAGATTTATTAAACTAGATAATTAAATGATTTATTGAAAAATTAAAATAGATATTTTGTTCTAACAATACAAAAGATAAGATAAATTGAATAATGATATTTAATATAATGATATACATGATTTTAAGTCAATTATTTGTATATTATATATATATATATATATTAACTATGACTTAATAGAAAATGAGAATTAAATTGGATTAAATCTATTTTAATTGAATTTGATTAATTAGATGATTATTTATGATAAATTATAATAAAAAACAGATTTTCAATAAAATGATGCAAAGTAGAAAATACAATTTTTAGGTGTATTTTCATTAAAAATTAATTAATTATTATTAGTAAATATTTAAATTGAAAAATATGATTGACGGCTTCAAATTTATTATATTCCACCAAGATATTAAAATAAGAAAATTATATTCGATATGGTAATGAAAAAAACTCAGAGTTTATCATTATTTAGATGAAACTATTTTTTCATCCAGTGTTACTGGAAACACTCAGTTTTTATTTACACACACATAACATTGAGATTTGTATGTTCGATAACATATCTAACATGGATAACAGAACATAAATGACACCAGGTATATGTTATCTCGATAATCATTCCATTAAATTAGGGGCCATGGGAATTATTAAATACTGATATATATATATATATATATATTTCTTATTCAATATAAATTATTCAAAAATGTTTGGTATAAATCAAACAATTTTTAGTAACAATATTTTATTCTTAAAACGTATGTTTTCTTCAAAAAATGATTTATTTTATTTTATTTAGAAAAAATATTATAGTATATATTTAGAAACATTTTAAAATGTATATTATAATACTAAATTCAATTTTGGTATAAAAATATCAAAATTTACTTGGGGAGAAATTAAGTGAGTTTTAATTAAATATTTATTCTTCAGTAAATAGTGAAAAATAATGATTTTTGTGTAAAATAATATTTTTTAAATAAATTAATAAATTTAAAAGCCTCAATATTTTTTTAATATGTTTTATAGTATCATATTTTATATTTATCCCCAATAATTTATTTTAAAAAGTGATATTTTTTTCTTAAATTACTTTGTTTTTTGGTTTAAAAATAGTTATTTTGAAAAACACTTTTAAAATGAATAATGTTTTAACATTTTAATTAATATAAATAACCAATAATGGAAAATGTTTCATATGGTATGTATATATATATTATAATTAAATATTAATTAATCTTCATCCAAATATTATTATAATTCCTAGAGTTTATATTGAATCATCTCTTTTCTAAAAAATATACTCTTCTTAAAAAATACTTGCCTCTCGACAAATACAGGAGTTATTTTGGATTAGTTTTATCTCCATCTATTAATTGAATTTTCCTAAAATTATCCATATTTGGAAATATATTTGTTACAATTTTTTGTTATGTTTAATTTAATTTTTTCCCTAAATGAATATGGAATACATTAAAAATTATTTACCACATTTATGAAAAAATGGATTTTAATTGGGGATAAAGAATACTAATAAGACTAAAAATGAGCTAAAATATTATATTAGTTCTATTTAATGAGAATATTTCAAAAAAAATTCATCAAATATTATGAATCATGTAAATTCCTTGCCACATTACTTTGAATATGATCTATATAATATATTAACTAAATAAAAGGGAAAAACAATACCTTTCTTCCCTTTAATTTCTAAATATCATTTGTATAATGAAAAAAAGAAAAAAATTAAGTTATATAATTTTTTTTTCAAAAAAATATATCTTAAATTTTAAAAGATATAATTACATAGAATTTTTATGAAATGTAAAATCAAAAATTATTTAGTTAGTAATTAAATGAAATAAATTCATCTAAAAATATTAAAACTGAAGTAAATTGAGTGAATTATTAAATTAGATATTTTTATTATATTAATATATTATGATACATAGGTTTTTAAATAATATATTTTAATTCCATCATTTTATAGATATTTTTAAATTCACATTCAACGAATAATGTCAAAATTGAAATTAATGTTATAATATAAAAACTTATAAATTTTAAAATGATTTAAAATTAATTAAAATCATATATTATTCCATCTATTTTTTAAATATTAATTTATATATATTATGTTCTATAAATTGAAAAATTTACCTTTTATAATGAATATATTGACCCATAATTAGTAAAACAAATATGTTTGTGCGTCGAAGGATAATTGTTGTTTTTGGAGGTTAATTATCTTATGTTAGAAATTATTTTTCAAACACATAAGAAATAAATTGGAATTATTATATTTTATATTTAGTATAAGTGTGTCCAAATTTTTACTATTTTTCACTTTAATATAGTATTAAATGATAAATAATCATGGTTAGAAAACTAGCTATCGTAGTTAAAACCAAAAATGAAAATAATAAGAAACATATATATTAATGTAATAAATGAATAAAAAAAGTTTTCCCGAATTTATAGTGGCTTTATATAAACCATATTATCTATATGAGAGTTTAATAATCAATATTCGAGACACATTAGTTAATATTGACCTCCCAATAGTAAATACTATTGATTATTTTCATGAATGTCACTCATTATCAACCATAAAATGGAACTCAATCTCCTCACTTGTACATACCTATGAATCATTTAGGATCATCTAAACCCAAAAAAACTCAATTACAAAGATCCATTATCTCATCATTGAATCCATATTTTGTGCATAAATCCATCCATTAATGGATTTATGGAAAACCTATGGATTATACATGGAGAAGAGGTCATGTTCTTTAACATGCATATTTGTATTACATCATTCTCTACCTAATACAATTAATATTATAACCTAAATATACAATAAATCTTGTTTCATACGTATAATTAAATTTTCTATTTTAAATTTATAACCCAAAAGATCACATAGTTTAATCAAAAGGGTTACAAAATCATCATTCAAGTGTAAGAGCACATGAGCCTCAACCCGATTGGTGAGGACTTCTAAAGTGCATCCAGGCAACCCGGGATAAAATCCAGGTAGAGGCCTAATTTAGGAGGGGAACTGTAGTAGTACTGTAGCAATAATTTAGTAATAATGTAGTAGATAAAGCAGCATACACTATACATGGGACCGTAGGAGTACTGTAGTAGGGAATATAGCGGTAACTATAGCAAGTACTATTTGGAACTGTAGTATTGAGGAATATTCCCTAGTTTGGGACTTCAGGTAACTAATTTGGTCTGAATATCCATTAAGGCTTTTGGGCTACCCAGGACATTGAGACATTAAGGCTTTCAGGCCACCTCAAGGCCTTCATGCCACTTTATGGCCTTCAGGCCACCATAAGTGCAGATGCAAACCGGACAACCTAAAATGAAGATGCTCTGGAAGGTGGATGAGCAAGGAGTATTCACCAAAGTAGAATTTAAATGGGTTAAAAGAATAATAGGGTATGGAACCTTCCATTGGGACATGTTTGTGCATGCACAAGAAATCCTAGCCGAACAGTCGTGCGATGGTGGAGAGCTGATTTCCCAATCAGGATTCTGGGGAGGAGCAGTTCCAAGTAGTTAGTCTGGGTTGTATGTAATGTTTTAAGCCTATGATAAATGAATTACCGAAAGGCCTATGTGCCATGTAATACTCGTTCTTATGGGCCTTCTATGGTTTCCACCTCACCCCTTGAAATATGGACTAACAAAAATCAATAAAAAATGAAGGCCTTCGGGCCATTGGAGGAAGTGTACAGAAGACTTCCATCTCACAAAACAATGTCATTATTTCTATATCCATGTATCATGGTTGTGTATGATTAGGAATATATAGTTTTTATATGAAATTTATAACATAATTACAGTTATTTAATAAATTTTTCATATATAACATTTTTACATTCTATTATATAGTGGATACGACAATGTTTCTTAAGTGAACGACACAATACCTTCCTACAAAGCGATGCGATTCATTTTTGATAATCTATTTCATGAACTATAATAATGGTAATGATAATAAATGTGATAAAAATGGAATATTTTTTATATTAGTGAAATATTTATTTTTTATTAAATATTATAATTCATTTTCTTTAACCCATTCACACACTTAAAAATGATAATGTCATTCGTGGACATGTGGACTAATACCACCTCAATATGATGTGATTCATTGATTCATCATCACATCACATGAATTATATATATTAGTATATATGATTAAATAGTATGGTACTAATGAAATTATGATAATTATTTAAAGGTAAAATATTACTTAATTTCATCCAACATTGATTATTGAAAAATGAAAATGTTACTCATGTGTGCGTACATCCTACCATCTTATAGATCATAACATTAGTTTGTTCATAATAAATATTGCTGATGATTTATTTTAATTGTATAATTAATGTATAAATATTTTAATTATATCATTTTTATTATCCTATAAAGGATTATATAATGACCACTTTGACTGCAGTCAACCAATCATTATCGATTTTCAAATATAAGCCAAATATGGTCAAAACATCTGATTTAAACTTAATTGATTAATAAATTCTATAAAACATTGTAGTAAGGGAAATAAAATCAATAATAAAAAGAATTTTTTTCTCATGAAATTAAACAATTAACAAATATTAATTATTTAGTAATATAACAGCCATGTTTGACAAATATAACTTCATGTATGGGTTTTCTCGTCTCATTTTTGCTCTAAGAAATATTACATATTCAACTCATATGTTTTTGTGTAGTGTAAATAATTCCCATTAATGTAGTTTAGTATTACTATAAATAAGTTAATTAGGATTTATGTATCCCATTTTGGACACCAGTTTCTAGGGTTTTTGATTTCAATGTTACCCAAGTGGTAATTGATATTTATCAAAATTTTCCTTCTTTCAGACTTACATCATGTTGTCCAAATAAATTCTTTTATGAGGGATATATAAATAAAATTTTATATATATTATAATTTATTTGTTTATAATCATGTTAGTTTTATTATTCATTTAATGTAATACCATCTTGGTCTTATGATTTTATGATATCAATGTGGGAGTAGTTTTATGTAAAAATATCATTTTTATCAGGATGGTTTATTAGTATTATTCCCCTTATGAGATCTTCTTATCTATCCACAATTTATTCATGATAATTAAAATTTATTGAACCACTTTTCCTCACATTATTACTAGAAATGGTGAGAATAATGTTTTCATGAAAATAAATATGTAATTATCTCTTTAGTATGGAACCTGTTTTTTTAAAAAACTATTTTAATGAAAATGTTTTCAAAATTTTATATTCCCTTTTAAAATTTATCTATTATATAAAATTTATTTATTTTTTATTTTTATAAATTTTTTAAATAATCATCATGGATCATTCTAAAAAAGAACTTTTCTATGCTTTTAGCATGAAAAAAGAACATTTTTTCTACATGTACGGAATTACTCATTGACAAGAACATTGGTCATTTAAAGTATCTTTAGAATGTTTTCAACCTTATTTTGAAATAAGTTTTTTCATAATAATTATGATGTTTTCTGTTTTAAAAAAATTATTTTAAAAAATTATTTTCAAACCATTTTACGTTTTAAAAAGTGATTTTCAAAATTAAATGTATATTTTCCTCAAGAATGGTATTAATGGTATGTTAGTGGTATTTTCATTAATAAATGTCAAAATCCCTATTGTAACCTATTATAAAATATGGATATTTTTTATCGATACCATCCTCATTCTTTCTCAGGATGGATTAATAAATTTACAATGATATTGTAATTGAACCCTTTTTATTTAAACAGTTTCATCATTTTGCAAATAGATTGTAACAATACTGGTTTATTTTCCATGTGGTTATCATGTTTATAATAGAATAACATGATAAAAAATTATTTTCCACATATTAATCTGTCAATAAAATAGTAATTATCATTATTTGATTTTTAGGATGAATGATCTTCTTGCATTATTCCTTTTGTAGCTTTGGACTTCATATACGATAGGGTGTCCCCGATAGCAGGGGATGATCCCATTATATCTTATATTATAGGTTCGCCCATATATCACTCCACATGATTGGGTAATTATTATTATTATTAGATAATTATAATGGGAGTAAGCCATATTGTTCTTTCAATTTTAACAGTTTTATTATTGTTCTTTGAATTTGATGCCCAAGAAAACAATACATTTTTCCATGGTAGCTATGGGTTTATGAAGTTTTATTTGATCAATATTGATATCACATGGATGATGATTATTTATTAATATGAAAATTTACATTGATAAATTATTATTCCATTTTTTAATGTATAATGATCCAGATATTTATGTAAATCAGTATTCTCAAAGTATACTCATGAACCTGGATTATGTCATTATACCCCAATTTTATTCTTACGCTCAGTGATGAAATTTATTTTTAAAGATTATAATTTCCAATACTATGAATTTGAGTTCAGTATTTTTATGTATCATTTTCTACATGATATAATGAAATATGTTTAATGGGTTATTTCTATAATTTATTTTATAAGGTTGTTGGTGATGTATTAATGTGAAAAATAAATGTTGGGTTAAGTGATAGAAATGATAATTTAATGTCATGAGAATTGTTTTCTTAGTATTTTTTCTAAATTTTCTAATACTATAAACATAAAATGTCATAGAGAATTTATGGGATCAAAATTTTCATTTAACTGTTATATAATTTGGAAAAACATTTATATTTATTGGCATCAATTCCAAAAAATGTAGTGTTTTTTATTTCAGCCCTAAATTTCGTAGTGCATGTCTGGGCTATAATATTTGGTATTAAATTAATTTTTTAGATGAATTTGGAGATTATTATTTTTTAACTTATGGTTTCATTAAGAGTTATGGATATCATTATAGGTCTATAAGAATAGGGTTGACCATAATTTAAATGTTTTAGACACCACATATGAGGGTTATGGGTAGTAATCATTTTAAGTTTAATAATTAAATTTAGGGAGATATTTTATTGGTTTTGGGGATTAATAACCATTAGGATCAACATGAACTGTTATTTATAGTGGAATTATTTTTTGTGTTTAAAGAAAAACTATAAAACATAAAGGGAGAGTGATATCCTATTGCATCCTACAAGGCCATATGGCTAGAACACACAACCGAAGGGAGACAAGGATGTAGTGACTACCACTGTCCTACGTGATGTCCTAGTTAGTATGAAATTTTTATAGAAAAATATATATTTTTATTTTAGATTAATATGGGATTTAATTTGATTATTAACATTTAATTTATCTTGGAATAATATATGATAAAATCTATCTAATCATTGAATTTTGAACATTGGTAGGAAATGTTTTAATAATTTTACAGATTGACAGTTTAAGATTTATTTGGTTTGAACATTATTACTAATATTTTGAAATTAATTTCAGATGTTTTTTATTTGTATGTTATATTACTATATCCTGGACATTTTAGTTCTGGTTAATTTTTAAAGATAAGAGGAATATCTAGTAATTATTTTGGGGTTATGTGATACTTAAAATGTTCATCTTAGTTGTTTAATTATGAAAATATTATTTTTAATACAAATTATTCGGTGAAAAAATAAGAGATTCCTATAGAAATATATTAATTTATTAAATTAATCTCATCATGTACGTAAATTTAAATATTATCTTATTCTTGAGGTTAAGTGAATTCATCAACTCTATGAAGAGGATTCAGAAAGAAAAACCTTATCCAAGTACATTAAATTTCATTGAAACAATGGTCTATTAGACCATCACATATTTAGGTCATTGAGGACCTTAAAATTCCATTGATCACTCTGATTCCTTTGATCAATTACCCCAATAACCCTATATAATTCTTTACTCTTTTCATCCATCTCCACCTATGTTCACCTTTTTGAAAACCTAGTTATGTGTTATTCCATATAACCATTATAAAATGCTTTAACTATTGTTTAGAGGATTTTTTATTAACCCTTTGATGATGTGGGTTTACTAAAAAATAATTTTCAAATTTCAATCTATTGATTACTGAGATAAATTAAAAATTTTAAGGATTCTATTTATTAAAGAGAGGAAGGAGGATGTAACACCCCTAAATTATAAAATAAGAAAGTTCAATTCAATTCTATAAAGGAGATTAAATAGTATGTTTATCTTAAATTTTAAAAAACATTATGTTTAACATCCATTACACACTACACTGAATTTATCACACATTATATGTAACCTTTTTATTTTTATGTTCAATAACATATTTAACAAGTAACTTAGAACTTCAATGATCCATGATATATATTATCATTATAACATAGCTTTTAAATTTTTTTGTATGATTAGTATAAACGAATTTATGATCTATATATATATATATATTACTCCATCTTTATTATTGTTAATGTTTTAGAAAATAATTATTCAATTTTTAGTAAAGTGATATAATTGTTGAAAAAATGTTTTCTTAAAATAAATTTTTATTTCTTATCTTGGTAAAAATTTATTATTAAATTTTCTTGATGTTTTAAAAAATTAATTTTAGAGAATAAAATTCATTTTTTTAATCTGAGTATAAAATATTACTTGGGCTGAAATTTTGGGATTTTTTTGAAAATAATAATTTTTCAGTGATTAGTGAAAAATACATATTTTTTAAAAAAGTCTTTTATTTTAAAAAAATAATGTAATTTAAACGTAAGAATATCCATGTATGAGGTTTTCAGGTAACATATGTTATACATAATATCTTTTATTAAATTTAATATACTTTATATTTTTATTTAGTATAAGTTTGTTTTTTTATTAAGAATTAGATTTTCAAAAAACATTTTTTAAATGCATAATTTTTCTCCATTTTAAATAAATAAAAATTATGTAATGGGGAATTTTAAAATGAAATATTTATATTATATATAATTTAATATTAATTTTTTTCATTAATTTTTTTTCATGTAGTTAATATAAATTCAATGTTTTTAGAGGAAAAATGCTTCTTAAAAACTCAATATATCACAGTGTATTCCAGATTAATGTTCTAATATATATTTTAAACATCTATGAATTAAATTTTTTAAAACTGGATTCCAAATTTGGAAGAATATAAGATTATAATTTACAATAGTCTAAACTTATTTCTTGATAAAATAAAACAGTGAATGTAGTAAAAAATAATTATTATGTTTAAGGTAAATAAGGATTTTCTAGAGGTAAAACTATAAAGAAAATTGTGTAAATGAAATAAAATATTTTTTAGTTATATTGAATGAATTTATTTCACCATTATCCATAAAATAATCTCAAATATATAAATTGTGTTTACAATTCCCTCAGAATATAACCCTTAAATTATGATGTGTAATGAAATAGACAAAAAAGATACTATTCTTCTATTTAATTTCCATATTGATTTGGGATAGGGAAACAACAACATAGGTTCAAATATAGATATTATTATTAAATATGAGTTATTATTTTAATGATAAAAATTTATCTTTAATTTTTAGAGAAGAAATAAATACAGGGAATTGTAATGAAATTCCAACATAGTAATTATTTATTTAGTTATTAAATGAAACAAATGATAACTAACATTAAAACTAATCTAAATTGAGTGAATTATTATGATAATTTTTCTATAGTAACATATCTTCATAAGAATGTATGAGAATAAAATATTCTAATTCCATAATTTTACTTATATTTTTTAACTAAAAATAAATTAATAATTTGAGAAATGACATTATAGTTATTTTAAAATAAATTATATTTTTTAATAATTTAAAACATCATAAAATTATATATTCTTCAAAGTGATTTTTAAATGTTAATAAATGTTAAATATTTCCCATTAATGTCCCAATTTTTCTATTATAATGCATATATTGACCCTTAATGATTAAAAAACAATATTATCACGGTTAATGCTAAAGTAATATTTTTTCATGTTATATGGGCCTGTGTTAAAATGAATTTTCAACTCACCTAATCTTTTAATTTGAAGTGATATATTTCGTATTACGAATCAGTTGGAATACTATTATTAAAAACTATCACTTTATGTAATCATTAAAGGATAAATTAAAAAAGTTAGAAAACTATTTACCATAGCGAAAACCCCAAATGGTAAAAATAATGTAACACATACGTTAAAGAAAAAAATTGTCAAAAATGTTTTCCCATTATTCTTGGAGCTATATATCAACATTATAATGCCTAAAATAATTTATTTATCAATTTTTCATCCACATTAGGAATTACTGACCTCACAAGAGTGAATACTTTTGAGTATTTACAGGAGTGACACTCCTCTTCAACTATAAAGGGATACTCACTCTCCTCACTTATTCAATACTCTCTTGAAACTTGGAAAATCCAAAACCTAACTAATTAAATTAAATCATCCCTCATCTCATCATATAAGACTCATTTTTTTTCATTAATACTTTCTTTCATGGATTTACTAAAAACATAAGGAGAATACCCAAGGATGTGGTAATGTTCTTCAATAAGTGTCTTTATTTTATTTATTATCCACATTCATTAATTTTTATTATACCAAGTTATATAATAACATCAATATAAAAAATATGATGATATTTTTTATGGTTATTAACTACAACCACACACACTGTAATCAAATGATGTTATGAAATAATCTTTCTTGGTTTTAATAAACTACCATCTCACAATAAGATGTCATTCGTTTTTCAATTACCACATATCACGGTTGAGTATGATGATGGATGTAATGTTTTTATTTTACATTTATAACATAATTATACATATAGGGTAATTATATCATATAAAAGGTTTTTTTATTCCTTTTCTCATGGGTTAAAAAAATGATGCTCCTGTGTACAATAGACTATTGCCTTGTGAGGTAATGTAATTAGTTTTTCACTAACACATTACATAGAAGGTAAGAAAGGTAAATATAATAAATATGATTCAAATGAAATAATTATTAAACTCAAAATATATTTATTAATATGTAAATATGATATATCATTTTATTTTATGATTTCACTCAATGAAAAGAATGATAACATCATTCATGGAAGTGCTGACTAGAACCTCCTCGAAGCACTATGATTCATTTTTCACCACCATATCACATGAATAACGTATATATATAAGTATATATGATTTAATAATATGGTATATATTATATTATGGTGTCTTTGAAAATATAAAATATTACTTACATTCTTTCGATAATGATCATTGTAAAATAAAAAATTACTCATGCATATATATAGCCCACCTTCTCCATTATCATAAAATGGGTTAATTTTTCATAAATATATGCAGTGATTTATTTGAAAAGTATAACTTATTTATAAATATAATAATTATGTCATGTTTTTTATTCACTATATGTTTAAATAATAACCTCTATTACCATAGTCATCCTTCCAAAGACTACTTTGACACATAAGCCAGATATGGTCAAAACATCATACGTAAAAAAATTGGTTATATAATATTATAAAAAATTCTAAAAAGTGAAAACATAATAATAAATTTTAAAAATTAAATAATGATATTAAATAATCAAAGTATGTTCTTTATTCAAGCAGATAAATAATAGGGGTGATGAATCAGACTCAAGGTAAGGGTTTTCTCGTCTCACATTTATTTTTGTGGGATGGATTATATATTCACCAATTATTGTTTCAAATAGTGTATATACTAGACATGAGTGTATATATTGACTATTATACTTAAATTTATGGGTATTTAAAAATAAATTCGATTATCTCCCTTTCATGGGGTTTATAATCTAATGGTTACCCAATTGGTAATGGATTTTTGTCACATTTTTTATTCTTTGATAATTTTGTCTTATTATAAACATATATAATTTAATAAGGTGTATTCACATACCATTTTACATATGATTGATTTATTTATCATCAATTTATTGTATTTTTATTAAATGTATTCCTTTTACTACGATTATTATTCAAAGACAAATATTTATAAGAGTTTTATGTTAAAATATTATCCTTCATTAGGATTATTTATGATTTTGATTCCAATGATGATATATGAAGACATATATCTCAATAAACTCTTGAATTTTATTAATCTATGTTAATTCATGATATTTACAAGTTATAGTACAATTTTTACACTCTTTGATAGGAGTAATTGCTGATAAAATGTTTTGACGAAAATATGACATTATTTATCTCTTCGATCAAAAATATGTTTCTTCAATAAAATATTTTATAAAAAAACTAATTATTTTTTACCATAATATAAATAATTTATTATATAATAGGTTATTTTTTTCTTTTTATAAAATCATATCAATGAAATATTTTTTCCATTTTCGTAAAAAATTAACTTTTCTCAATTTTTTCCATGTTAATTGTATGTTCTTTATGGATTGTACAGAATATCTCACTAAAATGACTATAATTTCTTTAAAACTATATTAGATAATTTTGAAGGTTATTTATAAATCCTTTTTTTCTTAATATTCTAGAAATTATTGGTTTTTTTAAAAAATAATGTAAAATAAAAAGATTTTCAGAATTCAATATATGATTAAAAGTGATTTGGAAAATGAAAAGGATATTTTTTAAGAATTTTTGTAATGACTAGTTAATGGTATATCCATTAAATAATTTCAAAAACTATTATTGTTAAAAATTATACAATGTTTATATTTTTTATTGATTAAATCAACATTTTTTCTCTGGATTCAAATTCAATTATTTCAGAACCCATGGCTTTTCCACGGGTTAATCATATTTTAAATAGATTTCAATAGAACCTATTTTTTTTACTTGGGTTAATCATATTTCAATTTTATTTAAATTTAAACCATTTCTTCTTAATGTATTCATAATGTTATAGTTTAAAAACAATTTTCAATAATTTTTGTGAATAAATCTCTATACTATATTCATGTTGTGGTTCTTGTACATCTTAAATAATTTGGTGGCCCATATAGCATCGGTTGATCCCATTATGGATTATTCGAGGGTTGAAAATAGATAGATCTCAAATGAATAAGGTAATGAATATTTTCTATGGTTAATTATATTACAATTTTACCATATGATTACTCAAATTATAAGCGTTTTTTATGTGTTCTTTATGTATTCTATAATGATGATCCCAGAAGATACCAATACATTTTTCCTTTAGTAGATATGATTTTATGATGTTTCATTTCATAATGATTAACATTACATGGATCATTATTATTCATTATTATGACTACTTCCATTGTTAAATCCTTATTCCCAGTTTTTATGTTTTTGATCTTGGTATTTATGAGTATGAAAACTCTTATGTTATACTCTATAGCTTTTATTATTTCATCATACCATTATGATATTCTTATTATCAATTATGACAATTTTTAAGTTCTTACATTTCCCCATATTGACCATTTTATCTCACCCTATATATGTTTCATTTTCCCAATGTTGTAATTAATGTGGTCGAACAAATTATTTATAAAAGGGATTTCATATGGGAGATGCTGATGTTGTTGTTATAATGTGGAAACAAAAATATGGGTTTTAGGGGGAAATTCTAAATTAATGTTATGTGACTTTTTTATATAAGAGTTTTTACCAATTTTATAATCCACTAAACATATAAGGTTTTTTAGGATTTAAGTTATCGAATTTTGCCAATTGTTTTTGTAATGTTTGCATGGGAAAAACTTGTCAGAATTATCATCATCAAAGACGGAAATGTAATGTTTACAATTTAATCACTGAATCTAAGAGTGAGAGTTATATGATATTATATTAATGTAGTTACCCCTATCATAAAATATTTTATTAATTGAGATATATATCCTACATGATTATTGTATATATATTGTAAATACTATGATGGATGATATATAATTAAATTTTGAGAAACTCATTGTATGATATATTATGATATGATAATATATATTGAGGTTGAAATTTTTACTGAATTAAAGGATGAATCAGAATTTTGTATTTGAATATATATAATTGTTATTATCCATGAAAGAATAATAAAAATAACCAAACTAATTATCCATAAGAGTTATTAGGATGACAATATTCTCTCATGGATTTTATTTTATTTATAAAGTGATGCATTAAAAATTAAATTAAAGGGTGATTAATATCCAAAGTGTAGTGCGATGAATAATTACATTTACTTATAAAAAGTCTATAAAGAATCGTAAGAAAATAATTATATTTTTAAATCGAAGAGGAGTTTCTTCACCATCATTTCACTGTAAACATTTAATATAATATAATATATTTTTATAAAATAAGTTTGATTAATTTATTAATTGTGGGATTACAAAATCTATTTCATAAATGACACACAACCATTTATTATATACTTTATCAAATGGTTATATGACATGTTAAATGGATGATACATTTCACAAGAAGGATTTAACTCATGAACTATGTGTGAACCATGGAAAAACCCAATTCTTGAAGTTCATGATTTTATTTATTCCATAAGGGTGAAGTTGAAGGAAAATATAAAGAGAATACAATTTATCTTAACAAATGATTCATATTCAGGTTGTTAAAAACTCATATTATGGTGAAATATTTTTTAAAACCATAATAATATAAGACAGAAATGATTCCCTACTCTTAGTTATTGTCATCCTAGAACTAGGTAACACAATGAGTTATTTTAACAATAATAATATCTATTAAAATAGGGAATTGAGTGAGGTGAGTAATAAATTATATGATTATTTGTTTAAAAATAAATGATAAAGAAACAAAATATCAGTTATATTATTCAGAACATGATAATAAATGATGATATTTTATATTTTTTTGTTAATTATATGTTTTTATGTGGAATAATACATAAAGATAATATGAATTTTTTTTCATAGAGTTATAAAAATTAATTTATAGATCAAACCAAATAATTGATTTATTTTTTAAAAAATTATAACTAAATCATTGGGTGGTAAAATATTTATTTTATTTTTTAATTATATTTAATGATACACAAGTGAAGTTCAAAGTATCATTGATGTGGTATGAGGCTCCCAAATTAAGATAGTATAAGAGGAAAAATTTAGAAAATACCAAATTTATAAAAAAAAATTATAAAAATTATTAGATACACAATGATGTTTTTATGGATGTTGGGAAGTTGTATATAATAATTCTAAAATCAACAAGATCCATTGAGTTACATTAAATAATTAACGTGACCAGTATCTTTCATATGTGATTATTACCTCATTTTTATGATATGTGATCGAAATATAATTTCTAACATTGTAGTAAATATGAAAACATCTATCATTTATTCATGATTATTATATTAATGTTACGATAAATAATATGATAATAATACATTAAATAATCAAATTGTTTTATACATATGTAAAATAATTTTCATACAACATGAATAGATATAAAATTTTAAACATTATATTATTTGATATTAATATCCACGATAAATTATTTTATAATCTCTTTATAACATGTAATCGCATGATGATATACATCATGGAAAGGGTGGGATAAAGGTCAAGTAAAGGGAGTGATAACAAGAAATAATATGAGACAAGAATAAATGTGGGAACATGGGTTAGCATTATCCATAACTTAAAATAATAATCATATGATCATTATTATAAAAATAGTTAAATCATTTTTATAAGTCATGGAATATAGAACATTCATAATAAGTATGAATTATAACATTGTGAAAAAATCTAGCATCATGTTCACAAATAACATATATGTACAAATTATCACTTCATAAAATGTGAAAAAATATAGAGTATTTTTTATTCATAATTATAATACTATGATTAATGTCATATATCATAATCTATTAAATGGATATCTAATTTTGGGCACATCCATAAAACCATATGATATTCATAATCATGAATGTCACATGGAAAATAAAATTTTCTCGATAATAAAGTGGATATGAACCGATGATAAAAGAATTGTTTCATGAAACATAAGTACACACACATATTTATACATGTTATCAAATGAGGAATAGAAATTAATTTTTTTATAAATTTGTTTTATCAGAAAATAATAGATCATATTTATTAAAGAGATGAAAAATAAACATAATAAGAGTTAATGAAATATTTCAGAAGGTGAACATTTAAAAAAAATTAAGTATGATAATAATGAATTGAAATTATTTAGAAACATTCATATCCCATGAAAATAAAATGGAATGAATTTTGGTAATAATTTTAATGATGTTTTTATAAGAATCGTGGTGAAATGATAGATGAAGGGAAGATAAACCTAAAACAATAGTTAGAATCGAGAGTCTCATTACCAAGAGTTCATTTATATCACTATTACAAACTATAATCAAAACTTCTGATTCATAAAATAATGAGTTAGATGATTATGGAGGCATAACAACATTCAATTGAGATTCAATGTCTTTATATCGGTTCTTTGGATACTAATTCAATTAAATACAGGAATAATGTGCCTGATGATTGATGTCTTATTAGTGGGTTTTCCATCCAAGTAGATTGGAAGGTTTGTTCTTCCTAGGTTGGCATAACTCCACATTAGAGGAAAATTCGATCTTAATGGTGATAAGAATCAAGGTGGAACTATTTAAAGCACCCATTAAGTTGTTTGATATCATTTATTTTTTTATCAAACCTATATGAAAAATATTATTGATATTGTGATGGTTGTTGTGAGTTTCCGTGATATTGATTGGTGTTATTATAGAAAACTTGTGATGTCCTTTACATATTTAATATTTTTAATTGAGTGACATAACGATTTATTTAACTTTACACATGTAGGATGTTGTTTTGTGTTTGATATTTTATCCAACATAAGAAATATAATCCATGTGTATGATATTAGAACCCTTGTATTAAATTTATCATGTATATAAGATAATTTTTAATATGTATGAAATTTCATCCAAATATATGTATTTCATTCCCAAACAATATTATTTAGCTATTTGTAATTTAATTATCATTCATATGAGGAAAATATATTACTCCTAAAAAATTTCAGCATAAGATATTATTCATGTAAGAGAATTACACATAATAACTAAGTTTATTTTAATTTTAAATTTCATGGGTAATATAGAGAGGTTGATTTGATTATTATTAAAATATTATTTACGATCATTGCTTCAGGGAATTTTTATCATGACTATTGAAAATGCAACATGAATCAAGAACCTTTGTATCATAATTCATTCCATGATTTGGTGTCGGGATTAAATTAAATACATCGATCTATCTAGGGGGAGAAAACATCATTATATAATTCTTAAATAGAGTAAATTAAAATATATAAATATATACACATTATAAAAACATTAGAGAAATTATATTTATAGATTTATGTGGTTTTGAATTAAAAATTATATTAGAAGGACCATGACTGAAATTCATAGATATTTCTACATTCAAATATTAAAAAATATTAATCAATAAAGTTAATATATTTTTAGGGGAATCATTAGTAATGATCATTTATTTAATAGAAAAATGATTTTCTAGAACCTATTTTTGAAATATAATTTAAATACATAATGTGTGGATATCAATAGAAAGAAAAAAATATTGATTTTCATGAATTTTGGAGATGTAGTTGACCATAAACAACATTAAAATGTATTTATATATTAGTATGAGATAAGTTTTGACAATATAGACTGATACTATATTTGTTATCTTATAATTGTTTTGTGTAAAAAATTTCCTAGTTTTATAGGTCAATTTTCATTTGGTTAATTGAGAAGAATAATTGTTAATACATGGATGATCTCATTAATGAGCTATAAATTATGATTAAGTTAGAGGAATGTTGACCTACTAATACCACTATTTTTATATTGATATTTTAGTTAGATATAATTCATTAGAATATATATATTTTTACTCTTTATTTTCCCATTACTATTTTCATATTTGAATCAAATACAAGATAGATGGTAGCATTTTAAAAAATTCACGGTCACTGTCAAAATAACAACGTTCATTTATTATGGGAAGTGGATGATAAATTCTTATATGGAGATGTGGATAATTCACTCTCAGACATTGAACAATTTCTATAATAATTATTAATCACTAAAAAATATTGTGATAATAAAATCCCTGAAACAACCACATGATGAAAATAGTAGAGAGTAATCTCTTACATGGACATCATACCATATAGAAATATAATGGTTATTGAATTATTTTATTATTTTTATGTTTGAATGAGGAAGAGATTTTTTACAGTGGATTTGAATTTATTATGTAACTAGAGTTTAGAAAGAATGTTTATTTTAAAAAATAGAATAGGTAGACATGATTTGACCCCTATATATAGTACCCAAAATTATACGGGCTTTACACTATCATCATTGTGAAGGAGTTTTGTATACAATATCTATATCTATGTTTTCTTGATATCATTTTAGGATTGTTCTATGATTAAGAAGGTCCTTAGTATTAATATATGAGAAATAATGGTAAAGGTAAGTCATCAACATTAGATATAATATTGTGTAAACATTTCATCATGTTTATAGAGAATGAAATACCTTAAGTGGTTAAATTAAACTATTATATCAATCTTTTTAATATAAATTATTTTCTTTGAAATAATGTAATTGGTAGTACTAAAATGGTTCACATATAATGAATATTTAGGTCCCAGAGGATGAGAATGATAACCATATATGGGTGTGATAGTTTCTATACCACAGGTCCCAAGAATAACCTGCAATAATCCTCGAAGGATCTAGAAGGACTGCTGAATTAAGATCATAGTGTTATCTTGTTATTTAAATATAACCTTTATGATTAATGAGGAGAGGATGAAGACTCTATAGCTCTATCATACTATGAAAATGAGACTCAACTAGATGTTTTTTTATTTAGAAAATATTAAAGGAAGAAAAGATGTCAATGATTATGGACATTAGTTACTACCATATATGGGGAAACATAGATGGTTTAAAGGTTATTATTATATCCCCATTATTTTACTATAGTATTAGGAAAGTTCATAGATCATAAAAATTTAATATATTATAGTAAATGTGGAAAAATGATATCTGGATAGGTTCCCTTGAGAGACCATAATGCGTGTCAAATGAACTCCAGTCCTTAGAAAATTAGAGGTGAATGTAATGAAAAAATAAGGTTAGATTCTCACATACCCTAATCATCTCCTATATAATATTTGGAAGGTCATAAAATGATAAATATATTATGTTTATTTTCCAGAGGAATGAGACAATATAAGAAAGATGATATGTCCCGATGATTTCTATGAAGAGAAGCAGAAGTGGTTCTACTTAGAATTTGATGTATATTTTCTTGTTTTTGGATTTCAATTAATTTATATCGAGACCTAATTATATCTTATAGAATTTTTTTCTATATATATTTATAGGTACAATTATTTTCTCCAGAATTTTTATATTAGGGACACATCTTGGAAGCACTGGTTGCATAAATATGAGTTATCCATTCAATGAAGCTTGTGAAGGGAGAGTTATTTTGTTGTTATATTTATTTTCATTATAATATTTCTTCTATAGATTCTACTAGATTCCAACTCAACTAGATATTATGGTCTAATTGAAATAAATAATTTACTTGTATCATCTCAGTTGGGTTTCCATTATTATGGATTGATTATGTTTGTAGTAAAAACAATAATAGACTTTCACTAGTGCTACGTTGATGGTGATCAAGGATGTTTTCAAAATAGTTTTATTTAGGTGATATATTTTGGTCTTTAATTGAAACTCATAATGATTACCAAATCCATAATTGAGTATATATTTTCTTTTCTAGTTCATTCATCCATTTGGGGGTTAAGAATCACAGACTAAGGAACTATTGTTAGTAGATAGGATGTGAGGATGACCTCATCACACCCTTCTAGGGAGAACTATTTCTTTCTATTGGAATATCTTATAGAATTGTGATATGTTTTTTGAAATCCTTTACAAGCCTTTAAATATGGCATGTTTTCCCTATGTAAATCTAATCATTAATAAAATGTTCTAATGAAAACAACCTATGTGTCTGACAGTGAATATATATAACTATGTTTTTCATTTATGATGATTAGGTTTATAGCCACGTTCTACCACAATAGAGTTTATTTCCATCAAGGTTCATGGTTGGCATCTTAGGGATGGGTTTTATCATATATGAGGAATCCTACGTATTTAGTAAGTGAAGGAATCAAAACCCAATTTTTATGATTGAAATGGTTTAAGGACGTGTTATTGGACTAAACTATGATGTATGACGTTATGTAGTAAGGATAAAAATATAGGATCCAATTCTTAATGAGGAATCATATATATATTATATTATAACTAGAATCAGAGTTTAAATAGTTTGTCTCCATGTCATGAAAGTATCACCAAAAGTGGCCTTGGGGGGACTTATGCATATAAACATGCATTATATTGCCACATTAGGAGTATAAACATTAATTGAAAATGATATGTCATCATACATACATCCCAATGAAATGATTACATAGGAGTAATTAGCACCATTTTAGAAATAGAATGATAACTAGTATCTAATTACATGTTAATCATGCTTTCTGTGAGAAAAAAGATGTTTCGGGAGATCAAAAAGTTTTCATGAGAATATATTTTTATGAGGATTAATCACTTATATTTCCCTTTGAGAGGTATGACTTCCAGTCTATACAAGGATATATTACAAATATTGGCCATTATAATGGCTTCCTACATATCATATATTATAAAATGAATCATTTTCATCATAGATTGATTTATCCCAAACCCACTAATGGGTTTGAGATATTTGTTGCCATGGTCAGGGCTTACACTAAAAATGATGCTCATGTATGTTCCTGCATATCATCCATTGTTGAGCAATGAAGGATGGTAGAATCTAGTAATAATTTAGTCCCATAAATTTGGAATATTTCAGATATTAATGGAATTACACTAGGGTGGATTCCCATTTTAGATCTGGCCTTAGGAAAAAATTCTATATATCCTAGATATGAACATAATCAATTATATCATTCTTCAATGACACCCTAACGCATGGGTTGGTTTGGGTATATTTTTACACCCAAATAAATTATTGTTATATATGAGGTTTTGGATTTCTCAGGGCTTATATCTAGATGCTTTAACCTTTTCATACTCAAAATTTATCTTACGATTGATTAAAGGTAGATGATGAAAATAATTTTTTTGTGTTAAAGATGATAGGTAGTACGTGGAGGGTCCCCCTCAGGAGCATTGAATGAATAGTGTCACAAGATTTTGTGTCCCCAATAGATTAAGGTCACATCCAATTATAAAGGTGATGTGTGGGAAGTGGTCCCTGGATGGGGGTCCATATAGTATATGTTTGATTGTTCCAATCGGATGGAGTTCATATGTCTTAGGGGATCTTAACAACAAGTATTGGTTGTCTGATGGGTATTTCTAGATTGTCTATTAGGCATGTCTTGGGTGTTAGTTTGGCTTGAAAAAAATGTCTGTGGGTTTCCTCAAGACATGCCAAGGATTTTATTCATAATCAAAGATGACATTTGAAAAATAATTCACAAAATCAAAATTTTTAAACATGATGTATTTTCATGATCCAAGTGAATAATATAGGATGCATTTTCATGATTAAAGAGGACATGTTTTGTGTATTTTACATGATCAAATGAAAAACTTATGATATTTTATCGTGATCAAGGAGTAATTGTCCAGGGTATTTCATATGATTAGACGACTTGTTGTAGACAAATTCACAAGATCAAAAAGAATATTTTATGCTATCTTATGACAATTATGTCTTGTCATGATATTATCCCATGGCAATACAGACAGGTAAATAAGATTTATCATGATCAAACTGAATTATCCAAGGCCTATCACGCAACCAAAATGGGATTTCTATGGTCTTACATGCGATCAATGTGACATATCCAATAAAACCAACATAGATCATGATACTAGTGGAGAATCTTGCGATCATGATATCTTAATTAAATAACGTGGTTGGGTCTTGAATTTTTTTATCATGTCATGTTTTTCCGATTGTTTAAAGTTTCATGTATGCATTGATCAATCCTTATTAACCTAATATAAATATTTTTACATGGGGGATGTGAAGGACCAAAAGATCATTTAATAGTTAAATATGCTAAGGTTTTTATAACAAAATAAGGACCTTTATGTGGGTTTATATTTATCCCAAGGCCATATAAATGTGCAGGTTTACCAACATGATGGCATCGTATGAGGGTTCATTTTTCATGTGATTCAAATTAAATAAAATTGATTAATGTGATGGATTTTGTTATTTATAGGGTATGAACATTGGATCCATAGAATAGAAAAGGCTTCATGATCGAGGTTTCTTTGTCCCTTTTGTATGAGTAGAGTGTGTGGCCATGCGGTTTCCTCTGTATGGCCAACCCATTTTTAGGTAAATTCTATTTAATTGTTTTTCATCCGTGGGGGATTTTCATGCCAATGATGACATGTCTAGGTTTGTATGTAATCATAAAGGGATCAAGGATTTGTGGCATCATGAGATTGATGGTTCCTGTAATCCTTCCTTCAAGAACATGAGGAGGTGTCATTGGTGCAATGGACAAGCTTTGAGGGTCGCCTATATAGGATTCTCAAAATGGTGGTGGAATATTCTATGATAGGGGTTTCGTGGTAATTATTATCATAATATAGGGTATTCATGTTTTTATTTTTATTTTTGTTACAACATTATTTTTATTGTGATCACATGACAACTTCTTATTGTGTCATTTTGTGGTGGATTCTCATTATGACAGTCCCATGATTACCTAGCGACATTCTTTAAAGGTTTTATCTGACACTATATTGCATGTTTTCTTATATTCCATTGTCTTTATCAACCATAATTCTTACCCCTTCCATCATGTTCCTTTTATATGGGTTGGAAAAGACTTATATTAGCAGAGGTAGTTGAGGTTCCTACCTCTTTTAAGAGAGTGTTTTCTATGTGGATTGTCCTAAGGTAGTGGAGAGCCTCTAATGATCAAAATTATGAAACTGAGATATATCATCATATGATGCAATTCTTGAAGACTATGAAATATTGTCATAGAAGTTCCATGTGCATTTTAGGATATTTTTTTCTGATGGGATGATTTATAGAAAAGCATATGAGATATTCAGAATATCATATCAATGTATTAATATAATTTATAGGGGTTCATGTAGTGGATATCATGACAATATTAGTCACATGACATAATTAAGGCCTTTCAAGACACATTTTCTTGTCCATGAGAAAACCAATTCCAATAGCTTCATGAGAGAAAATATCAAAAATTAAAAAAACTAGGTAGCCTCTTGCGATGATTTATTTTCATGAGACACCTCCCATATATCCACATTGATTCATTGGATCATCATAATTCAATCACGAGAGTATTCTAATGATGGAAACTTTTGGGTGACACGAATGGATTCAAATTATGGTATCATGAAGCTCAATTATTAGAAGAATTGTATACATGTAAACAAAGTTTCATACATTCCTTAGGGATATTAGGTGAGTCATGACTACATCGGGTTGATTAGTGGGGAGGTGTGTCATGGTGATTTTCGAACGATGGTTCAACATTAGGTACTTCAGCTTGAAATAGTGTTTTCAGTAGTACAGTGGGAGGTCAAGAGATTGGGGATAATGCAAGAGAATGATCAGATGGATGGAATTGATCTAATTAGTCGACAAGAATTTTATCTGTATTATATAATGGTTGAGTAGTGAAAACCTCTTTTCTATCCCAAACAAATTTAGTGATCATAATAAGAATACATAATTAATGATTTTGTTCCAACTGATTTCTATAAGTGAGTGATATGGTCTTATACCAACCATAGTCGACACCACCACATTCTGACCCAATATCCTACTATGTTTTCACCCTAGGGAATAACATTGATCCCCTAATGTAATGATCTTGTCAAATAACCCCCTTTCGATTATGATATCTATCTGTGATGTATCCCTAGGTTTAGATGAGAAAACTCCAACATAATCATGGGTCGCGATGGCTTGGTTAGTTATCCTGGGATAATCAGTTTTTTCAATCAATGGATTATTACCAAATACTTAGAATAATTTTCTATGAAAAATGAGTAAAATAAGGGGAAAAGGTTAATTCCCTTGTAAAAAAATACTATACCCATTATTTAAATATCTTAGATCTAATCCCTTTGTATTTTTGACTTGTATTCACATTTCTGAAATCATCAGCCATAAATTTTAGGTCACATGATTATGGGTGTAAAAAAATACCCCAAGAATGAGGTTCATTTATAATGAAAATAATATAATATTAAGGTAAACATATATCACTTTTCAACATATTGAAATATCTAATTGCCTTTGATATTGAACTCCTTGAGAAGAAATATCTAGAATGTGTGAAATGGGTGATTTAAAGATGTTATCAAGTGGAGAAACATAACCATGTGTTCTTGGATGCATAAAATATTGGATGTGGCCTTAGGTTAATGAAATGATTCTGTAAATTGGAATGTCAATAAATTTTGGGATAGAACATGGATTGGGTGAACTAAACCTTTCGGATGGATCAAAATTAACATACTTTTATGTCATTATGTACCCCATGATAATTGGATTCATGTTGTATATTGTTCTAAAATATACTATTCTATAGAAATAACTCATGAAGATGGAACATATGTTCATAGATAAAGAATTCGGTGATGAATTTCCTTGAATATATCTACCTAAAAATTATGAATGGGAGTGTCATGGTCCTGTGAATAATCATTGGTTATAGACCCTTTCATTGGTAGAAATGTCAAATGGATAATCAATGATACACATGGTTTATGAAATAACAAATAAAACCCAACTCCAAGATTTTGTGTGCATAACCCACAATAGAAATTTCTAGAGGAATTCAAATAAATTTGAAACTACATGAGAATCCTAACTGATGTAACTAAACCAGTATTCATGATATCTCTTGATTTAGAAGGATAATTTCTTTCGAATCCCAACTATTTATAACATAACATTTCATTACCTTTTACAATTAGAAGAATTATTAAGGTATAATTTCTAGAAAAATAGGTAAATAATACAAGAAAACTCTAAATATAATTCTATTACACTTGAAATAAGTATCCATGATTTATCATATTTATATGTATTGCATATCATTACCGAGGGACAAACCTCCAAGGAATGGGTCAGCATAATGCCCAGTAAGGGTAAACATGGAAAACTATTTAAATGTGATCTTGAGGAATACCAATAAAAACTTGAGAAAATACAGAAACACATGATAAATAGGTTCATAAAAATAATAATAACCAGAATAAAAATTTTCAAATGTGTCTTGAACGTGTAATTGAGTCATAACAAAGTATATCACCATGGTTTACCATTTTGGTGTCATAAAAATTACCAAGGTTATTCACCATTGTATCATAAAACATATCATCTCTAGAGATTTAATTAATTACCCAATGAAATAATGAACTATGAAGGAAAACCCTTAAGACGTATTAATTAACGTGAGACAAAAAATCATAATAAAAAACTTCATAAATAACATGTGGATAACAAAAGAAATAGGTTTCATTTCAAAATCATGGTGTTTTAGATAGTTCTTAAAAAAGATACCTTATCATTTTAAACCCACAAGAACATAAGGATGGATTCATGTATGTTATTACTAGAATTTAATAGTTTATTTCAAAATCAATGTGACTAATCCTGAAGAATATTGAGTTTTGGGTATTAATATAAGAATGTAAAATAATTTAGAGATAAAAAGACAGAAATTTTGAGACAAAAGTCACAGATAAAAATGGGTATGAAACAAGGTTTTGTAAACAATTAACAAGAGAGATAAAAAGTTTATCTAATTCATAAAATACTCTTTATAAAATAAAGGGATAGAAAAAAAGGAATGTAGAACATTGTATGTAAAGTTGATATGCATACCACATATAATATACCAGAAAAATTAGGGATACAGACATTAGACTAGTCCCTTTATATTAAACAAAACAAAGAAGTAAAATGTAAAGAGTTACAAAACAGCCTTACACAAGTGGGTAGAAACCTTTCCACAATAAGCAGCATTAACAAGATGGCTACAAAACTCTGGATCTCTGAAAGACTAGCTAGAGCTGACCTCTGTTATTACTGTTTTCGAAATACCATCTTCCACTTGATTAGCTTTACAAAGAGCATGCATGACATCAACAGAGAGTCGGTCCGCATGTTGTTGATAATAAGACCACACTGATAGTATCCTCCATGGCACATTCCTTGACCTATTTTTCAAAATTTGAACTGAAATAGTAGAATCTTATTCAATCCATAAGTTATTCCAGCCATAATGGACTACGTACCTTATAGCTTTAATCATTTCCCATAATTACACCTCAATGGCAGTAGTATTTCCAATGTAGTGAATGAATAATCCTTTTACTAAACCCCGATATTAATGGAAAACACCACCGCATCCATAAGGTCCAGGTGAACCACATGAAGCTCCATCAACATTGACCTTAAACCACCGTGGTAGATGTGGGATCCAGCGAATATATTTCACCATTAGAGGCTTCTTTGACCTACCATTAACACCAAGATACCTCAAAATTACAAGGTCAGTAGCATCATTATTGGTGGAACTGGTTTGAACATGGGAAGAAGATCAGATGTCACGCTGCACGGCCAGACCAGCATCGTGTATTGGAGGCTTCATATTGCAAGATATCTGGTCATTTCATTCCTTTCATAGAAATGAGAAGATAGAAATAGTTTCATCAATGATCAAGTTGTGAACCTACTTATTTCATGCCTTCCATATATAATATAACGTGAATGAAAGATAGATGTTGATATTTCCCTTACCTAGAAGTGTGACTCATAAAACTCAATGATCGGGACCTTGGGGGCCTAAGGATACCATGGTTGATCACATAGAAAGGTAATAATATCATTGAAATGCGAATAATGATTTTGGAATTAAATATAATGAATATTTTGGATGATATTTATATAAAACGTGAAGGAGTTTTTAATTAATTTCTTTGGACACCTTAGTTGTTGTTTTTCTATAACCATGGGCTTGACCATGGTATTTTCTGATGGTATTGGCCATCTGTGACAAATATTACAATATTTTAATCCACAAGAGTTTACCCTCATTTTATATTATATATCGTATTATTATGATGTCAATAAACATACTAAAAACTCGAAAGTTTATTTTTACTATTCTCCAAAAAACAATAATATTTTAGAAAATTTTCATATATTCACCCTATCCTTATATTGACTTAATAATTTGAAAGATATAATTTATTTTATCATAATAATTCTATAAATATGAAAATTTTAACATTTAACTATAAAAATACTTATTTATTAAAAATAATAGCATATAAAAAATGCATAGTAAAATTGTTGACACTTGAAAAAAAAAAGAAATTATTTTATCATTTATAATTAAAAATGATTTTTTATAACTCTATTTGATTCAAATATAATTATTAATAAAAACTTAGATTGATATAATTATTTATAATTCACTAAAAAATAAAATATTAACCCAAAAATAAATTTATCAAATTCCAACTCAATTTTAAGGCAAAACTATTCCTAAAATTAAAAATATTAAATAAATATTTTATTCTAGAAAATGTATTACATTTTAAATAAAAAGTTTGTTTACACATAACCCCTTATAAAACCCGCATAAGACTTAAGGGTTTAGTATGAGATTGTTATAGACTCTTCAAGTGGATCAGATAACATCCCCAGAGTAGTAATCTCCAATAATTTGATCATCTCTTGTGTTCAATTTCGTTCATGATTAACATGATGAAGATAGTCTTGGGATCGATCAAGAGTGAATGTAAAATATAATACCTCTATCCCATGTTATGGTAAATGGGCTTCGTAAAAAATTTCTCTACTAGATGAGTACATCGACTCTCCATTCTACATTAATTAACTATTATCATTTATATTTATAGTGATAATATTATTATTAAGAGTATAGTTTCCAGAAATCATGTTGAACAATAATAATAATCAACGAACTGTCAAATAACAGTCAAACCCCAATTGTCACATTTCAATTATTTTTTAATTCCTTATTAAAGTGAAATAGTGTTGTTGTGTACAAAATAATATACACACATTTTCAGGAATCATTTTTCATTTAAAAAATATGGGTCATCACATTATTCTCCCTTACAAATATTGAACCCAAAAATTTCATCTTGTTACCTCCATTGAGAAATGTTGTGGGTACATTTTCATCATTATCTAATTTGGTTCTCACTTTTATTCTTTATATGCGTGGTTCCTCCTCAATACATTAATGAGTTGGGAAGTCTTCTTGCATAGATCATTGTCTCTACGGTCAAAGATCACCACTAGTTGCACCTCATAAGAGAGGTCATTTTCCAATTGTACCACCTCCAGATATAGTACATTTGAATGGTCAGGTATGTACTTTATTAATATAGATACATAAAAACCATCATAAACATGAGTTCTTTTATGAGGAAGTGCATAATGATAGGCCACTACCCCTATGTGATCAAGGATTCCATGTATTGACCAGAAAAATGAAAATATTTTATTTATGGATCTCTTTCCTCTAGATAACAATTTTTTTTTAAATATAAGATCATATAATGAATTTTTATTTCAGTAGATCATCATACATCATGAATAAATTTGAATTAGTATAACTATGAACAACTATGGGATATGAATATTTAATAATAGTTTTCCTTAATAAATTATATGTATAATTGAAATAATTTTGATAAATTGACTTTTCATAAAAAAAATGTTTTTTTAGAAATTTTATAATTATTATAATATATTAAGGTATAATGAATAATGATTACATAATTGAAATTGTATAATTTAAATGCCCATTTTTAAATTTAAATGATTATTTTTTTAATGTGTCAGAAATTTAACTATGTTATTTTACTATGAATTTATAATCCTCAATTATTTTTAATTACTAAATTATTTTATTTAAAAGTTAAATTTCACATTCATAGAGAATA
The DNA here is from genome assembly GCA_963277665.1 of Viscum album. NCBI lineage: Eukaryota > Viridiplantae > Streptophyta > Magnoliopsida > Santalales > Viscaceae > Viscum > Viscum album. The sequence continues at coordinate 483,263 of CAUJRU010000250.1, forward strand.
AATATTCTTAAATAAATAAAACAATTTAATTTTTATTGAAAGAATAAATTTAGGGTGAATTTTCTCTAATTTATGTAAGAAGTTTCATTTTATTAAATAGTTAAAGATAATTCATTATAGTTAAAAAATGTGTTCTTTTTGTTTAATTGTTTTTAACACTTTAAATTTATTTTTAATGTAAGAATATATCAATTATACATATTATAATTTAATATAGATCATTGAATAATTTTTATATTTGAATTTGATATAAAAACTTATTGTTATTTTGAATGTTCTTATTACTCAAATTCTCACCACAGCTTGCATGATTATTATTAAACATAATTTTGTTGATTCTATAAAATTAATTTCAAAAAATGGATATATATACAGTTTCAATCAGTGTGATATTATGGGTCTGATGGGATCAATGTAATTTTATATTAAATATTATCTTGAGCATTTGAAATAGTAATTTTACCATTATGAATATTAATATTACCAATGGAATAGTAAACTAATCTAAGAGAGTATAAATAAAATTTAGGCATATTATAAATGGAAATGTGATATAATTATATCATAGTATAATTAAATAAATCATTAAATAATTATAAATTAATAATTGGTTTTTTATATAAAATGATTGTTTATTTATAAATTTATAATTAATATTATTATTTAGAATAAAATTAATTTTCATAAAATATACTAATAAATTAATATATTTTTTCTTTTGATTATATGTTAATTTTACAAGACCTTTGTAAACCATTCAAGGTGTTAGAAAAAAATTTATAATTTTAGGATTGGTATTTTTTTGAGTGAATGATTATTTTATATAAAAATTTAATTTCACATATTAAAAAATAATTTAATAAAAATGAGTTATTTTTTTAATTATACAAATAGAAAAATGATAATAATGTATTAATGAGAATTATCTTTTTTTATTGTTTTTCAATGTACTGTAAAAATATAGTTGTGAGTTTTCAGTATGTTTAATGTCGTCATAGTGATGTAATAACTAATATAAAATGGTGTCATACTATTGCAAGTTAAAATATGATATTAGGTTTTTCATGTGGCTAATACCATGGGGAAATACCATGGTAATATATAATGGAAAAGCCCACTGTTTTTCAAATACGACTACATTGGTGTCTATGGAAATTAATAAAAATATCCCTCACTTCTCTATAAATACATACTCATATCACCATTATATTTCATTAATAATTCATCTTCCATGAATATCTAGTAGTTTTAACTCGTAAAGAGTCTTTTTAAGCTTTCATCAACCCCCAAGGTCCCAATTTTATAGTTTTAGTTGTTACTCTTCTGGGTAAAGGGAATCTCAACTTCTCTTTTTTTCAAGTTTCCTTTTTATATGGTATGTATTTAAATGTTCAATACTATATTTTATATAATATTAATGTATTAATATTATTTTATGAATTGTGTTACGTTTTCTTCCCTCTTTTAAATGTTTTTTAAACCATGTTTCATACCGTTTTTGCTACTAAATATTCTTCTCTAAATATCATTCCTTTTCATGGGAAATTTTCTATTTTATCTTTTGAATACAAACACAACATTATTCTATTGGGGTATTTATATAGATTTAAAAAGGAAACATTTAATTTCTTGATTAAAAAACATGAATTTCCCCCTACCTTTTCGGTGTGTTTAAAATGAAAAAAGGATCTTGATTTTAAGCACTTTAAAAAACACCATGATTTCGATATGAAACCCATATTGTTTATTCTCTATAAATATTATAGGAAATAATTATTATGATATATGTGTGTCAAATTAATTAATTCATTTTAAGGGTGATCCATGATAGTGCTCCAATACATTGGCTAAAAAATATAATCTATATATATGGCATGTTTTACGTTCATGCAGTGATTAAATTTGGTAATTATGATTAAAATCACCATGAGGATGGACCGTTGTGCTAAATTTATGAATGTAAAAATTAAATGTTGTAGCCATATTTTCATGTTATGATTCATTTTATTTTTTATTTTATTCCTCGTTTTCATATGATCATTATAGGATATATTCCTTTTTCTCAGATTTTAAACATTTCTTTTTTCTCCTGGTGGGATTTAGGTTCAATCCATTCATTGATGAATGTCATAAGGATATGATATAAAACCATTTCATTAAGTATGAACCTATGATTGAACTGTTCACATTTAATAGAATAATTGTTTCATGTTTTCATGTATTTTGTACCTAATTTTCATGTCACTAAACCTAAAATATATTATGAATTTATAAAATATCATATGTTTTATAAAATGTAATGAAAAGTTTATGTTATAAAAAGTGGGATTCCATGGTTGGATTCAAAGGATGGTTTAGTTAGTTATATAAATTATTTTTTGAAAAATGTAGGAATAACCTTAAAAATGATTCAATATAATAGAAACATATTCGTATTTTGGTAAAATATTAAGTAAGTGGTTTTCGAGAAAAATAATCCTTATCATGATTTGAACCAGTGGACGTGGCTCTAGAACAGATGTACTGAGAGGTAAAAACTCCAACATGGTGCATCAATCCTGAATTGACATAGCCTACTACCTGAAAATGAGCCTTTTTGTGCACCTAGTCTAACACACGTGGGGAATATGTTAGGTTAACAACATTCTTTTTATGAACCATTATTATAAATTTATAGAAAATATAATTATTATTAAAGAATAATTTTTTATGGTTATGTTTTAAGAAATAAATTTTCTATGTAATTATAATATTATTAATAGTAATTTTTTTAAAGGTAATATTTTTCAGACACAATTTCATAATGGAAGAATGTAACGATCTGAAAAATGTACCTCTTTTATTAATGGAACTCATTCCTCCCAATAAATTTTTATTATGTTTTAAAATAGAAGCACATAGAATTAATTTTCATATCATGAGATCACAATAAATCTTGTATAAATTTTAATTATTAAAACTACGAACACTAATGGGATATTCCCCTTTAAGAACATTTTTTTATAATTTATTTGTTTAATTGAGACAATTTAGATAAATTGTCTTTTTGGACCCAAATTATACATTTTAATAAAGGAAATAACTATAATAATAAATTATGTTATTATGAATAATGATTATTTTATCTATATAGTATGATTAAAACAACACTTTTTAAAATTAAATGATATTTTTCTAAGTGTTTGAAATTTCATTATGTAATTTTTCAATTCATTATCTAACTGCTATTATTTATAATAACTATAGTTTTTTATATTTAAAATAAACATTCACGTACTTAGAAAATTATTATTGTAATATAAATTTTTTTTGAATTTATAATTTCAACAATAATTTAAGGTTAATTTTTTATAAAATTTTAAAGAAGTTTCATTTTTTGAAAAATAGAAATAAATACTGCATTGTAGTTAAAAACAATGTTTTTTTGTTTAAATAATTATTATACATTCAATTTATTTCTAAAGTTACAATATGGAAATTAAAAATATTATAATATAATGTATATCATTGGAATCATTTTTATTCTTGAATAAGATATAAAAACTTATTTAATTTTTGAACATTCTTTTTAGCCACTTATTCGCCGCACCTACGGGATTAATATTAAGATTAATGTTTCAAATCATGTAAATCTAATTTCCACGAATAGATAACTAAATTTGTAATTATGAAGATATTTAGATTTTAATAGGACCAACTTATTTTTTGGTGAATGTTAACTTGACCCTTTGGGAATTTAATGTTACCATTATAAATAGTAATTTAACCAAGGGAATAGTAACATCACTTGTGAAGGTGTAAATAATATTTTAGAATCCTATATATAGAAATGATATATAATTTTATCATGGTACAAGTAAATAATGTTTTCATTATTAATTAGTTATGTCTTGGTATTTTTATTAATATAAATTATTATTAAAAAAATTATAATTAGTATACTTATTTTAAATAAATTTCAGTTACATATAATAGTGTCAGAAATTAAAATTTTGGTATCCTAGGATTATAATTTAATTTTATGAGACATTAGTTACTAATTCAAATTGTTATAATATGAGATATAAATTTAGAATTTCAACTTTTCAAGTAAATAATTTTTTAATGTAAAAATTAAATTTCTCACATTAACAAATTATTTTCATAAAATAGAGTAAATTAATAATTTTTAATCATCTATATGTGGTTATGGTGTATTTATGTGAATATTATAAAATATTTTGTTTTTCAAAGATTAATAAAAATAATGTTTTTATTTTTTAGTTTGTTTAATTACATCATAATGATGTAATAATTAAAATAAAATTATGGTCACTGTAGTAGAATAACATATGATTTTATATGTCCCAAGTTACTAATACCCTTGTAAAATACCATAGTAAGCCTATTGTTTTGAAAATATCACTATTGAGGTGTCCAATGAAATTAATAAAAAAAACCCTCATATGTTCTATAAATACCCACCCATTTATCCATTCCAGATTCATACAACATGAATATATTGTTGTTTTACCTCCCATGGAGTCCTCCCAAGGTGTTCTCCGGCCCCCAATGTCACAATATTTGAGTTTTGGGAGTTAATCATCAAGGTAAGGGGAATCAAAACATCCCTTTTTTGGTAAATATTTCTTTTATTTTCTATATCATTAAAATTTCAATAATATGTTCCTTTAGCTATTTTATTCTATCCCTTTAATTTATTTAGAGTCTTTTATTAATGGGAGATCATTTTTCAAACTATTTATAATATTATCTAAAACCATGTTTCTTACCCATTATGGTGTAATATTTTGTTCTCCAAATTTATCTATTTTTCTCATGAATTTTTTATTCAATACCAAAAAAACATTTTCCTCTGGCTGTATTCATCAATATTTGAAAATGTGCTATTTTATTCTAGTATTAACATACATGGAATCCACCTTTGTTTTTCTTGGGTTTAAAATAGAAAAATGATCTTGTTGTTAAGCATATTCAAAAATACCATGATAGGGATATGAAGACAATTTTATTTATTATCCCCAGGTTATTTATAAAATATTTATTATGATCAGTTTGGCCCAAATTAATTAATAAATTTTAAGGGTATTTCTTTAGAGCACTGTAATGCAATGGGTAATGAATTTAATATCTATATATGACATGTTTTATGATGCCTTGGTGAATAACCTTGGTATTTATGATTTATGACACCTTGGGGATGGTCCTTGTTGATATGATTATAAATTTAAAAATTAAAAATTTTCTCCACATTTAAATGTTATGATTCATTTAATTAATTTCATAGTATTTGTCACCCTCATATGATCATTCCTTGTTATATTTCACTTGCTTACATTCTAAGCGTTTCTTTTTTCTCTTGTTGGAATTTATGCTCACTCAATTCATTAATGTATTTCCCTAGGTCATGAGATACGGTCATATTAGATTGTATGAAACTATTATGAAGCCTTCCATGTGGAATATAATAATTTTTTCAATGTTTTTTAATTACGTACCTAATTTCCACGACACTAAAATGAAAATATCTTTCAAATTTCTAAATGATCTTGTATTTTGTACTATTTAATTAAAATATTATGTTATAAAAAAGCTATATGACATTTCATAGGATCCAATTTAACCAGGGATGCATTACCATTATTCCCAAACTGCATCACTCTTTTAATAGGTGATATTAAAATAAACAATTACTATCCAATGTCAAACATCAAGTCTCTTCGAGGGTTGTTAGTATAACACTTCTACCGAATCTGAGAATTTTTTATTTTTTGTGGGATGGAATAAACCATTTTGGTCATATATTCCATGACATAATACCCAAAAATAATTCTCTCACTAGTTTCATCCCAAAAATTTTGAATTCTACATGACATACCACATATAACTTTATAGGGATCCATTTTAATACTCGAATGGACACTATTGTTGAATGGGAAGTAAACTAATGAGGCATGTTGATCCCATAAAACTTTATATTTCATTGAGTATCTTCTCAGAATTTCCTTGAATGTTTGAATATTCTATTCATATTTGCCATCAGTTTGGGGATGATAGTCTGTACTAAAATTCAATTTGGTTCTCACAGAAGATTTAAGACTTCTACCTATTTTTGATTTAAACCCGGGATCGCGATCAGATGAGATAGAAAGTGGAACTACATGCAGCCTTACCAATTTGATCACATATATCATGGTGAGTTTTTCAATAGAGAAACCTTCTCAAATTGAGATAAAATATGTAGTCGTGAAGAGACATTCCACTATAACATATACCACATTGTTTCCTTTGAATGTTCTCTAGAGACCACTTACAATGTCCATAGTGATATTATCCCATATCCATGCTGGTATGGGTAGTAATTATAATACCCCTTTAGTATGTTGTCTCATCTCCTTCATTTATTGACACACTAGACACCTTGTAATTTTGTTAGCAATCTCTCTTTTCAAGTCATCCCAAAAATAATGATCATGAATGACCCAATACATTTTAATGCCCTAGGATGTATAGATAAATTGGAGCTATGATCTTCATCCATAATATCCTTATTTATTTATCAAATATATGGAACACATAGTATTGAAATAATGTTTAGTAAACCTTCCTGATCAATATTGAACTTATGAGTCTTCATATTCTTCATAGCTACAAGCATATTCTATAATAAAGGATCTTTTCTTTGAGATTTCACGATCATCTCTAGTAATGTTGGTTGTTAAATCATTAGGTATATAATTCATGGTTTACATCTCTTTTATATTACCATGTCCAATATTACTAGGTAATTGATAAAAGTATCGCCTTGAATCCTCATCATTTACAGTACATCTAGATATTTCCTACTTAATGCATCAACAAATTTTTTTCTCTTCTAATATGACAATTCATTGAAAAATCATATTCTTTAAGATTCTCTCAAAATTTCCCCCGTATCATGTTCAATTCCTCAATCATGAAAAAATACATCAATCATTGATGGTATGTGAATATATTACATTTACCACCATAAAGGTAGTTCCTCCATATATTCATTAAAAAAACAATTGAAACCAACTCCCAGTCATTCGTAGGAAACTTCTTCCCATGAGGGTTCAATTGTCAAAATTTCTACGGTATCACATAGTAATTTTTCATGAGGACACACCCAAATAATTCTCAAAGAAGTATATCTAAAAATAACGTATCCTTATCTAATAGAGGGTAGAGTTATGAAAGGTGCAGTAACCAACCTCTTCTTCTACTTTTGGTAAATTTCTTCACACTCCTTTTTTCAGATGAACTGAGTCCATTTTTGAGTTAACATTGATTAGAATTCAATGAAATCATTTTTACAAACCTCATATAATATACAATTAATCCCAGTAAATGAAAAATTTCAGTTACTATTGTACGATGAGGCCACTCCTCTCTAACCTCTATATTTATAAGGTTAACATAGATTATTCCATTAGATAAAATGTGCCCCAAGAAAGAAACTTATGGAAACAAAAATTCACATTTATGGAACATTAAAAATAAAATATCATTCTTCAAATATTTAAATATAATATTCCTATGATCTCTATTATTCACCCAACTTTTGGAATAGATCAAAATATCATAAATATAAATGAAAACAATGTTATCATGTTTGTTCTTAAAAACACTATTCATAAAACCCATATAAGTAACAAGATAATTATTCAAGCCAAAGGATATAACAACAAAATCATAATTCCCATATGTTGATATGAAGGTGGTCTTTGGAATACATTATTTTTTTCAACCTCAATTTATGAAAACTAAATCAAATATCTATCTTGGAGAAGAATTGAACCTTGTGATGTAGGTATTATAAATCATCAATTATTGGATGATGGCACTTATTATTCACTGTTTTCCCATTATGTTCTCTATATTCCATTTAATACCCCATTGATATATCATTATTCCTTATAATGATAACTGGTTCTCCCCAAGGAGACATTCCTGGATTGGTAAGACCCTTCTCCAAACTATATTGGAGTTTCTTCTTTAATTCATCTTACTGTATAATTTTTATTCTATATGTGGTCCTTAATGTTGGATTGAATCCACAAATAAGTTTGATGGAGAAAACAAACTATCTTACTAGGGGAGATATAGGTAACCCCTTATGAATTATATCATTGTGTTCCTAAATAGCGGGGCCATTCAATATTCCTAGACTTTCCTTTAATTCTTTATATTCACTGATCACTTCCATATATAAGGCCACACATGGTGCTTCTAAACCAATCCCTAGTTAAGATATCTCTCCTTGGAAAACAAATTTAAGTTTTTTTGTTAAATACTATAGATATTTCCATGTTTATGCAGATTATTTTTGTATTATACATTGAGATATTATCCATCAATAGTATAATGTTGAATTTCAGAATGTGAATGACTATTAGATTTTCTATGAGATTGTGCTCACCAATGTAAACACTCAAGTTTCTATACATAGTAGATTCTTGGATAATCCCACCAAGATTATTGTCAGATAGTTCTACTTCTAATGGTTTAGGTATTTATTCACTATACATTGAAAACCTATAGGAAATAAAGGAATGTGTTGAAATAGAATCAATCAATATATATGCAAGATTTTTGAGAATATTGAAAATACATTCCACTAATAATTTATAAATTCAAATTCAGCTATTATGAAATGAAATAATGAAATATATCTATTAAACTATTCTAGGGTTGATGGTGATTCCCCTCCACTATCCTATAATTTTTAAATTGATTGAAAAACTATCCAATCTATCCACACATGAAGCATTAGACTTCAGCCAAACCCTAGAACACCATCCCTTTGTCGTTTTTGTTGAAAAGTTGAGGATTCACTTAAATAAAATATTTCTAAGAAATATGGCCATATCATGAACACTTGAAAGACTTCACACTACCTAGAAGGATGTTCACCAAATGACACATCCCACATTTGTTAAATGTGGACAGTTACACTTTCTCTCCCACCTTCATTGATTAGAGATCCTACCTTTGCTTGGCTCAAAAGAAATATTCTTTTCAATGGATTTTTGAGAACTCTATGTCTAAAAAAAATACTTTTTGAACTTCCAAGAAATTAATAATATCTCCTCACAACTGTTATAGTATCGAGTTGAAAAATGATTCCATTGATGAGGTGGTAGTAAAAATAATAATATATAAGACTTTCTAGTATGATTTATGAATATTATAGATGTGTAGAGAGAATGTCTTGTGATGTTGATCTCATATATTCTCATAGATTTGTTCTCATTTTTTATCTGTTATAGTAATTCCTTATCATTTTCATTCGTTGGAAATGGGGGAAATATTTTTTCAAAAATGATCCCATGATCTCTTCCTACTCCATAGCCTCAATTTCTTGACTTGTCTTTGTATTTTTAGTTAGCTTCCACCACTGATCAGATTCCACCTCTAATAGGCACACAACATGGGTGACATTCTCCGATTCTGAGAAATGAATTACATACAATATCTATTTAATATAGCTTATCCATTGTTCAAAAATCAATGAGGCAGTAGATCCACTAAATTATGGAGGTTGTTTGTACACAAAAGACTCAATAGAATTTTTCCCTTTTATTTTTGAATATAAACTTTTGGAAAAATTCATGTTATTAGACATAACATGAGTTATTTGATTTATCATTCTAATGAAGGTTTTTATTCTGGGTCACATCGGAATTCCATCAGCACCTAGTCCATTGTGCTAACCATTTATGTAGTTTATCATATTTCCCACCATTTTCTAGAAGAGGAATACCTTATTTAGAAACATTTTTCATTTAATAATTTTATAATTACAGGGAATCATTTATGTCATATAAAATCATGAATAAACAGGTTATTAATTATAAACAACTAAATTTTCTATAAACCCATCATAATGGATTATAAAAACTACATATTAAATATACATATCCAATGGAAGTCTCAAATAATATGTTCAAAAAGGCATGTTTCCATGCACCAGTTCCCATTTGAGTATTGCTTAAATCAGTGTTTTTAGATTTAACCCCTAGATACATCTGGGCTAGAGACACATCCACATGTTTCCATCTAAAAAAGGATATCTTTTTTTGCAGACCATGTGCTTTTTATATAACAAAAATACCTTGGTGTCTTCCCATATTTAAAATTTTCTCTATGGTAATTCCTATTGTTTAAAAATCCTAATTTCTAGAAATAACTATACTATCCTTTGATACAGACAATAACACCCTGATTTTTTATTACATAACATTTCATTACATTTTTCAAACTTTGGACCTTTTAATGTTTAGTGTCTTGGAAAAAGGTAATAATACATGATAACATAAAAAATTATTATCTTCCACTTGAAAGGATTCATAACGTTTTATCCAATTTACATTTATTTCTTCTCTTATCCTGGGGGCATACATCAATGGAATGAGTAAGCATAAGGCCCATTAAGGGCCAACAATGGAAACAATTTACATCTAATCTTGAGAAATATAAAAAAGAACATGATTAAATACATAAAATCAGGAGAAATAAGTATTTAAAAAGAATAATAATAATAAAATGAAAATGTTGATAAAACACTTTATTGAGTCATTCATAAGAATATCACCACGGTTTATCACAGAGGTGTGAGACAAATTACCAAGGTTATTCACCAAAGTATTGTAGAACATTTCATCTCTAGAGATTAAATTCTCTTCCCAATGCATTGGAGAACTATAAAGGTTCACCAATAATATGTATTAATTAATTTGAGACAAAAATATGATAATAATAAATTGCATAAATAATCTTTGGAGAATAAAAGATATGGGTTTCATTTCAAAATCTTGGAGTTTTAGAATGTGGTTAAAAAGGATCATTTTTTCATTTTAATACTATAGAATAAGAATGCAGATTTCAAGTATGAAAATCCCATAAATAAATATATCATTTTAAAATCTATGTGAATAACCCTAGATATGAAATAAGTATAATTATTATGAATGAATTAAAATAATTTCATTATAAAACGATGAAAATATTGGGATGAAAATCTTGTAGCATAATGAGTTTGAAAGATTATTTTATGAGAAATTAAAAATAAAGGGGAAAATGTTATACCATTCATAAAAGACTCTTATGAATGTAAAATTATATAAAAAATGTATATAAGAACATGATATGTAAATTTTAATGACATACCACAAAAAAGAGAACATGAAAGCAAAAAATGGTGATAGATCTCTTACCTAGAAAAGTGACTCCTAAAAATCGATAATCAGGACATTGGGGGCTTGAGGACACATTGGATGGACTCTTTGTGAGGCTATAATATAATATATTATTGGATAATGATTTGGGAATGAAATATAATGATGAAATTGGTGGGTTTTTCTTGCAGAACTGCAGGAGTTCTTAACTAATTTCCTTGGACACCTTATTAGTGGTTTTGGAAAAAGCATGGAAATTCCCCTAGTATTTTTTCATGGTATTGGACACACGGGACACCTATTATAGTATTTCAATCCACAAGATTCAAAAATAATTTTATATTAAATATTACATCCTTTTGATGTCATTAAACTTACCGAAAAATGAAATGTATATTTTTTCTATTCACATAAAACCAAAAATATTTTATAATATTCTTATAAATTCAATGTTACCTTATTTCAGCATTCTAATTTAAAAAATGGAATTCAATATATCATGATAATTATAAAAAATGATAAACTTAACTTGTATATAGTAAAATACTTATTTATTAAAAATAATATTGGACAGAAAATGCATTGTAAAATTTTCAACACACTGAAAAAAATAAAATTATGTTTTCATTTATAATAAAAAAAGAAGTATCTTTAGAACACAATTTATTTTTAATAAAAATTATAAATAAAAAATTAGTTTAATATAATAATTTATGTCACTATTAAAACTAAAAAATATATCTGAGAAATTAATTTAGCAAATATCATGTCCATTTTTAAGTAAAACTATACTTAATTGAAAATGATGAAGTAATTTTTTTTTAAACAAAGGGATTACATTTTAATTTTCTAGGACCTCGACACATAACCCCTTATAAAACCTATATACATCTTAAGGGTTCGGTGTGTGATGGTGATATACTCTTGGTAGTTCCCTGATAACATCACTCGAGTGGAAAAGTACGATGATTTGAACATATACCATTGGCAATTTCCCTCAATCATAACATGTTAAAGATCAGGTTGTTCATGGTCAATATTGAATCCAAAAGACACTACCTTCCTCTCATGATCTGACAAATGGTCTTCGTACAATATGACTCTACTGAATAAGAACATTAATTGACTATTATTTCATCTTTAATTAGCCGTTATAATTTATATTTATAACATTAAAATTATTATTACGAGTATTTTTTCCAGTATTCATATTAACCAATGATCGTAATTTACCAACCATCATATAACAGTAAAAAATGGTCACATTTAAATTATACACCCTTCATTATTATAGGGAAATAATATTTTTGTGTAAAAAATAATAAAACACACATTTTCAACAAACACATATCATTCAAACAGTTTGGGTGGTTACAATTTCTGTATTATATACATCCTAGACTGAGAATTGTATAAATTCAATCTAATTTAGTGGAATAATTGAGTATAGATTAATTTTTTTGAGACAAGTAATGGTACCCATAAAAATTTTATCAATTTTATTTATATTTCTATATTGTTTCCAATATTTGTATATGGGAAATCATAACAAGCATGAACATAATTTTTTTAGTACTCCATTTATGGGTTTTCTACCTGAGAATTCTTATTCTATTTTTTATTAAAAAATACAGAGAATTACATGGATCACAGAATTTGTATGTACAACTAGTAAATACTCAACATATTCCCATGATTCTTTAGTCAATGATTCACCTTGATGATCTTTTTGTCTCATTCAGTTGGTTATTTGAAGGTCATTCAAACTAGAATGGTATTATGATGTAATTTAGGGTCTTCTAGATCTAACATTTTACTATTTTAGCTATTTTTATTTTAGTTTGAACATTCAACTAAAAAATTATATGTTCTTAGGGGATGGAATTTATATTTTTGTAGTGTAAGATATACTATCTAGAATCTTCTATCACTATAGTTTACTATATTCTAGCTCATATGTTATGTTTATTTAGTTTATATTACTTTGGCATAGACCATATGATCTTTTACCTTGTGGTATTTTTGATTAGAACGCATATTACTTTAATTTCATTGTCCTTAATTATGGAACTCTTATTATTTTAGTTTAGGATCTTTTTCTCCAACCTTATAATTTTTTTATTTTAGGTTCTATTATCTTAGACATTATTTTGCTATATTATATGTTCATATATCGCAGAATTTATATTGTTATTGTTTATGATATTTCTTATTAGACCATAAATTCATATAGTTTAGGGTCATATGGTTTAGAAATTATGTTGGTAGTGGAGGTTAATAATTTATGTAGGGTTTGAGAACCATGTATCCTTGATTAGATTCTAAAGAAAGAGTTTCCACGAAGGGTTTAGAAACCATACACTCTTAATTAATATTCCAATGAATTAATGATTATGAAAGGTTTTTGTACATTATGATACTGTATAATGAGAGGGATGAATATAAATGACGGGTCATGGAACCCTGCAACCTTAAATTAAAAGGTTGTGGTGGATGGAGAATGATTAGGGATACTAAGTCCAGTTTGACTATTGGAATATTGGTTAAGTAAGTTATAAGTAATGAATAAGGAATGGGGCTGATATACCAGGGTTGAAACACAATACTATAAGGTTTCAGGTTCTATTATGGTGTCTCACTGGCTCGCAATGATCGAAAGCCCTTAAATTTATGGAGTTGATTTCTATATTTGATAGTTTAAAAGACCTTATGCATTACCCTATAGGGTTTACATGAATGGTATAGAAAAGAGAATTCCCACTATTTTCCAAGGGAAAAAATTTATGATGACACATACTTTTAGGTGGTGAAGTTGGATATGGATCAAAATATATCTAGGAATGGTTATGGTACCCTAGGTAAGTTTATCAATTATTGTATAGGCTTGATCTATACACTATGTGGTCCCGAGTCATGTGTTATGGGCCATCATATGGTTTGCGAATGTGGTGTCATATTCCTAATATGAGAAGGGGTAAAATAAAAGTTTACAAAATAATGAGGTTGTCAAATCCAATTGAATAGTTTTGTTTTGGGGATCATAAATCATAGTTTAGTAATATTTGAGTTAATTAGAAGTGAAAAATTTCTTTTACAGGTCAACCATTGGTAATGCTGTGAGAAAAATATGTTCCACATGGTCAGGACAATAAATCGATGGTATAAGGGGAGCCCTCCAAGGATCTATGGGTCTATATGGGGGATCTAGTCACTATTACCATTATACTATGGGAAAGAGCTATGAGACAAGAATCCTAAGGTCCACGATGTTCCAAGAGAAGGATATCATATCAACTAACTAGTCACATTAGCTCATACTTCAAATATAGAATGTTTTTTCTATTAAAAGTGGATTATTCATGATGGGCATGATGACCTTAAAATCTTTCTAATCACCTAATGAAAATGAAATAATGGAAAGGATATTTGAGAAACAATTACTCTAATTTATTCTTGTACCAGGGGTTAAATAGAACATGGAAATTATTTTTTAGGGAAAAAATTGTGCCCTATGATCTTTAGTGATCATTCATTAATACGATAAATTTTTCTTAAAATAGGGATAAAATGAGTTTATTGTTCAAAAACATGACATTTTCTTAGCCTTCCTTTTTGTAGTTTTCAACCTGGAATGTTTTATGTATCTTTTTATTGTGTAGTTAGTGTGTTGGGATTTGGACCATCAAAGGATAATGTTTAAGGTAATACACTTTTGACCAAAGGTCTTGTAGTTTATGGTATTGATGAATGTGAACTTTTTCCTTATAGTTTAGCATCATCTGAAAAGGACATTGGAATTAACATGAATTTGTGCATGATACCTAAATGCATGTTTTAAATTTTTTGGCATAATATAGATATAGTGAACAAATTTTGTCCAATAACAGAATTATTGTTGATTAGCCATATATCAGAGCTATTATTGCACATATTTTATCTCTTGTAAATGTAAGGTGTATATAGATATGACTCAAACATAGGTAGAGTGAGCTTGTATGAAACAACCCTCTTTAAAAAATGTCTTGTGATGCTAATATTCTAGGATTACCTAGGATTCCATATTCATATTTTATGGTATTGAATAATTCCCTAATTAGGTCCTTTAAATTAGATCCCTTTGCATAGATGTGATCCATATACTAGGGATAAGGGTGACTAGCTCGTAGTAATTGTGTATTCATAGAGTATGTAGACCCAAATATAGAATGGTATGTGGATTAGATGTCGAAATCATGCTTTCAAAATGGGTATGATGAATAGACAGGTAACATTGAGGGAATTAGAATCCAATATAATATTATGGTTAATAATTGTATAATTTATAATTCAAGAATACCTATGTGAACTGTAAGTGGTAACTTGTAGGTACCTGTCAATTATGGGAATTTACATGAGCTTATAATGGTCCACACAATTTGGAAGAAAATGTTGGGTTGGGGGGATTCCTAGGATTGGAGGGTGTAATTAGAGGAGCCATTCCCTATTAGCAATCAACTGTGATAGATATCGAAGATCAAAGTATTCTGAGGTACATGGGGTTATATGATAAGGATATAAACTGAACGAACTAGTGGATTCATCTCTGGCCTCAAACATATGAAGATAGTTCATAAAAAATGAATGACATAAGAATGGATTGAGTTCTCGGAAGGCAACACCAGAATTTATTGATCATATTTCAAGGAAAGGATTAAATAATATGATTCTTTGATACAAAACCATTAAAGGGCATGATTTTTTCAATGTGAAGACCATTTTATATGTAGTCTGACATAATGAGACCAGTAAATTTACCATACAAATTAAAGTCATTCCTAGAGGATGTAAATGTTATATGAAGTTAAAATATTTAGAGTAAGAAATGGTCCCTAATAGAAGATATATATTGGTTGTTTCAGAAAGAACATTTTTACAGATTACCTATAGTCACATGATCCATGCTTAGTTTGAGAAACAAGGGTTAATTGTGAAATCAGTTGAGTTGCACAAGAGTGGGTCTCAAGTTGATTTCTTCATAGGTCCATCCAATATATACATTGGGATGCATTTTTTTTTCATTTTATGTGTTGTGTATGAACCCATTTTTTCTACGTGTCAAATGATAAAAATAATCAATTCATATATAATTATTTCATGATATTTCCATGATTAGGTCTGTCCCATATGCATATGGGGGATTTTTTTATTATTGTGGATTGAACTAGAAATAGAGATCATAGTTACTCGTTGTATCCTATGGTAACAAGAATGATGCTACACATAGTTCTTGAATGATAGACTCTATACATATCTCTGGCCTATAAGTAGATGTGGGAATTGTTTTAATTTGTTTTTTAGGTGGATATATGATTGGAGATCTGAGCATCACTATATACCATGTTATAAAAGAAATCAATCTATAATAGTTCATGAACATGAAAATTGTTATGTTCATTTGAACCATACATAGATGAGGGAATTGTTCCGGTTGTTTTTTGAAGCTCGACCCAATATTGAATATCCTTATGTCACAGTATATCATGTGATAAAAGTAATCCAGCCACACATATTTCTTGAATGAGGTACTCTCTAGAAAGGTCGGTCCCATATAGAGAGGTGGAAAATTTCTTATTGATTTTTTCAGCAAGACCTAGGATTGGAAATCAAGGAATCACCATGTATCAAATGATGATAGGAATCGAGCCACATGTATTTCTTGAACTGGAAAATCTCTACGTAGATCAAACCCATAAATAGAAGGGGGAATTATTCCAATTAAGTGATGTAGCATGGCCGATGATAGGAAATTTTTTTGACACTACATATCCTATAATGATAGGAATCAAGATACATGTATTTATTGTGTGTGAAACTCTCCGCATAGGATAGACCCATACATATAGGTGGGATTTTTCTGATTTACTTTTGTAACTGGACAAAGGAATGGAGATCTTTGTTTGACTATATATCATGTGATGATAAGTATCAAGACACATGTTGTTCATGAATGTGAAACTATAAAAGGGAATTTTGTTTCATTTTTGGGTCAATAAGGTCCCATTTGATAATAATTTGTAAATATGTGTATGGATAGGTGATGATGTATGTTGTGCCAATTATTGAAGTGGGGATGCTTTAATTGAGGTTCAGTAAAGATCCCACTTTGATTTTGAAAAAATATTGTGAACTAAATCTGATGATTGTGGAACTGGTCTTATGTTACAAGTCATTTATCAAGGTGATACATTGTTACAAAAATTTAGGAAGCCCATTAAATACTCAATTTCATGATTAAAGGAGTAAATATCCATCATTTGAATCTAAATGGACAAAGTTTATAAATCAAAAGATTGTTTTTGCTTATCCCCAATGAAGAATACTTGTGTTTAAAAGAGAACACATCACTCAAAATAATGATTCTATGAATTATTATTTAAATACATGAGGAATGAATAAATGATCCATGAATCATCCATGATTGGATTAAAGGTATGTATTGAAGATATTTAGGATTTATGATCTATAAAGAATGGATTGGATGAAGTTTGAAGATGAATAAGGATAAAGGAAAAATGCATGGTCTTTGAATGAAAAAGGGTGGTTTGGAATATTAAGTATGAATTCATACATAGTCTATATACTATGTACATAGTATCTATATTTACCTAAATAATATGTACAACCATTTAGACCAACTAAGCCCTCATATAACGCATATACGGGACTCGATGGTCTATCTTGCCTAAGGGGAAGGCCTTGAAGCTTGCCTGTATAAAGTACATGAGCATGCACGGAGGTGATCATGTACAGAGGATGCATTTTAGGATATACGATCATGCCTGAGGAGCAATGAGTGGGCATAGAAACGTGCCAGTAGGGTGAAAATGATACAGGGCGATACCATGGAGGTAGGAGGAGAATTGTTAGCTGAGGTTTCAGCAACTTTTATTATAAATGATCCACATCCCGTATCCCCATTTCAATGTGGGACGAGGTTTCAAAAATGTGGAGGTAATCCTATCTCTCCATATGAACCCATAGAAAATCGTGGTTGCACGCTTCATCAAGCATACCGCAATCTAATCCACACAGTCCATTACTGACCAGCGCTGATCATATGATCACCAATCATCGACACATATGTCTTCAACCTCAGTCCATCAGACATGAACCACTACACCAGAGATGATGTCACACCTTGTTTATTGACTCTCGACCACATTAAATGATCAAATCCTCTCTATTAGGATTGTCCAGATGAAATGATATCATTGATGTAATAATATATTCATACATGCATCTAAATAATTATATCACATGTGTCTCAAGAATCCAAAGGTTCTAGGCCTTGTCATGATGCTCGAGTTCTCAAATAGAATTCATTCATGTGTTCTCAAATGCATGCATGTGATTTTTTCACATTAATGAAGGATTCTGCATTGAATGGAAAAAAAATTAAATAACTAGCATATCATGAACAATGGTTGGAATTTTTTAAATAAAGTATATCATGGGAATTAAAAGTAGTGAATCCCATAAAATATCATATGGATATAAATGTGCATCCTCTACCTATAATAGGAGGAGTCCCTCGACTCATTCGAGGGTTGAAAACAATATTGAGAAGAGTTATTTTTTTTTGGAAAAATAGAGCACCTAACCCTGATAGTTTTCACGAATCCCTGATACATGAAGAAAGAAGAAGATCCAAAGACCTTAGATAGTTTCTATGCACTCTCAATGTTGTCTTGCGAAGGAGAAACACACCTCTCTGTGAAGAACCCCATGATCATGTCACCAGTTGTTTCGAACCGTCAATGTGTCTTCAAGAGGCGGTGATCTGAGGGGAACACAACCGGTTCAACACAACCTTGTAGTGATTTGTGATGACAGGCCCATGAACCTCTCTGGTTCTATGAAGGAGACTCGTGCACCCTAATCACAAATGAGGAGAAAATCGTGTCCTTCGATTTTTAATAAGTAGAAGAGCACCCTCATATTTTCATCTTATATATATAATGTTTTTAGGGGTTCAAATTTGAATAATAACGTAATTTCATGATGGTTAATGCTCTTTTGTGCTTTGTTTGATGAAGAAGAATCCCATGACCTCATGTATTCACAAAGGAGGATAGAGAGTCCATGTATATGAAGGTGCATTTATATGCATGAATTGAGACACCAAAGTGTGCATGATAAATCTATACATTGAATATAACCATTCGGGTGTGAAAAAGAGCACAAATAATGAAAGAGAAAGTGTGTGTGATCAAAAGAATTATACCCGTTGGGGTTTTCACACGTGCAAGAGAGAAGAAGAAGATTTTTCATGAATGAATGTATACTCATTGAAACATGGAGACACTTAAAAAATAATCAATATTTTTAGTGAACTTCTGTAAACAAGAAGACACAATTACATAAAACTAATTCATTAAGCACAATTGATAGAGATATCCAAAAAAATAAATTTGGATGTCATAAAATCCATGTAGGAAGTGAATGAGTTTTGAGACTGAAGATAGGTATTGTTAATGTTGATCTTATATCTGAGTTAACAGTATTTGAGAATCCAATAAGGAAGACATAGCTCATATTGTTCCGAATTATTCTTGAGTTCTTGAAGAGGTTGTGTGCACCATTTTCACAAACACAAGTAAGGACAGGTCTTCATAAAAAGAAGAAAGAATATCCTTAGCATTGTTGAATAGATGACTAATCAGAAAAGTGATCAGAGTTATTGAGAAAGGTCAACAGACCTTACAATTTCTGTTAAATATTCATTAAGAGATTCAAAATCATGTTTTATTCTGCATGCTCGTGAGGGAAGATATAAAGATCCATCCATAGTGAATCAAGAAACATCACTTGTGAAAGAAGAGAAGAAGAAGTCTTCAGTGGGACTCTGAACTAGGCCAGTGGGACTCTGGTAACACTGTGGGATGCTCTATAGAGAACCTCATGTGGGTCTCAAGTGTGATACAGTGTGGCTCTGTATTGACCATTTTAATTAATTTTCGGATTATAGTGGAGAATCTGTGTTAGGGAGAATAACGAACATAGCATAGAGTAGGCATTTTATTAAAGCCTTTTAAATCCATGTCTTTTATGCCTTTACATTTACAACATCATTTTAGGAAAGGATGAGCGACACAAGAAGAGTAGAGAATGTATTTAACCACCCATATTGGTTTAATTGAAAATAATTAATTAGAAAAAAGAATTAAAGGGATCACTGATTTACCCGCCCACCTTTTAGTGATTCACACTAATTTGGGCACATAAATTGGTATCAGAGGGAAGTTACCTCTAAAATATCCAAGGGAGTCTTTATGAAGTTCATATTTTAGGAGATGAGTTAACAACCTCAAATGGAGATATCTTCCAAGACATAGATGAACATATAGAAGAAACAATGCAATGAAGATGAAGAATAAGTTTAATGATAATCTACAGAAGGTAATTTGAAAGGTATAACATTTTATTATTCCTTTTATTATTATTACTGTTATGATAAAGCTTGTTCAACCTATAATGATGATAGATCAATTAGTGATCTTCATACTGTACTAAAAGTTCATCTGAGGAAAGTTCATAGAGATGGGGAAAGACACATTGATGCAAGAATTCATACTCTTCAATATTAAACCAGATGGTTGGAAAAAAATCTGACACCATGTAATATGCATTGGCAAAGAGGGTTTTTCAATACAACACTATCACAAAACATGTGAAGGAAAATAAAGAGACAATTCCTCTTTGTAATGACAGATATGATGAAGTTACTAAAAAAATTACAGGGAAGAATTTATGAGAAATAATTCTTTGAAATGGTATTTTTATAGGAATTACATGCATTTGAAAAGTTGTACAATGATTCTATGGTTTTAAAAACTGCTCAACTAGAAGACATAGATTACAAGGTAATGTAGCTAGAAAAATATTTTCAACAATTAAAAAATAAGCATGATGACCAAATGATAAAGATAAAATAGAATTTGGAATTACAGTTGAGATTAGTTTAGGATATGAATAACTCCATCAATATAAAGTGTTATATATAGATGTGATATTGAAGAATCAGTAGTCAATACAATTTGGAACCTCCCAAATATATAAAAGAATCGATACTTCCCCTCAATATTTCCTTTAATAATATGATTCCAAGAAGAATATCACATCATCCTCTAATCCAATGGAAACATCCTCCAAGAAGAAGGTATCCTATAACCCAGATATTTCTATTTCTACAAATGTATATGCATCTACATGTACAGTATCAATGATAAAAGGTGGGAATGTGTGGAATGATAAAAATGTTAATACATCCCTATAAATTTAAAGAATGGATACTAGGATGATTATAAAGAACAAATACCAAATGTATGCTCTAAATAAATAAAGGAAATTTTAGAAATAAGAATGAATTAAATCCAGATAGTTAAATACTTCAAGAAAAATTAGGTGATTTATTGGTTACTGTTGGTGTTGTTGGAAGTTTGGGCATCATGCCAACGATTGCGGGTATAATATTTTAGCATATGAAAATTATGAAAGGACTACATTCAGGGAAATAATATATGAAGAAGTGAAGAATCTTGTAAAGTAAAGGCAGATAATAAAGATGAAGAATAATCCGTGTATTAAGAATAGATTTGAGTATCTTGAAGACATCTAGGATAATTGAAATAGAAGTGGTCACGGTTACGATGAGTGTTGATCTAGTCCTACCATGCGTCAGGAAAACATTGAAAATAATTATTGACCACAAAAAAGGTAGTATACAGCTAAAAGAGTTAAAAAGACATCCATTGGAAATATTCAATACAATAAAGTCAAGAAAACAATAAAAGAAATTATTCCCAAAAAGATGTTCAAGACAGATTCCAATAATGTCATCTCAACAAATAAAATGTTCATCTATTTTGGAAAGAAAGTAAATACCATGGATCACTTCAAACAAACCATTGAAATGAATGGAAGAATGATGAAACTAAAAGGAGAATCAATCTAGAAGAACATGGGATTGATTGAAGATATTCCTACACATAATCATGATAAGGTTCCTAAAAAAAGGTAACAGAAGAAATTGAAGAATCCAGGTGGAATATCCAAATCAGAAAAGTATAAAAAAATGGTCTCACAACTACTATAAGGAAGGATCAAGATGGATGGACATCATGAAAAAAATGTGTAACTATTTTAATAGGCCAAAAAGAGATGCTGAATATTGAATAACATGCACCAGTGGAAGCTACTTCACTACTGGGAGAAGTAACGAAAAATTAATCCACACAAGTTGAAAGTAAATGAAAGTAATGAGTCCATGCTGACACTGAGTTATAAAAATTTCAAATAGGGAGGAAACCCCATCATGAAGAGTACCTGAAACTTTTGAGATGGATGGAAAAGGGTTCTTGTGAAAATAGAAAATTTTCACCCCAACTTCTTCTATTAAGAAGCTCACAAGTGTTCCATCTTATTATCTAATATTTTTTATACACATGTGCTTAAATTTTAGGCAATTAAACATGAAGGTCATCCTCAAGATGAAAATTGGGCGAATAAAGTGGAGAAATAGAATTTTGAATCATTATTCATGATTTAATAGTGACTTGAAGTGTTCCACAGTGGAATATTATCAATATGAAAATATTGAAGGTCATTTGATGAATATTTCAACCAAGGAAAATCAAAGGGAGTGCACCCCTAGAGGGGGGTATGATGGATATAATATCAAGGATTATGTCAAGTCATACCTTAAAATTCATATCATCTCAATAAGTTAAATTTGAGGTATTCCAATCACACTTTCATCCCATGTT
This sequence comes from Viscum album, assembly GCA_963277665.1. NCBI lineage: Eukaryota > Viridiplantae > Streptophyta > Magnoliopsida > Santalales > Viscaceae > Viscum > Viscum album. The sequence continues at coordinate 506,265 of CAUJRU010000250.1, forward strand.
CTAAATTGTACCTATCATGTCAATTAAAGGTGAGTGCTTTCTTGGTGAAAAGATGGGATGTAAGGGGGAGATTTATCTTTTCAAATAAACTTTTTACTATGTTTGGTGATGTATGTGCATGATTTAACATTTCATGGATAAATATGATTATTTTCAACCCCTTGGTAATGAAGAGAAGCATTTTGTGAATGATTTTACATGTATGGTTTTTTATGGACAATATAGAATATGTTTTTCATATATCTATTCTTTTTAGAACTAGGTTAGACCAAATAGACATAGAGTCGATCAACTAAAGGATATTTTCTATGTGAACCATGTGACATCATCCATCTCTCATAAATATTCAATATGATATTATTCAACCGGTGGAGAACAAGTTTTGAATAGATCCCACTACATCTTTTTCATTTGGTTTCCCATAAGGGGGGAGAAAATATTAGCACAAATATTGACCCATTTAATAAATTATTAAGTAATACTGACAACAAAATACAATGGGGGAGATTTTAATGTGTAGTGTTTCATTTGTTTCCAATAAGGTGTCAAGTGTCAAAATGTTCTCAATATGTGTATGGAATGGTGATGACAGAAGTTGTGCCATTGATTGAAGTGGTGGTTCTTAAACTGATGTTAGTAATTCTGGAAATATCCCACATTGATTATAAAAGAATATTGTGAACAAATTCTAAATATTGTAGAACTGGTCTTACGTTTGAAGAGTTATATCAAGGTGATACATTATTACAACACATGTAGAATTCATTCAATACTCAATTTCATGAGGAATGAAGTAAATATCCATCTGTTGAATCTAAATGGATGATTCTTATAAATCAGAATTTTTTTTTGTGTTGATCGTAAAAGAATATGAGAAGTTTTTAAAAGAGAAAACATCACTGACAACAATGATTCCATCCATTATTATTTAAATGCATTAGTAATAAAAAATTATCCATGCATCATCCATGAATGTATTAAAGCTATGAATTGATGATATTTGGGATTTATGGTTTAAAAAGAAAAGAAGGGATAATGTTTGAAGATGATGAAGGAGAATGTAAGCATGCATGAGATTTGAATAAAGAAGGTGGTTTGGAATATTACGTATGAATTCATACATAGTTTTTATACTATGTATTTTGTATATATCTTTACCAAAAAAAGGGCCAACCATATAGGCCATCTAAAGCCCTCACCCAAGGAATATACGGGAGCTGAGGGTCTATCGTACCTAAAGGGAAGGCCTCAAATCCTGTCTTCAAGAGGCACAAGAGAACACATAATTGTGAACCTGTGCATCAGATGAATAGTCAGCACTAGGAGCACCCCTGGGGAGCATAGAGTGGGCACCAAAACATTCTGGTAGGGTGAACATGATATTGGGCGGTACCAAGGAAGGAGGAGGAGAATTATGATCTAAGGCTGTGGTTGCCTGTATTATAAATGACCCACGTTACATATATTAATTTTGATGTGGGAGGGGTTTAAAAACCCTAGAGTTAATCTAATCTATCCAACTGAACTAATGAAAAATCACTACCACATGCTTCATCAAGAATCACATGATCTAATCCACACTATCTGTTATTGATCCATGATAATCCAACCATCACTGATCCTCCACACTAATGTCTTCAACCTCTGGCCATCCGATGATGACTAGTATGCCAGAGATTATGTCGTACATCATTGATATAATCTCATCCACTATTATTGATAAAATCATCTCCATTAGGATCGCCCGAAAAAAATGATATAATGAATGCATTAAAAGTTACGTACATGCATCAAAATAATTACATCATACATGGCCGAAGAAATATAATGTTCCAGGCCATGTGATGAAGCTTCTGGGCTCAAATATAATCATTTCATGAGATCTCAAGTGCATGCACGTGATATTTTTACATGAAATAGAGAGTCTGCATTGAATGGAATCAATCCGACAGAATTAGAATATCTTGACCCAAGATTTAAATGTTTTAAATATAGGATATCTCATGCATTCAAATATTTTAATCCCATGTAATATCACCATATTTTAAACGTGTATCCTCCTACTATAAAAGGAGGAGTCCCTCAACTCATACAATGGTCGATAAAAGATGAAGAAGATATATTCTTTTTTTTTAAAACAGAGCAGCTAACCCAGGTAGTTTTCAGGCAGCCCTGCTACACAATGAAGAATAATTGCAATCCTTTAAAAGGTGATAGGAACTCTTAATGTTGTCTCATCAAGGAGAACCACACATATGTGTGAATTAATCTGTGATCACATGAACGGTTCTTTCAAACCTTCATTGTTTCTTCCTATGGAAGTGATCTTGTGGGCGCAGAACTGGTGCTACACACCCTTGTAGTGATTTAAGACAATATACAACTGATCCTCTATGGTAATGTGAAGGAGACTCTCACGCACTTTATGTATAAATGAGGAGAACCTTGTTCCATTTAGTTTTTATGATGAAGAAGAAAACTATCTTATTTTCAACTTATATATATTCTGTTTGCAGGGGATCACCATTGAAGAATAAGGTGATTGCATGAAGGTCGAAGATCTTGTGTTCTTTTATTGAAGAAGAAGAAACTTGATCCATCGTGTATTAACAAAGTAGGATGGAGAATACCTGAATGATCTGTATGCATTTATATGCATGAATTGATACAACCATGTGTGAAAGAACAAGCCATACATTGAATATACCCATTCAGGTTTAACAAATAGAACATATCAAGAAAGGGTAAGTGTCTATTCTCAAAATACTTATACTCATTGGAGTTTTCACATAAGTTGGATTGAATAAATAGATTGTTCATAAACGCATGCACATGCACACTTGAAGATAATTAAAATATAAATCATGATTGTTAGTCTACATGTGTAAATAAGAAGAATCAATGCCATTAAACTCATTCATTAAGCAGAATTGATTGTGAAATAAAAAAAAGAATTTTGGATGCCATGTAATCCATGCATGAAGTGAATGATATTTGAGATTGAACCCAAGGAGAGTTAAAGAAGATCTTATATATTATTAAATAGTATTTGAGAATCCAAGAAGGAAGACATAACTGATATTGTTCCTAATTTTTCTTACATTCATAAAGTGTCTCTTTGAACCATTTTCACACACACACAAGTGTGGCCATGTCTTTTTCATAAGAAGAATGAATTGGTTGAGCATTTATTAATTGAGGACTGATTAGAAAAGTGACCAGAGTTATTCTAAAAGGCTAGCAGTCCTTACCAATGGATATTGAAGATTCTTGAAGTGATATTTGAGAAATTTTGATTCAACATGCTCTTTAGGGATGATCATAAGATTCATGCAAAGTGAATCAATATGCATCTCTTGTGAAATCCAGGAGGAAGAAGTCTTTAGTGGGACTCTAAAGAATACAAGTGGGACTTTGGTAACACCATGTGAAGTAGAATAAAGAACCTCTTAGGGGACTCAAGAGAGATAAAGTATGATTCTGAATCAACGATTGTAATAACACATCTGATTATATTGGAGAATATGTGTTGGGGAGAATAAACAACAAATCAAGGAGTAAGTCTTTTAACTAAACCTTTTAAATCCCTGTGTTTAGTGCCTTTACATTTACATCATCAGTTGAGGTAAGGATGAGAGAAACTGTAAGAGTATATCAAAGCTTTAACCATCTATATAGTTTTAATTGAAAACAATGAAGTATATAAAATAAATAAAGGGATCACTGATTCACCACTCTCCCTTTTAGAGATTAAAACTAATCTGGTCACTTAAAAATCACTTTGTAGTTAAGACCCTTGTGAATAAGGGTCATCATTCCCATTTATTATTGCATCTAATCCCAAGATTGAGGATATGAGAGTCACATTGTATCGTATGATAATGTAATAACACCACACTTAGTTTTTGAAAAACCATGTTGTTTAACATGAGCCAGTAATGATAATGTTTCCCCAAATTAGAAATGAACCGCTTCTGCTAAACACAAGAATAGAGATATAGGTTTCACAACATATCCTGCAGTGGTATGAATAAATCCACATGTAGTTATTGAATAGAGTTGTGGAGGGATTCCAACACAAAGGATAAGGAACCTCTCTTTTGAGTTCTATAGTGATGCACATTTTTATTCCATGTATGAGATAACAACTATGGAGTTTAATGTCATGTTGCAAGGAATTATAATGTTCCATTAATAGTATTGTATATAAGGCTATGTTAATACTGTCATGGACAAAAATTTCTTGATCATGAATCTATGCGCTTATCAAAATTAAGATGGTCACATAAGCAATGATTGGTGTGAGAAACAATGAATATAAAATGATTAATTTTCCAGATATAGGTGATTTAAGGAATCATAGGGTAATTCTATATAATTTGGTGGCTAGGACATGATATCAGATCTTGGAATCCCAATGAATCTCATCAAATTGAGAATCATTCCATTCATAAGTATGGAAAACATTGTATTTAGTCTCTTATGGAAAGGACATTATACATGAATTTCAATTCCATTTGGTAAGCATGAAAGTGACATGACATGATATAACATAATTTTTTCAAATCCAAGTAGTTTAACATCATGTGGTAAGGAAGAAATTTAACCATTAAAAAAATAATTGTTGATCATTGTCACATATTTTGATGTCTTATGATCCAGATGAATGTATTATTGCTGGACATAGGACTAATGATATAGGTTTCACTAAATATCTAGTGAAAGTAGGAATAGATACACACAATGTTCTTCTATGGGGAATTATCTATTTGAATATAACATAAAATCAAGGATAAGATCACTTTATTTATCTTCTGTACATATCTAAATTTTTTTGGTGAGTCATTAGTGAGGAGATTCATCCCTTGAAGTTTAACACCAATCCATTTGTAAATCATCCTTTTATTTTAATGTCATGTGGTTAGTAACATTCATACAATTTAATATCATGAAACTAAGATATGTTATTATATTTAATGTCATGTGACCAAGATGAGAGACATTGTGTTGTTTAATGTATTACTTCCATGTATTGTTTTTTACAGTTTAATTACATGTGGTAATGATTTGTTATGTTTTTTAACATCACCAAAAAAGGATTTTGGGAAGTTGTTATATATAATATATTGCTATATAGACTTCATATAATGTGTGGGGTCCATTATCATAGATATTTCATTAATTCCTAGATGTTCATTGGGTAATCATAGGTGATGTGCAACCATACCAGGGTTCAATATGAGCATTTTGATATAGTTCCAAGTGATCTCATATCAATGCTTCATTATAAATTCAATACACATATATTTATACGTGATAGGTATTGTAGAACTAATCAATGTAGGCCAGAGGTATTATTTTATTCCCAAATTCACCCACCTAATCACTTTGATGGTGATGGAGTCACTTTCCTCAAATACATGATGAGAATTCCAAAGGACCTCATCCTCTTCATCCACCTCTGATTTTGTGGAGGAATTATCATATATTGATTGAAATATGGGTGTGTCTCTATCACTGCTACGATGGGAGATGTCATGGTAAAATACAATGTCACCCATAACATCTAGAGTTGTCCCAGAAATATTCTAAAGCAAATTATTTCATTCATGTTTTCACTAAAGAAATGAGGAGAGTAGGCATCTAGTATTAAGTCTATTAACTAAATCAGGTCTATGCATTTCACAGAATCACCATCTAGTGTACTCAACAGATTTACATGGTGGTCCCCAAGCCATTGGTGGCTGTAACCTATATATTTTCATCTAGAATTGGTTATTCCCCCTCCATTTTAATGAAACATTCCACATCATATGTGGCTTCAAAAAAATAGGAGTAATTGTCATTATTTAGTATTATGTTTTTTATATTTATGGGGTATCTCTAATAGGAATAAAATATTGAAGGCATTAACATGTGGGTTTGATGACAATACCTTTGGAGTAGGACATTATATGTGGTGTCTTATGGGATTACCATGAACTCAACCTTAGTCGTGAAAACCCCAAATCGAGTCTTGAACTTGATCTTCCTGAGAGGTCTTTACTCACTGTTATTATACATTTGAATGGTTCTCTCTATTGTAAATAAATTCCTCTTTAAAAATTGAAAATGATTATGGGTCTAAATTGGGTAGAGGTTGATCCCAAAACCATTTTTAATCAAATACATTCATATTTTGACATTATAAAGCACGTCTGAAACATATTATGGTATGATATGTTCCTGGATGACCAATGTTTTTAATTATTTATAAATTAAATTGTAAAATGGAATTTTTATGTCATATTATTCTCTTAGAAACCCCTAGATATAGTGAATTCTATTATAAACTTATGTGGTCTCTAGAAATCATGGGTCAATATCTCTCTTGGTTCTTTTGAAATATGGAAAGAATATTGGATTTTATAACATCATTCTATTATTGAAAAAATATTCTAGAGATTAATATATTTAAAATTTTATTTCCATATTGATGATATTTGATTCATGTAGTTTAACTTCTTATAACTGGGATATTGTCAAACAGTTTAACTTCATTTTACTACAACATATCATATCGTTTAACGTCATGTGACTATGAAATATCACAAATTTTAATGTCATGTGACTAATATGTACCATGATGTTTAATATTGTTTGGATATAATTTTTAACATAGTTTAACATCATTTTAATAGGATTTATCATTCCACAACTTATCAGGAGGCTGTCATTCTATTATTTGATAGTGTTCAAAGGAATATTATGTATAATACTACTATATTAGGATCCTATAACTCTATAAACCCATCATTTACATGATTCTATAACCATTATTTAAAGGTAAAGAAAATATCTAAGATGTTCTAAAGATGTTGGTTATAGGGGAAACTTTTCATGGCTTATAATCCACTCTTCACCAGACTTCCTCTTTCCTGATAGTTTTAGTTAACCATTATCCATGGAAAAATTAAATTACTCATGGACATATATTTATTGGAAAGTATATTACATATTATTTTTATAATCAAGAGTTGAGTTACCATAAAACTTCTATCCCATATGCTACTTATTCATTTATTTTCATCAAAAAAATTTCGTGTTTGGAGTATAGGATGAGGATCCCATGACTTCATTGGATTAGGGGTAGGTTTTGAGTCATTGGGATATTGGATGATGTAGATTCTCCCCACTGACTAGTATATGTCTAATCTCCTAATCGATTTGTCTTAATGATTGATGCCATATGGTTTATAAAATACCCTCAATTATGGGGTGTAAAATATGAAAAATTCTCTTAGCCTAGTATGAAAGTGGTCTTTAACATATAAAAATTCCCCCTGATCTATGGAACATGGGGATATGGAATAATTTCTTGATTTAACCTATTTATGGAATGAAAAACAATTAAATTCCCCCTTCCCATTTGGTAGGGGGCTTCAATATAAGTAATGCTACTTTAGTAAGCTGATATTATTTTTTTCTGGGTTAGAGATTCCAGGATCATTCCCAAAATTATTTCATAGAGATCCCTATTATCTCATTGGATTTGAGAAATATGTTGCTATTTTGAAATTGACTTGTCACCCTTAGGGGAATAACTGGATGGATCCATAACAATACTATCTCTTTTGTTGATGGTAGGTTGAGTGGATAAGGGAGTGAATCTCAATTTGGACCCCATATATGGAATCCATTGCAGCCACTATCCATGTTCTCCCTAGAAATTTACCTCCGAAGTACCAACATGGTCAATAATAACTTCTGTAAATGTTATAAAGAAACCATTGAGCCCTTCATTTCCTATACCGAAGGAAGATGTTTGTCCAACCTACGGATCCTTAGAAGACTATACGAGGGTATGTTTATACAATTAAATTTTTTGATCATCTAGATCATGTGATAATTCATTATATCCAACTAATGTCATATTAATAGACATAAGAAGGATGGTACTCCTCCTCAAAAGAGTTTCTATTATGATAAGTTGGTGGATGATATTCTATTTTCTAGGAATGTTTCCACTAAAATTTCGAGGGATTGTTCCCAATATATTGTTATGGGGGTCAGTGATAGTATTATTTGGTGGTTGGTTACCATAGTGATAATTGTACTTGGGTATAATATTATAATAATTCCCCAATCCCTATGGGATGAGGTGCTTCATAGGTTTCCAAAACCACCAATTCTAGCCATGATAATGTCAATGGATTATAGATTATGATGACATGGGATTGATTCCAGTGCACTGTTAAGATAAACTGGTGTGCCATATAATGATTGTTCAAAATAGGGATATAGGCATTCCCGATTCTACATTATTTGGATACCCATGACAGGTTCACTTACTATATGCACCATTTTGGATGGTTAGTGTAGGCATAACATCCACTATAACTCATTATGGAATAACACTCACATGTTAATGAAAATTACCAAAATATATAGGATACATCAAAGGAATCCCTTGAAAGATTGATATGACATGATTATTACCATCATATTCATCCCTTATGTAGGGATGTTATGTTATGATACACTATAGTAATAAGATTCTAATGTGATTGAAAGTAAAAAAACTACATCCATTCCTATGGCCAATCCATGAAAGGATGAACAGAGATAATTCACCCCTATTAGATTTCATATTTGTTTTCCATACCAGGATGGTTCAATTAATTTTTAAATCCTTGACCAATATGTTCACCAACTGGCATTGGAGGTGTTGTGTTGGTGACTGCATACGTCAGGGCCTCAGGGCCAAATAAGCTAATTCAGCGATCTCAGAATCCATTGTAACATTAAATGGTGTCATTTTTATTGTAATAAAAAATAATAAATATTAAAGATTTAATAAGAAACACTATTAGTGAAACATATTATATAGGTGTATATGTTCAATCAATAACTTTCAATGATAAAGGATAAAGTGGTAGTCCCTCATTTATATGAATGATTAAGTGGAGTCAAAAATATATATTAGGTTCATCATTTTGTTTCCAAAAAAATGTGGAACAAAATAAACTCACGGGTAACTAGAAAAAAAATCATATTTTACATGTGAAATGGATTAAATAGTTAAATTATTTCATTTTGGGATTACAATTTTTTCCTGGAAAAATCTAGATCGGTATTTTTCTAATGGTCAGCTTTGGGTGATTGAGGGTGCTTGCACAATAAATTTCACTGGTATTTTTTTTATTTGACAAAAAATCACAATACATCCCACATCTATAACTTAGTACAACCCATCATTCCAATGGAAAGAGACCCTTTGAAGTTTCATACCCATCATTGTTTGGGAACACACTTTGGTCGAAATGATGGGTGATATGGATCATCACACCATTTTGTAGGGAAATATTACCATCTATTGGAATATCTTATAGATTTATGATTTATTCTCTAAATAATTAACCAGACTATATACTAGACTAAGTACCCCTAGGTCAATGCCTTTATTAAGACCATCTGTTATTGAGAAAAACTGTGTGTTTTCCACGAGTTCTCCATTACAATCTTATTCATTTATGATGATTTAGTTTATATCCTTGTTCATAAAATCTATAGTTTATTTATATCAAGGGAGAATGTTGGTGTCTTGGAGATGGGAATGAACCACTATGATTCATCCAACATATCCTCTAGTAATAGAATCAAAATCCACAGAGTTTGTTTGATATGGTTAAAGGGCACGGAACTAGACTGATCCATGCAAATTAACATCATTGAGATATGATATAAATATAGGGGTCGATCCTAAAGGATGTGTCCATTATTTCATATTAAGATAAAAATTAGGTTCATGTATTTCATGTATGTGACATTAATGGTGTGACAATAAAGTCATTGGGAGGTACTTATGCATAAAAGGCCTCCATAGATTTCTTAATTCAGAGATCATCCATTTGAATGATGTTGATATGTAGTCATAATTACAAAATAGTTATGGAAACACATTGGGGGAATTATCATCATGAAATTTTTATAATCATAAAAAGTATCTAAGACCACATGAGTAAAGACGGTGTGAGAAAAATTATATAGTGGGGGAACTGATACGTTTCATGAGAGTATATTTGTACATGGATTACACATTTAAGTTTACCTTTAAAAGGAATGACTTTTGGTCTCAGAGAAGATATGGTACAAATATCATGACCTTTAAAGGTGTCTAATATATCATATTTTATAAAAGCATTATGTGTAATTGTAGTTTAGTATGTTCCTAACTCACTGATGGGTTTGAGGTATTTGGGAGCATGGTCGGGGATTACACATAAAATAATATCCTCGTATGATCCCACCTTTCATATAATGATGGAAAATAAAATATGGAAGACTTGTTAAAGAATTTTGTTTCATAATTTAGGAATAATTAGGATATGAAGGAAATGACACCAGGCTAGATTCTATTTTGATCTTGGGCCTTAGGATGTCATCCTACATATCCTGGGTTTGGAAAGAATAATATTTCCCATAGTTCTGTAACCCCATAACCCATTGATGGGTTGTGGTGGGTTTTTACCCTGAGACACATTATTTTCATCTCTGAGTTTTTAGATTTCAAGGGACTTATACAAGTATGGATGTACTTTTTAATTCTTATTCTTTGTCTTATGATACATTAAACAGAGATTATTACGAGAAAATGTCATTTTATGATTCTTGGTAGTAAATAGAGGGATCTTCAGAGAGAATTGTTTGAAATAGGTTCATGAATATCTATCCCTAACCCATTAAAAATATCCCCCTTATAATTTGGGAGTGTAGTCAATGGTTTCTGGTCATGGTTTTACATGGTATATATCCGAGTATGACCACCTGATTGAGATTACATATAATAGGTTAGTATTTAAATAATTTCTTGTAAATATTCTTTGCATGTCTTTATTTACTGATGGACATGTCATGGGGGATATACTAGCTTGGAATAAATAAACAATGTCACGACCCGTCCTCGGGGCCCGTGCTGTGACTACCCCAAGCCCGCCTTCCATAAGCCAAGGGCTGGCGACTAGCAGCAAAGGCATAAATCCCAATAACTGGGAAGGCATTTCCTTTATAAAAGTAAACAAAACACCATAGAGTACAACCAGAAGCGAAACACTAAGTACAAAAGAATGTGCTGAAAAGTAAATGGGACAGAATACAAACCCAACTGAAAGTACATCTACAACTAAAACAAAGTACAATAGAAAAAGACAACAGCTGGAAGAACGAAAGCGGCTGCTGGGTCATCCTCCTTGGATCCTACCTAAAGGGTAGGTACAAATAGCGTAGCTCCTGGATCGTCCACCACGGATCCTACCTGAACGGTAGGTACAAATAGTGCAGCTACTCAATGCTCTCACCCATCAACCACCTCTGTGTGTCGTCTCGTCGTGAAGTCCACAACCGGATACTGACTCGTCGTGTGGTCCACCTCCAGGTACCGTCCAGTCCTCGAACACTCGGCCTCCGTCAGCGCTGCCCGTCGTCTGCAACCAACACAATGAGGTGCGGGCATAGCCCGTGCATGGGTGAGTATAACGATACTCAGTAGGGACCCCGAGACCCTCAAGGTCTCACTAAAACAAACAAGGATAACCACAAAGAAGATCTCAACAGATAACCTCTACATAGGTATATGCCCATGCATATACCAAAGTTATCAAGTAACTCATCTCAATCATGAGGAAAACACCAAGATCATTAAATCAACAGATAAACACTACCCAGGTATATGACCATACATATACCTAAGTTATCAAGTGACCCATCACAATCATGAGGTAAACACAAGGGTCAAAAGTCTCAGCTCAAACCAGGATTTTCATTATCGAAACCGTAACTGCTGAAGAGCCTCGTCTCTAGAGTGTACAATGGTCCTGTCACGACCCTGAGGTACTGCTCACTAACCTATGACTGCTGAGGTAATCCTCCTGTCGAGTACCGCGGGCTAGCCACCCAAACACAGTAGTGCTTCCCGCTGGGGTATGCCACCCAAACACAGTAGTGCACACCCCCTAGTAGCCTGCATAGGTACTCTCCAGACGAGTACAACGGGTCTGCACTATCACAAACGTAGTGCTCCGTCCGCCATGGGTCTTCACCCAAACAAATTAATGCTCTGTCCACTGTGTTAATCGACTCACTCCAAGTCGAGTTGGTCAAGCGGTCGTCAGGTCTTAGTCGACTACACGGTCTCCGTACTCCGTAAGCTCAACTCAGGGAGGGTCTGCACCATGAGCTATAGGTCGATAATCCATGTATCTCAAAGTCCCACTAAGAAGTATCTCAACGGACCTCCTCATCATAGGGGTCTCAACGCAACAGACAGTGCGTCAATCGGACGCCCAGTCTGTTAGATATTAGCCTTTTTATCCCAGGGGCCCGGTTGGTTTCATGTGCGAAACAACCCGGCCTTATCTCAACTGTACCCCTAACTCTCATAGGGTATACTCATAGGGACGGTTTCTCAACATGATCACCAATGTCGCTGACGGTTTGTCAAACGGACGTCCGGTCTGAAAGATATCAGATTTTCCTTTCCAGGGGCCCGGTTGGATTTCGGATACGATCCAACTCGGCCATACACCAACTGCATCCAAACCTCGGGCAAAGTAAGCCAAAATTTCCGTCTCATCATGAGGAATTCAACGAGATAGATGGCGCGTCAATCGGACGCCCGGTCTGTGAGTAATTGGCCTTTTTATTTTAGGGTCCGGTTGGTTTCCTGAGCGAACCAACCCGACCACACTATGACGGCATCGAAACCTCAAGAGAAGTAAGTCAAAAGTTCCGTCTCATCAAGAGGAATCCAACAAAGTCGACGACACATCAATCCGACATCCGGAGCTCAAGATATAAGCGTTTCCGTTCTGAGGGCCCGGTTGGTTTCGTATTCGAATCAACCCGGCCGAACCCAAAGTACTCCAAAACCTTGAGAGTAATATACCAAAATGACCGACTCGATCCAAGGATCGCATCTCAACTGACAGTGCGTCGATCGGAGGTCTGTAGCCTAAGATATAGGCAAAAGACCTAAAGGGGTCCGAAAATGGGGGGTCTGGGCCCGGACCGACCTGGTTGGGCGCGGCCCAGCTCGGCTGGCATGCCCCGGCCCAGCCTGGGCGCGGCCCGGCCTGGCGGTCCGGCTGGGCAGCTCGGTCCGATGCGCTGGCTCGCTGGCACCGGCCAAGCGGCCGTGCAAGGGGGGACCGTCCCCCTGGATGAAACCGCGGCCCCCGTGTGGGGGTTGCTCCCTATCAACGGATGTGGCGCGATGCCTTTTCCCGCTGGTCCCGTGTGGCCGGGAAAGAAGTCGCCCGCCGCCCTGGCTTCAGGCGTGGCGGCCCCATCCCGGTGGTGCGCCGGGCGCCACCACCTCTTGGCGGTCGCCCGGTGCTGGCCGTCGTGCCGGTGCAGCGCGCCAGCGGAGTCCTCTGCGGACCACCGGACGTGCTCCGGTGGTCCGTTTTGCTCGCCGCTTTCGCCAACGGTCCTCCCGGGAGCCGTCCTTCACTGCGGAGGCTTCAAAATTAACTTGAAGCCCCGTTTTTCTTCACCCGTCAATCCGCCCACAACAATCAATCAGGGGATTCTTCAATCACCTCCGTGGCCCCGACTCCGGTCGCGGTTTCGTTCAACCTCAACGGCGCGGCGCGACGGCATCACGCTTCTTCGCCGTATCTTTCTCATGTCCACACGATGTCGTTGCACTCTGCCATCTTTGTTCGTGCCACATTGAATCAAAACAACAAAGGGGGAGGAGAGTTTACCATGTTCGTACGGTCCGACCTCCTCCCGTTAAGTTGGTAACAAGCGGCCCAAAAGACGAAGAACAACAAGGAATTTTCACGAACAAAAGAGAATCAAACCAAACTGTTTTTCCCCGAAACAGATTATTCCCAGCACGCATGTAAAATTTTCTCGTACCAATTAGGTAATAATTTGATCCATGTTCTTTGTTTTCTATAGAAAGAAATAAATCAAGGGAATAAAATCATTCTCAAACATAATTCCCTACCTCAATGTTGTCGTCGAACGCGAGTTCGTCGCGTCGCAAAAGGGGTTTCGTGGAAGAAGCGTCACGGAAGAAGTGTCGTTGATGTCATGGTACATGGCGTCGTGTCATCGATCTCCGAGGCTTTGGAGTTCTTCATCGTAGATCGGTGCTTTTTTCGGATTCTTCGCGTTCTTAGTCGAAGAAGAACGCTTTCCTCCAAATCCTCTCCACGCAACAAGTTCCAACAGAAATAAAATAAGAGTTATCTTATTTTATTAACATGCATGACACGTTTGAATTCAAAAGAAACAAAAAGATCAATTAATTCAATGAATTAATTGTAACGATTTAATCGCCCAATTTAATGAGGCGTTTCTTAACCAGAAAAACGTAAGGTTGACTATCATTAAAGAGGGGTTTTCGCTGGTGCGTTACATAGAGGGAAAGAAACAGTGGGGCTCGTGCGGGCCCCACCTCAAAAATATCCTATCATGTTGGTAGGATATCGTGGGTCCCACCTTATCCGCTCAACCTGGCTTAAGTGGCTTTATGTGGCTTTAAGTGAAATAAAACAAAATGTCACACCACTTTTATTTTATTTCTTAACTTAACCCCAAAAATTAAAAAGCACACCCGAGAAAATGAATGTCTGGAAAAGGAGTTTCTATGCTAATATCGGCGCTGCGAGTTCATTGGTGCCCTCAGAATTCAATTCCGAGCACCGGTTCAAATGTTAGAAAAACCTGCTCGTTCGTTCACTGAACGTACCTGAGCCTAAACTTCATAAAATGATTCCGGGCACACCGGGCCTCGGAATCAGGTTCCGTCAAAAACTACGTTCTAGTAAAATTCCAAAGAAAGTTAAGAAAAAAATTTCCTTGAAATTTCTGGGTTTTTACATTACTCCCACCTTAGAGATTTACGTCCTTGTAAAGCTTTAACACAAACAAGGGTTAAAAAAGCGGTACTAAGAACGCATCTGAGCCTTCCCCTCCCATGGGCTCACCTGGAGGTTCCCGTGCTGCCCAAGAAAGTGAACAAGAGGAATCAACCATCCTCATAGGACCACCTATGTCGATCCTCAATCCCCACTGGAATCTCAGCGTAAGTCGCCCTGTCATCGACATCCATCCCCCTGAGTTCGATGATGTGTGAAGGATCATGCACGTATCTCCTCAGTTGAGATAAGTATAAAATGTCGTGCACCTGGTGTAACTAAGGTGGATGGGTCAAGCAGTAAACCGCCACACCTACCCAGCTGAGGACCTAAGAAGGTCTTCTGGACCTCGGAGATAACTTGCCGCCTTGGCCACATCTCTGTAAACCTCGTCGAGGTGATACCCGTATAAGGACGTGTTCGTCATCCTAGAACTCTAGAGGTCTATAATTCTTGTTAGAACTGAAACTCAAAACAACTAGTGCCACGAGGGTAAGGTTGACCGACTCAAGTGTGATCGGTCGCACCCTCCTGTGCATGAGTTTATTCTGTGCTTCCTGGGGTATCCTTTTCGCCGACCAAGGGAAACCCATCACGACATAGTAGTTAAACTACAACCTTTTTGTCTAATTCCATCAATCTATGTATGAAATGTGATTGCCCAGTCCATACTAAAACCAACGTCATAAGGCCTCGATGCTGCCACTAAGATATTCCAACCGAAAATGTCACCTCGAGGGTCTGACCACACTTTCGGCGTATGTGTGATTATCGAGTCTCCTCCCAAGGTATCTCTAGATGTGAGGGTCAAGTCTACGACTTACCGGAAACTCTAGGTCTGTGACAAGATTTGTGGAAGGAAGTAATGATTCATATCGACGTCTGTTACTACGGAAGCTAGTAGTGGATACAGACTATCCCTTGAATCATTCTTAGAGACATTGGGTCAGTCTCCCTGACCGCAAGCGGATACACTCTTCCCCTGTCCTCCAGCTCCCTGAGACTGGTGGGGACAACTCAGGAGGGTGGTTGTAGCATGTTAAAACGTACACCACCACATGATGCTCTCCTAGCTCTGCCTCCACGTCCGCTTCTTCGCAGACTCATCTCTCCTTGAAGCATCCACTTCTTGAAACGTTTAACACTCCCGAGTATCTAAGACTGGCGTCCGTTTCATGTTTCTACTATAATATGCAGTCGTCATCCGCTCCTGGATTATATGCACCTTCTTTGCCTATGATCTGAAAGAGCTGCTAAAATTTCTCCATTGAAGAATAGAGAAACTCGGTCTCATCCCATGGATAAACCATGTCTATTTCCTAATACAGTCAATCCGGACATGAATGATATATTCATGCCATGGATGACGTCGTAAGGCCTCGACGTTACTACCAAGAGATCCAACTGTCACTCTCGCCTCCAACGGTCGACTGACACTGTCGGCATCAGTGTGAGGTCACTGGGTCTCCTCCAGTAGAAAACATGAATGTGAGGGTCAGGTCAACAGTGTTAACCAAGACCACTCAGTATCAACCAAACAAAAGGATAGGAAAGAAAACATCACAAAGATAAGTGTCTTTTTATTTTTGCAGCTCATAGTACAAAGACACGAATACAACAACAACATGGAACTAGAAGTAGAAGGGCCGAATCCACTAGTTCCACTCCTGTCCACCTGCTCCCGGAGCTCTAGTGCCTTGTCCACTGCTCAACTATTGTTCAAGCACCCGCCGCTGCTTCTGCCTCAGTGGCTCCTCCAAAGCCTACGGATCAACTGTACAAGGAGTCAGATAGTCACGTGCCAGGTGACCCTTCCTGCTGCATTCATAACACTTCCTTCTCCTCGTATGGCTGGCTCTGGTCCTCTTGGACCTCTGCATCATCTTTCTACTGCCCACAGATGACTCGGCTACTGATTGAAAACCTTGCGGCAAAGGTTGAAGCTCCTGTACACGCTCAGGGTGTAGAGATACTAGAACAAACTCCACCCTAAAGAAGGTCTTGAAGTATTCCCATGTGAAGGTCATCCCGTCCCAATATTGGAAAAAGTGGCTCCACCACCTGCCTGCTGCTGCCTAAAGAAGGATGGAATAAAAGATCACCATGAAGCCTGCTGGTGTCCCCACTAGCCTGAATACTCTCACCATAGCCTCCAGCCAATACTCAGCTGCCTGCGGGTCCGTCTCTCCCCGGAACCTAGGTGGCCTCTGGCGCTGGAACCCGCATAGTGCACTCAAGTGGCGTGCATCGCCTACTGTTGGGGCTGGTGGCATCGGTGGCCCAACGTATGGAAGTACCGCTGGTGCCTCCGTTGGTGCCTCAACTGCAAGAGGGCCCTGTGCCGAAGCCTCGTCGCTCGACAGGCTGTCAGTACGCACATCCCTCTGGGCTCTAGCTGATTTTCTGTGAAAATTCATCTGGAAAGAAACAACGTGACACGGTCAAACGTTTATACCTGGTGAGCTGACCTGGTTTGGGATGACTTGGTTTGAGCTGACTTTTAAAAACATCTGGAAACACACACACAATCAGTGTTTTCGTGCCCAATGTCGGAAATCAGTTGTCAGGGTCCTGTTGTATGGATACATCGGCCGCCCGCACCAACACTGGACTCCATGAAACGAAGACCATACTCAGTACCCTTAACACTATTGCTTCACAGAAAGAAAATATCAGAGTTATATGTTCTGCGGTAGAACCGACTCCTCTGGTACCAATTTTTCATGACCCGTCCTCAGGGCCCGTGCCGTGACTACCCCAAGCCCGCCTTCCATAGGCCAGGGGATGGCGACTAGCACCAAAGGCGTAAATCCCGATAACTGGGAAGGCATTTCCTTTATAAAAGTAAACAAAACACCATAGAGTACAAGAGGAAGCAAAAAACAAAGTACAAAAGAACGTGCTGAAAAGTTAATCGGCCAGAATACAAACCCAATTAAAAGTACATCAACAACTGAACAAAAGTACAAAAAAAAGACAACAGCTGGAAGAACGGAAGCTGCTCCTGGGTCGTCCTCCTAGGATCCTACATGAAGGGTAGGTACAGATAGCGCAGCTCCTAGATCGTCCACCACAGATCCTACATGAAGAGTAGGTATAGATAGCGCATCTCCTCAATTCTCTCACCCGTCAACCTCTTCTGTGTGTCGTCTCATCGTGAATTCCACCTCCGAATACTAACTCGTCGTGTGGTCCACCTCCGGGTACCATCTAGTTCTCGAACACTTAGCCTCTGTCAGCGTTGCCCGTCGTCTGGAACCAACACAATGAGGGGCAGGCATAGCCCGTGCAGGGGTGAGTATAAAAATACTCAGTAGGGACCCCGAGACCCTCAGGTTCTCACTAATACAAACAAGGATAACCACAAAGAAGATCTCAATAGATAACCTCTAAATAGGTATATGCCCATGCATATACCTAAGTTATCATGTAACCCTTCTCAATCATGAGAAAAACACCAAGACCACGAAATCAATGGATAAACACTACCCAGTTATATGACCATACATATATCTAAGTTATCAAGTGACCCATCTCAATAATGAGGTAAACAGAAGGGTCAAAAGTCTCAGCTCAAACCAGGATTTTCATTATCGAAACCGTAACTGCTGAAGAGACCCGTCTCTGGAGTGTACAGTGGTCCTGTCACAACTCCAAGTTACTGCTCACTAACCTAAGACTGTTGAGGTACTACTCCTGTCGAGTAACGTAGGCCATCCACCCAAACACAGTAGTGCTTCCCGCCGGGGTATGCCACCCAAACACAGTAGTTCACACGCCCTATTAGCCTGTAGAGGTACTATCCGGACGAGTATCACGGGTCTGAACTATCAAACAGGTAGTGCTCCGTCCATTGGGCTAGTCGACTCATTCCAAGTCGAGTCGGTCAAGTAGTCGTCAGGTCTCATTCGGCTACACGGTCTCCTTACTCCATACGCTCGTCTCTGGGAGGGTCCGCTCCATGAGCTATAGTTCGATACTCTATGTATCTGAATGTCCCACGAAGAAGTATCTCAAAGGACCGCCTCTTTATAGGGGTCTCAACGCAATAGACAGCGCGTCAATTGGACCCCCAGTCTGTGAGTTATTAGCCTTTTCGTCCCAG
Organism: Viscum album; assembly: GCA_963277665.1. NCBI lineage: Eukaryota > Viridiplantae > Streptophyta > Magnoliopsida > Santalales > Viscaceae > Viscum > Viscum album. The sequence goes on from CAUJRU010000250.1 coordinate 525,279, forward strand.
GGGCCCGATTGGTTTCGTGTGCAAACCAACCCGGCCATACATCAACTCTACCCCGAACTCTCATAGGGTATACTCATAGGGACTGTTTCTCAACATGATAACCAATGCCGCTGACGGTTCGTCAAACGAACGTCCGGTCTGAATGATATCAGCTTCCGTTCCAGGGGCCCGGTTGGATTTCGGGTACAATCCAACTCTTCCATACTCCAACTGCATCCAAACCTCGGGCGAATTAAGCCAAAAGTTCCGTCTCATCAAAAGTAATTCAACGAGTTAGACGGCGCGTCAATTGGATGCCCGGTCTGTGAGTTATTGGCTTATTCATTTTAGGGGCCCGGTTGGTTTCGTGAGTGAACCAACCCGACCGCACTCTGACGACATCGAAACCTCGAGCGGAGTAAGTCAAAAGTTCCGTCTCACCAATAGGATCCCAACAAAGTCTACGGCATGCCAATCAGACGTCCGGAGCTCAAGATATAAGCTTTTCCGTTCTGAGGGCCCGGTTGGTTTCGTATCCGAACCAACCCGACCGAACCAAACATATTCCAAAACCTTTATTGTAATATACCGAAACGACCATCTCGATCCAAGAATCGCATCGCAACTGATGGTGTGTCGATCGGAGGTCTGTACCCCATGATATAGGGAAAAGACCGAAAGGGTTCCGAAAACGGGGGGTCTGGGCCCGGACTGACCTAGCCCAACCCCCCACCCCCCCCCCCCCCAGGGTCGGCCCGAACCGGGCAGACCCGACCCAGGTCCGGGTTCGACCCGGCGGGCCGCGGCCTAGCCGGGCCGGCGTGGCACGACATCAGCCGCGGCGACCCCTTCCTGGCGGCGCGCCGGGCGCCGGCACCTCCTGGTGGTCAGCCGGTGCCGGCCGCCGCCTCTGGCTGCCGTGCTGGCGCGGCGCGCCAGCAGAGTCTTTCGCGGACCACTGGATGCGCTCCAGTGGTCTGTTTTTCTCACCGCTTTCTCCAACGGTCCTCTCGGGACCCGTCCTTCACTACGGAGGCTTTAAAATTAACTTGCGGCCCCGTTTGTCATCGCCCGTCAATCCGCACACAACAATCAATCAGCGGAGTCTTCAATCGCCTCCACGGTCCCGACTCCGGTTGCGATTTCGTCCAGCCTCAACGGCGCGCAACGATGGCGCCGCACTTCTTCTCTGCGTTCTTTCTCGTGTCCGCATGGTGTCATTGCACTGTGCCACCTTTTTTCGTGCCGAAACGAATCAAAACAACAAAGGGGGATGAGAGTTGGCCGTGTTCGTGCGGTCCGACCTCCTCCCTTTATGTTGGTAACAAGCGTCCCAAAAGACAAAGAACAACAAGGAATTTTCACAAACAAAAGAGAATCAACCCAAACAGTTTTCCCCGCAACAGATTATTCCCAACCCGCAAGGAAAATGTTCGCGGATCAACTTGGAAATAAGTTGATCCGTGTTCTTTGTTTTCATTAGAAAGAAAGGAATCAAGGGAATAAAATCATTCTCAAACATAATTCCCTACCTCAACGTTGTCATCGAACGTGAGTTCGTCGCATCGCGGAAGGGGCGTCGTGGAAGAAGTGTCACGGAAGAAGCGTCGTTGACGTTGCAGTACACGGCGTCGCATTGTCGATCTCCAAGGGTTTGGCGTTCTTCAACGGAGATCGGTGCGTTCTTCGCGTTATTCGCGATCTTTGTCGAAGAAGAACGCTTTTATCCAAATCCTCTCCATGCCACAAGTTCCAACAGAAATAATATAAGAGTTATCTTATTTTATTAATGCACAAGACACGTTTGAATTCAAATGAAACCAAACAAACAATTAATTCAATGAATTAATTGTAACGATTTAACCGCCCAATTTAATGAGGCGTTTATTAACCAGAAAAACATAAGGCTGAATTTCATTACAGAGGGGTTTTCGTGGGTGTGTTACTTAGAGGGAAAGAAACGGTGGGGCTCGTGCGGGCCCCACCTCAAAAATATCCTACCAAGTGGGTATGATATCATGGGTCCCACCTTATCCGCTCAACCTGGCATAAGTGGCATTAAGTGGAATAAAATAATGTGTCACACCACTTTTATTTTATTTCTTAACTTAACCCCAAAAATTAAAAACCACACCCGAGCAAACGCCACTCCGGAAAAGGCGTTTCTAAGCAAATACTGATGATGCGAGTTCATCAGGGCCCTCAGAATTTGATTTCGAGCACCAGTTCAAAAGTTAGAAAAACCCGCTCATTCGTTTGCTAAACGTACCCGAGCCTAAACTTCTGAAACTGATTCCGAGCACATCGGGACTCGGAATCAGGTTCCATCAGAAACTGCGTTCTTGTTAAATTCCAATGAATATTATGAAAAAAATTTCCTTCAAATTTCCGGGTCTTTACAAAAAAGGTTGACTTCTAGGCATCTCCAACATATTTTGAATAATAAAAGTTGACATGTCCATGATATTTCACACGATCGATTGAATTTTCGAGGTTATATTTTCATGACACATTTTCATTGTTTGAGATTTCTTGTCATGATAAAAAGGACATGTTCAATGTCTTTCAGATAATATACTTACTTATCTATGATGTTTTTACATGTTCATGGTGGACATTTCCAGGGTCTTTCTCATGACATACTAACTTGTATGAGACATCCTCTCATGCTAAATGTAAATATTTTGAGCTATAATATGGAAATTATGGAATGTTAAGGGACAGACACATGATAATGAGGACATGTGGATTAGTTTTAGCATGATCAACATGAGTTTTATAAGGAAAATTATGTGACTAAACATTATTTTCAATGTTTTGTATTATGATCAATGTTACACATCCAAATCCACCTAAGTACGTTACGGTACCAGTGATGAATCTTGAGAACATGTGATCTTATTTTAATCACATGGTGGGGTATTAAGAACTTTTTTATAATCTCATTCATGTGAAATATTTTGAATTAACATGTATGAATGGATCATGGCTCAGGATCTCATGGGAAATATTTTTAAGTGGGAGGAGTGCATGGAAATGGGATCATTTAATTACCACACCAGTAAAGTTTTAAATGAGAAAATAAACACATGTTACTTTTCATGAAAAAATTTCTTATATATATAAATTTGGTGGAGTGACCACATGATGGGATTCACAAGAAGTCTCACTGCTCATGTAATTCACATGACCTCAAATGATTTCTTATGATGGATTCTATTATATATAGGGGTATATACGTCAGAGCCATAGATTGGATAAGGATCTATGAAAAAAGTTGGTAAGTCCATTTTATAGGTATGGGATTCATGTCTCTAGTGTTCTTTATATGTAGATGGGATAATGAATGGTAAGTGATCCAAAAAATGAGATTAATTCCAGTGAATCCAGATCCATTCCCACATGAAATAATCATGTGACTAAAAAATCATAGCATCATGAGATCGATGGTTCACATGAGCATTAAATAAAGATCTAAAGGAGTCATCATAGGCATATATGTTAGGAGTTATGGAGTTCTTGGTCTAGGACTCTCAAATTGGTGGCTTAATCGCATTTGATAGGGGTTATCATGATTTATTATCATAATAAAGATTTCCCATGTTGTTAGTTTTATTTATGTGAACACATTTTCTTGTGGTGATCATGAAGTGGATTCTCATGATGGAATTATTTAATGGTTTCCCATTATTATAATTCATAGATTACCATGAGCTGTTCACTGATGTTAGTGTTCAATTATCTCTAGAATACTGTATTCTCTGCCTTTCACTTCCTCTGATCTCCTTCTTCTCACACACACTCATTCTTCCTTTTTATTTGGGGGATGTGATTTATATTTGAGGTGGATTTCAAGGTTCAAAACATATTTCACGATGAGTATGCCACATGTTTTGGCCTAATGTGGTGGTGAGACTCTTTTGATCAACATTACAAGATCAATAGATAGCTTAGCATGGCAAAATATTTGATGGATATTGATGCTTCGTGTAATTGTGCCCAGGGTATCACATGATTTTTGTAAATTCATGCAATGGTTTGTAAAGAAACATTTGATATCTTCAAATGATCGGATTCTAGGTGTCACAAGAACTTTTTTGGTTCATGTAGTGGATTAATAGAAAATCAATAATGGGTGATGTCTAATATTATTTATATGAAATGGAGTCTTGTCTATGTATGAACCACTGCCAACGACTTCATGTGAGAATATTAGAAAAAATTACAAAATCTGAGATCCAATTATGTCAATATTTTTCATGTGATGCCTTTTGGGTGTCATAATTTCATCCCATGATTATCATAATTTATTGTAAGAATATTATTCAGATGGGAACTTGTAGTTTTTGTGAATGGATCCATGTAGTGGTATCTTGCAGCATGATTCTTTAAATTTCTACATTCATGCAAAACAATGTTGGATGCATTCCTTAAGGATATTAGGTGAATCCAAGATACCATATTTTGATTATTAAGGATGGATTTCTTGGTGTTATTCGAGTGGTTGAGTGGTGTTTTTAGTCACATATCAATCCCATGGCATCAATAGTGATGTGTGAGAGTGAGAGGATGAAGATAACGTGGGTGTGGGATCAGACAACGGAGATTGATATGATTGGGATGTTGGGATTCTATCAATATTTTTAAATGGATTTTCAATGTCCCCTCTATAGTTGTCCCGCATTAATTCACTTCTAAAAAATAGATCACTTAATGAAAAATATTTGATCCATTGGTCACAAGAAGTGAGTATTGGGGACCTCTCATCACCATCGACGACACTAACCATTTTCGGACCATTATCTCACAGTGTTGCCTCCATATGATGTGAATTTGAACCTCATATTTTGGGTTCTTACTACCCCACACACTCCAAAAAATTCTAGCTTACTGATCTAGAACCCTAGTCATGGTTTAGGTTACTCACACATGATACTGGGCTGATTAGTATAGTTTTTTTGGCTAGTATGTTCAATTTTTTTGGTAAAAATAACATTCTCAAATACTTAGAGTAATTATCCATGCAAAAATTTGTATGATAATTTCTAAATGTTTTTTCCTTAATAAATTAATTCTCATTCCAATTATTAAATTATTTAACTATGAACTCATCATGATTTATTAATATTATAAAACTTTTTAAAGTCATTAATAGAAAAGTGCATATCATAAAATTATAGGTGTTAGTAGCATCACTAGTGAGATGTTTTTTTGTCGATGTTGGAATCTTAGTGTTATAATTGGTACCGTTAGATGCATCTATGATTGTTGTTTTTTTATGTTTATAATGGTATATAATATTTCATGTAATATCCTAATTATAGTAAGTGTTTTATAAATCATGGTATTTAATGGGATGAATTGTTAGTTATAAACTACCCTAGTGCTTGTTGGAAATTATTTTATATATAGAATTTGTTGTAGATTTTTTAGTAACCTATATTTAGTATTGAGTTCACTTTATACATTAATAAATGTTGATTGGGTTTCTTAGGAGACATGTGGCATCTTTTTCTAGTGTCAATGTTGAATGCGTAATCTATATGTGTTTTGTTCGGTGGGTTTTATTATAATATTCTTATATAAATTTGTTATCTATTTTAGTCTTTTTATTCAAAAATTGATCATAGTCAATAATAATCTGTGTCTTTTTAAAATTAAAAATAGATTTATATGTTTTTATACACGAGGTTAATGGTATTATTTGGTTTTAAATATTGAATAATGAATTATTACAAATGGAAAATATTATGTAGTGGTATTTTTGGAATTATGAAGTATATTTAATTGAAAATACTTGTTTTTAGGAATTTTAAACCATATATACAACTAATTTCTATGATTATAAAAAATAAAATAACAAAAATGAAAACTTTATGCTATAATTTATCAGTTTAAACCATGGAAGTATCTTTTTTGGATTGACATTTTACTTTATTACTTTTAAATGGAAAATGTAACTTAATAAATATGCATTGAGTTAAAAAAAATCTAATATATTTCTATATAATTAAAAATTTATGAAATTATGTAATTTAAAGATACCATTTTTGTAATAACTATATTTATTATATTCATCAAAAAGATTGAATTTCTTTACAAAAGCACATGAAATTCCCTCACAAAAAATTGTAACATGATAATTCCAAAAATGGTGTTTATTTTATGAAAATGAATATCTAACAATGGTAGTTTTTATATTTAATATCAAAATTATTGTTTTTAAAAATAAATAATTTTTTTTATTAAAAATGTACTTATAATATTTTTAGTTTTATAATATGAATATTTATTTTACATCATTATAATATTTATATTTTATTATATTATTCATATTAAATAATTTTTATGTGTCATTTTCTTATTCTAATAATAAAATTAATATTCCAATGTTGAAATTTCTTTTTTTAATGGGGATGAAACTATTTATAATGGTCAGTTTTATTATTATAATATTTATATAGGTTATATATTTGAATTTAATACCATATATTTCTTTTAATAGTCATTATCCCAAATTCCTATTAAGGTTATGTATTCTTGATTTCAATATTTTTATTATGTTACTTTTTTTTCTTTTTATAGTTTTATTTGTGTGTGTGATAATTATAACAAACCAAAGTGATATGAAATTTATATTATTTTCTTTTTTTTGTTTTTATCATCACATTGTACTATATTCAATTTTATGTTGTTTATTTATTTCCCAAATAAAATGTGATAAATTAATGAATTAAATTCTAATTGGTTTCAATTAATTAGTGAACATGTTTTTAAATATACTAGGTTGATAAATTTGAATCACATGTTTTTTCAGAAGGAAAACAACCCATATAATAGTTTATTCCATTTGAGTGAACATGTTTTGAATTTATTATATTTAATTAAAATTGTGTTTATAGATGTATAAAGGAGAAAATTATTTCATTGCATACACGATGAACATATATTAAACTCATGAAATTTAGGTAGAACAAAAATTAATATTCAAAGTATATTTCACATGAAAATACTACCAGATAAAAAAAATTATGTTCTATAAGTCTGAATTAAAATGTATATGTTTAAATAGTTTTAATAGGAACAAAATCAAGGAATGGTCTATCTGAAATGAAAATATAACCTGTATACATAATGATGTAATGACATGCAAGGTACATAATATCATTTCAATATACATGACATTATTTACACATTATAACTATTATAGAGTATAAACCACATTTGTTCTACATGAAAAACATATGGAAGAATGATATTTCTACTAGACACGACATCAAGGATGGAAACACTTTACATTTTTAATGAATTATTCCAAATACAATATTTATAAAATTTAAAAATATATGTTTCATTTGAAGGAGTATTTTTCATATGGTTATTTTATGAAATTTAATAAATAAATGTGGTTAAATAATAAGGATATGAAATAATGGTATTTTATAAATCATGGGAGAAATGGTAGTTTATTTATTATATAGAAGAAGGATAAAATGACTCAATAAATTTGATATATGTGATTAGAATTTCACAAAATATTACAATAGATTTTCCCATTATTTTTGAAAAAAGGATATAAATCTATTTTTCTTTAAGAATCATTAAATATTGTATTAAAAAATATTGATGCTATTTTTAATTTTAGAAAAGAATATAATAGTATGAAGTCTAAAAAGACATTGGTGATAATTTTTTTTAAATAGAGATGCTGGACTAAATATAATAATTATTTAGGTTTAATATTTCTATTTAATTAAATCATTGAGATGAGTATGTATCCAACAAGATCTGAATTAGATTCATTATATTCAGAATGTTGTTTATGTATAGGAATTGAAAAATATTTAATACTTTATTTCATTGATTTTAGATGATAATTTCCTACTTATTCATATTTTAAATCAATTATAATTAGAAATTACTCAAATTTATTACTCAATATGTTCATCATGAGGAGTATGTTCATCACATATTCATCATTGGATACATTATGTAGTTATGAAAATGTAATTTTATTTCTAAAGTACGTGGATGCATTTTAAAATATTTAAAGGATAATAAATTACCTTTTATATCTTATTTATTATATTAGTGATTACAAGTGACTTGGATGATCTAATTAACACCATATATTTAGTCACTAATATTGGGGGGACACCCTAAATAATTATTAAGTGATTATGTTTACGATTTCATTTATTTTATAAATTTTAGCTTGATAATTAAAAAAAATAGATAACATAATATCTTAATTGGTTGATTATCATAATTATATATCATGAAAGGAGAAATGTAAATTATTTATTATTTACCTCAGAAATTTACTGTAAACCTCATGTTAACAACATCAATTAAAATTAGCACTACTGGAAAATGGGTCTATACCCACGGTTCTACATAAAACCGTGGGTATAGGCCCCCCCTATACCTACGGTTTTGGGAACCGTGGGTATAGGTCCCCTTTACCCACGGTCCTTGGAAAAACTGTGGGTATATGTTTTTTTTGAAGACCTATACCCACGGTTTTGCCAAAACCGTGGGTATAGCTGTTGTTCTACAGACCTATACCCACAGTTTGTGAAAACCGTTGGTATAGGTGGTATATTTTTCAAAGACCTATACCCACGGTTGGTCAAAACCGTGGGTATATTGTTCCCGCGTTATGGCGGGAACAAAAAATTACGCGGGACCGAATTTTTTTTTGGGTGAAAAGACGATATGAAATAATATAAATATAGGGATATCAAATATTAAACCGTATAAAATATTTAGGTCAGTTGGTCACTCCCTGAAATTCCTTAGGACAGGTCGCGTGATAGAAATCCCGCGTATTGTTATTTTTCGATTGTAGTAGCTATATTATTATAAGAATATATAATTATAAGAATATATCAATTGGGTCGTCGGCTCAGTTGGTCATAGTTACTGTCCAGCTATTATGAAGCGCGGGTTCGAAACCCGGAAGACTTTTCTTTTCCATTATAACTGTTATATTAATATATTAAAATGAAATTATCAATATATATCAATAACGGTGACAGGCTGGTTGGTCGCTTGGTGCGGCGCGGGCTTGAGGCTTTGGGAGGTTGCAGGTTTAATTCCCTGCTGGGAATTTTTTTGAATTCAAATACCCCACGGTTTGAAACCGTGGGGTCTGTGTGTGACACGTTGGCACACCATTGTTGCAAACATTGACTCCCCCTATACCCACGGTTTTGGAAAACCGTGGGTATAGGTTGTGACCCCTATACCGACGCCGTTCCAGCCCACGGTTCCCAAAACCGTGGGTATAGCCTATACCCACGGTTTTGGGGGCTATACCCACGGTTTTGAACCGTGGGTATAGGTCATTTTTCCAGTAGTGTAGAGTCGAAAATTCCAATATTTTTTTCACCGTATTATATATCTGAAATTTTTTAAGTGATGTATAATGTTTTTTTATATGTTGTTTAAAATATTTATTTTATTAAGACATATAATAACAAAACGTAAAATAATTATTATTATTTATGATGGATTTTTATGCTATAATTTTCTATTAAATTTTTTCACAAGGACAATCAAACATGATTTATTTATTTTTCGTTCTATTAGATTTATTCATTGTTTTATTATTGTTTTTCATTTTTCCCAAATTTTCACAATGATGATTATTTATAAGGGCATATTAAATGGATATATTTTTTAAAGTATATAAATTTAAATATCTTTAATTAAATTCTTATTTAATTTTCAAAAATATGAAATATAAATGCTCAAAAAATAATAAATATATATATATATATTATTTATATATGAGTGAACTATTTTTTTCTGATAATGAAATATAATTATTTAAATTACTAAAAATATATGAATAATCTATCTAGGAATTGAAGTTAATTTGTTTCTATTACTATAGACTAAAATATTTAAGGAATATGGTCATACAGAGATGATTACATTGGTGAAATTATATTATAAAAATAAGGTTAAATAATTTCAAATATAGTGGAAAAATTAACTTTATTTGAAATAAAATAATGTAAAATTAGAAATATATATGTAAATAGTTATCTCCTTAAGGGGAAAAATTATAATTTATTTTTATAAAATAATTAATGAATTTGAATATCTAATAAATATTGAACATGAAATCTAGGAATTGAGAATTGTTACTGGATTGATGTATAATAATAAAATATATAATGTGAAATAAAATTAATTGAGTAATAATAATGTTGAGAAAACACTACATTAATATTTTAAAGATATTAAATCATCATAAATTTTATTCAGTGTAGTTTTTATTATACTAAGAAGTTGAATTATTTAAATAAGGATAGAAATTCATATGATGAAATATTGAATAATACATGGGAAACACTATCTAATTTTAATATTGATTTACATATTCCTAAATATTTAGAAAATAGTTTTTTAATTTAAAAAATCCTAAGAGGATATTGAAAATAAATTCACGAGGATGATTATATAAAATTATTGATATTATATATTTCTATTAAAATGACGATATATTTTGAATAAAATCACTTATAAGTTTTCTATAAAAATCTGTCAAAATATATAAGAAACATATGTGATATTTTATACTTCATATATGATTAATATATATATCTTAATTTTTGTGTCTATTCATTCATGAAAAAATCTCTATAAATGATTAAATCAACACATTAATGTAATTATTAATCGTCTTTAAATGTAATAATTTTTTATATTTAGTTTTTGAAGGAAAAAAATAATTATTGAGGTTAATGATATAAATTATTTATTAAATGAGTAGATTAATATTAATAAAAATTTATCTTATATATTTTATTATATGAAACAAATTACTATAAATTGAAAATAAATGTTTATAATGTATAAGGATAGTGTGAAATATAGTATATATCTAGGTGTTGAGTAATCAATGATGGATAGTAATTCATTTAAAGTAACAAAAATTAAAATATATTATCCATGTTCACATTTTTTATTATAAAGATATATTATTCAAGATTTGGAAAGTAATATTGATGGTTTCAAAAAGAAGTATAGATGTAAGATGGAAATATTAAATAATATACTATAATTAAAAACTTGAATATTTTGTTGAATAGTGAGAGAATATTATAAGCATTAATAACATTTCAGGAGTTTTTATTGATGAAATGTCTTATTAAATGTGAAATATAATACATATATATATAATGAACTTTTATGTAATAATTTAATGAAACTAACGAATAATATTATCTTCATGAAGAAAGCTTGTATTATAAAAGTTGAAACTCTAAAATACATAAATCGTTAATTAAAATGGGCTTAAATGAATAATTGTGAGAATAAAATTATATTAAAATATATTTAGGGAATAATTACTCTGGGATATTCAATCATTTAAATTAAGGATCTAAAAATATCTCAAAAAATTTATCATTTTTTGAAATACTAGAGATATTAGAAATAAAAAATAAATAAAAAATATATTGAATACATTTTATATGAATATATTTAAATAAATAATTTATGAAATAATAATTGTTGAAAATTATGATAAAGATAAATTTAAAAATGATGAGGATGAAGATTCTAATAAAAATAAAATCATATGTAGAAAGTGGTTGGGAATGTGATATGTTTCTCTTTTTCTTTGGTGTCAAGAATAAGAGGTGTGCTGAACCATGCCTACTCTTCACTACCCCTATACTTATTTATATATGCCTTAAATATTATGATGTAATATTCCAATAGTTTTCAATTAAATAAATTTATATCATGTATTTATAAATTTATGATTATTAATTTTACCATTAATGTGAAAACAATATGAATATATCAATTTATTTATTTATATTCTATTTTTTTAATTGTATTGGTCATCAAATAACAGATTAAGTGATATATTTTTATTTTAAATTTTAATTTGTATTTCAAATTATTTTTATGGTTGTGTTTATATTTGTTAGGTTTGATATGGTATTCTCATATTTACTATAGTAATACACCATATCATTTTTGGGTTATATAAATATAGATTCAATGATTTTGAAAGGGCATATTTTAAATAACAAAAATTTAATTTATATTTATGCTCAATCTTTACTTAAAAGAGGATTAACCATTTTAATTAAATGGAAAGCCCATTATTTTCATGAGTTTTGATTAATGAACAAAGTGATTAACATATTTTTTCTAATATTTCACATCAATTATATGCCATGAGAATCCAACCTTTGATTAGGGGTGATTTTATCCATTTGTAATTGTATGGTTTTAATTATTATCTTAATAAAAAAAAATGGTTGTTTTATAAAAACTAATTAATTTATTAATAATTGAAAAATATAATTTGATATAAAATTTTGGTGTCCTCGTATTTTACAATACCTATTATGAATATGTTCTGAATCTAGCCCTACCACATAGAATTTAAATATGGATGTTTAATTGTGGTATATAGCCTTGATAACTTATGTTATTTATTACAAGTATTTCACTATATATAGTTGTTGTATGGTTTTATATAAAATAATGAGTAGTGGTTCGAAATAATATTTTTAGTTTATTAATAGTGATATTTAATTTATAATCTTATGAAATTTTGATTACCACAACCAAGAATGATGATAATGATATATCAATGGGGTTTAAATCATTATTAATTACGGGATTTATATCAACTATGGTTTTTTGTTATTTTTAAGCTGAGGAAGTTCCCAAATTGATAATGATGAAGGGTTCCATAGTTTTTTAATTTTTTTTAATATATCGATGATAAGTAAATTCAATATTTGTTAGGTGTGGATGGAGTTCCCAATGAGTCAATTGTTTGAAGGATCCATACATAATGATGTGTAATATTAAATTAATACTAAAAATAATAATTCTATTGGTGCGATATACAAAATTGAGAGTTCTTATGATAGTTTAAGATCCTTCCTAGCATTATAGGCACTATTAAAGATCCATTTATTTGTTTTGAAGGAAATTTTTCATCATTTTATAAAATTATAAATTATATAAAATATTATACAAATAATACATGGTGTTTTAGAAGAATCACATTCAACTTATGATTGTAGTACTAATCATTTAATCAATTCATGAAAATTGATGAATGACTTTTAAATTAATAATTTGATACTATATATTCGTGATATGTTTGAAGGAGATTGAATATGGATAGAAGAGTGAGGAATAATCATATGTTTTCAAGAATAAATACAACTATATATATTATTTTACACCCATTAGTTATTTTATGATAAGGGTGAATTTGAATCTAGGATTTATGAGGTTGTGGAGTTTCATTGAAATTCTCAAGAATAGTATTAATATTTAGTAATATGCATTTTAAATTTTGATAAAGAAAATTGTGAAAAGTTGTTATATTCCTAAATTTATTATTCTATAGCATGCATTGGATATTTATGCTCACTGGAGATATATTTAATATATTTTACTTCATATATAAGGATCAAACTCATGGAAAAATGTGAGTATTATAGTGATATAATCCAGATTATGATTTTCTAATAATTAAGTATTAAATTACATAATGTTATTGGATTGATACATGACATTGTCTATGTAAAAATTATATATAAATGAAAAAAATGATAGGATATTGGTATGTTACTTCATGATTTCAAATTAGTAATTTGAAATTAATTATGAAGATAAAAATATGATGCATTTCTCAAAAATATCATTTAATTTTTTAAATATTATATTCTTTCAAAAAGATATTATAAAATGTTGATATTCAAAATAGAGAAATAATATTCAAATTTTGTTAAAAATATATGTGTTCTTAAAATGAGAATTAATCCTAGATAAAATATTAATATCCATAATGAAAAATACTATTAAATATAAAATTCATTGACAAAGAATAATAATAAGAGAAGAAGATGTAGGATGATTAAGTGATGGTATTTCTTATAGATATCTTGAACATTGAAGAACACGGATTAGTTTTAGTGAAGTCTTTCCCTATGAAAATCTTCTGAAATATAATCCAAAGAAAAATAATTTAGGATAATTTAAAAAGGATAAAACTTCAACATTTTAGATATACACTTCATTGGTCATGAACATTAATGATTAATGTGAAATGAGACTGATGAGAACATAATACTGTTGATTTCCAAATGTGACGAGGAAAGAATATCGGTGTTCTTATCACTAAATAAATTAATACTAAGGAGTATGAAAAAAAATATTACTTCATTATCTAATTCATAAATCAATACATATAAAAATTTTAATAGAAATACAAAATTCATGAAATGTTTCTGGTCATGTTATCGTAGTTAAATTCCTTGTGGTCATGGAATAAGAACATATATGTTTATGTAGAGTAAAAAAAACCAAATAAAAATCATATTCAAAAGAGTAAAAGGGTAAAAATTAAAAAAAAGGAGTGGTTTAATGTAATCATATCAAATAATGGAGTTGGAACTATTGATCTATTGAGAAATACATATTTTCAAGTGTTTTCTGCGTAATATTTAACGATTCCTTCCATTATTATCTGATAATCACATAGAGAAAATCATAAGGGTTAAGGATTTATTCTAAAAAATATTTTTAAAATAAAAATATTAAGTGATAAAATTCACAATTTTCCTTATTTATCTTGATTAATATAGTGAATATCAATTTGTTGGACTTTATCCAAACACAGTAATAAGTGGATATCCAAATTAGTGTGGAACCATGTAAAAAACCATTTGTATATTTCCATAATTTTAAAATTTTAGGTTGTATTGTTTTTTTGGGAATTCATGGGAATATAAATTCATATTAACTAATTAATATGATAAAATATGAATAGGGGAAATTAAAATAGAAAAACAATTCCTTAAAATAGGGTCACACTGATTCACTCATCATTGTTTTGTTGAATAATATTACAATGAAACATTATTTTGTATCATTTTTAATCATGGATTCCTTTGATGTAATCATGTTTACATTCCATTTTCTTCTATATACATGATAAATATATTTGAAAAATATTATATGCTTCTATATAAAAAAATTCAAGTTTCACCCCTATCAATACCGACATTGAGTTTTTGACTAAAAAAATTAAATAATAGAGAGAAAATAAAGGCCAAGAAAAAAAAATGATCTTATTAGAGAAATAGAATTCACCCATTATTTATGGTTTTCAATATGGTAATTTTTCTAATGTTTCTATTTAAAATCAATGTTAAAAAAATCCTGTTGGAATAGTTAATATTTTGAGTTTATTATTGATGAAAAAAGTATTGATGTTAAGGATTACTTAAAAAATGTTCATATTGAAATTAAAACTAATATATATTATTATATCAAAGAATGACATAATTATAGAACACAATCATTATTAGATAAAAATCAAAGAAAAAACATTGATTAAAAAGATGATAGAGTATAATTCTATCAAAAAATAAGTGAATGATAAGGATAAATCCTAAATGACTAGAAAAGATAATTATCCAATACTAAATAATTAATATAGAATATTATAGATAATAAAATATATGTATATAATAATAGTGAAGATAATATACATGATTTATATTAAACTAACAACACTACTGTTGGATTCGTGGATTAATAATTAGATACCAACAAAATCCAAATAAATTAAATTGAAAATTCATTATAATAAATTATTAAAAATCATCAGTATCATATTGAAAATATGAAATATAAATTGGAAGAAATTATTAAATATATTTAGTTTTAAAATTCTACCCTCAACATGTTATGTCATGAGTGGGAAGTAAAATTGGGAAATTAGAAAATATCCCAATCTAGACTTACCTCGGAATTGGAAAATGAGGATTTTCCACAAAAAATTTTGAAATTAATTTTTTATAAGGTATTATATTAGTTTAAAAATGGATTGAGACCATCTAATGAGATACCTATGAAAATATCATTAAATTATATAATGATTGGTTCAAAAATGATTATTTTTAAAAAGAATATTTCAATTTAATTTTCAATTTATAACCCAAAATTTTGATAAATATGCATAAATAAAAATTATAAAAAAATTACCCCATTACATCATGGTTGGATTTAGTAATGTATAAAAAATTAGTTCCCTAAAATATTCAAAAAATAATAGATCTTTCACTCAAAAATAGTTAGGTGTTCAGGCTATACCGAGTTGGGGAAAATGGAGAAAATATAGATTTATTACCCATTTTTGTTGTTATATTTGATTTTAATATAATCACATTGAGTGGTGGAATAATTTATAAATTCAATTATATCAAAAAAGTCTGATATTGAATGGGATGGAAGTTAAATAAATTTAATTTATATAGAAGAAGGTAAATATATTCACATCACATGGATTTGGAATCATATATAATTTTTATTGAAATTGAAACATAGGTGTTCATTTGGATGTTGGTTTTTGGTACAAGCCTATGATGTAAAAATGAAATTATTTTTAAGATATAAGACCACAAGATATCTGGAAATATCACGTATGAGTAAAATGTTATTCAACCATGGGGTGTAAAGAAAAGAAGAGTATTGTACCAGATACACCAATGGAGATTAAATAAAATGAATCTATAAAGAAGATATTATTTTAAAATTGAGTAAAATTATGATTCATGGAAAATTTTAAATAATTTATTAAGATTAAATATAACAGTAGAAAATGAAATAATAAATATTTTATTCAAAATAATTTAATAAGGGAATTGGTTGGGTAGAATCCGTATATGATTCAGAATCTAATTTACATTAGAAGATTCCAAATAAGATGGATTTTATGATTGGTCAGAATTTATGTTTATTTTAAAAACTCAATTTATACATAACTAATAAATTCATATCATGTATAAAATGAAAAAATATATGCTGTGAAAGAATGAGAAAGAACCACTGACTCTATGTTCCAATAATGTGATTATAAAAATAACATTTTTATAGAAAAAAAAGTTTTAACATGTTCCGGAGTAATGAAATATTACATGGCCATAAAAATTAGAAAATACTAAAAAAGTGAGATATAAAAAATTCTGATTGTTCATTTCTAGATTATTTAAAAAATCATAATCTATCGATGATTAAATTTGAAAAAATATGTCTGTCTGTCCATAAAATGTTCATGTCTATAAATTAAAAGGTGTAGTGGTTAGGTAATGTTCTCAAAAATTTATATATAAAATGAACAACGGTTCTTGGTTGTGAAATAAATCTCATCACAATATATCCATGTAATGTGTTTTTTGGAAATACACCTTATTCCCAAATTTATATTTATTCTTCTTTTCATAATTACGTAATTAATGGTTATGTATATAAATGGATTACTAGAATCATATGAAGGTATTATATAATCTATTATCTACCATCATTATTTTATCTTATTTATTTCATGGTTCATCACTCATATATTTCATGTTTTCTCAGTTGATGTTTTCTTATCATTTTAAATAAGACTATACATGATGATTAGAAGTTTGAGTAAATATATTAAAGGGATATTGAGTATAGAATATTCATGTATATCAATATTTTATGTGACTTTAGAATTTATTGTCGGTGGTGAATATGTCTTATAAAAATCAAATTTCCTATCATAAATTTTAGTGGAATAAAATATTATTACTCTGAGATAGTATTTATTAAACTAGAATGTAGCCTATAGGAAGAGTAATCTTCTTTCACTTGAATTATTTTGATTTGTTGGTTATAATGAGTGAAGGTGATAATGTTACTTGAAAAATCATATTGATAACCCCTTAAAATGAGAAATATGAAATGGTTTCACATGATACAAACATTAATTGGGAACCTTTTTCTATGAGTAAGTCACTATTATTTTGTACAATAATCTAGCTGATATAGACATAGTGTTGATTCATTTTTTATATTTCATATGAGAAATGTGATTCCTCACTTTTGTTGAGTGGATTAGATTTTACTAAAGGGGAGATAATATATATTTCAATCTAGAGGATATTTGTGAGTTATGTAGGACTTTTCCTGACCATTTTAACATTTCATTAATTATTAATAGGGATAATAATGGTATTAATATATGATGTGAATTTTTTTTAATTAAATTTTTTAAATAAAAAAAATATATGAGGATATTGGTGTTCTTGAATCTAATATCACGAATATAGTTAGGTTCATTATATTTGACATAAATGTTCTAGTTATATCTCATGTTAATATGTGTAGAGAAATTAGGAAGATCCCAATGGGTGTAGAGATTTAGGGACCCTATTCTTCATAAATATATCCATGAATGTGGGATTAGGGAACTTAATACAAATGTGTTAGATGCAGCATGAGTGGTTCATGTGATAGTTTAATCTGAAACACACCATTTGATATGTTAATTAAGGCCCATTCATATGTTGGAAAAATAATCTTATTAGTTTTCTCCCTTTTTGGATAATGTAAATGAACATTGGGATCATGCTTGATATTTTTAAATCATTCTATATATCTTATTATCAAAGTTCCAATCATTGAATGGATTCATGAAAAGTGATGAAACATTGGTGATTGATGCATTGGCTTATATAGTTTTAGGATATGTTTTAAGGAAATTGAATATATATTGAAGGGAGAGGAACCAACCCTATGTTATCAGGTATGGAGTTTCTTGGATATATTGAAGTAAAACCATTGGAGATGGTTGGAGAAGGATGAATTTAAAGATATAATTGATAAGGAAATGTCGTTTAATTTAAATTACATGAAGAGGATTCATATGGTAAAATATTTTCTATGAATTTTGTTGATGATATTTTTGATTATTTTATATATTAATGAAGTCATTAATTTATTTTTATGTGGAAAATACTGATTAAAGTTACTTTAAAATTTTTTAAATGTATTTCATGATTATTATAAGATTTTTTTGAATTCATATACAAATATTAAAATCTAAATAAATTATTTTATATGTATTTTTTTTGGAAGAATATATTGGAAAGTGGATGGAGATTATTATGATACTTAATATTCATTGGAAGATACGTAATAAAATTTTGAAGTTACATTATCACAAATAACATGATTCATATGGTGTATACAATTTTTTTAGTGATACATAATATATCAAAGTTTATATAGATGGTATTTCCATTAGTTTAACCTATAATGTAACAAATACATGTTGTTACAATGATACATTAGACATTTCAATCCTACAAATGACACTAGATGATGTGTCTAGTAAAATATATTAATTAATAACCATATTGTGGTAGATAATATACATCAGAGAATGGATGGGGTTCCCTTTATTAAGCACAATTATTTTGGATGATATATAATGTTTTTTGAGATTTTATATGGTATATAAGATATAGTTATATTTAAAGTTATAAATGTACCAATGGCACCATGATATATATTATATAATGTCTTATACAAAATATATTTAAATGGAAAGGTAATATATTTTTTGAATAAATAAGATTATCATGATCATACATAATATATTCCATATTATTCATAGGAGATTTGATATTTCTAGAATGATACATAATATATTCCATTTCTTACATAAGGATTCCCAATTTTTAAAAATACATGGTTTTAATAGATATTATTATGAGCATGATCTGTATATAATCATGTGAAAAATATGATTATATTGATAGATTGAATCGTGGTTCATGCCAAGTCAATAATATAATTAAATTAGATGAAATTGAGATGATATTGAAATCCCAATTATATGATCAAAAATAGAATATTTTTAAATAATTATTTATATAAAAATATTCACCATATCATAGAAATATTTTTTAATAAATTAAATGTGAATATCATAGTGTGAAATATTGTGGAATTTATAGATTCAGAATATAGATATAATATTCATTTGATTTCATTTAATATTGGTTCTCATAATTTGATAATATATATTTGATAATGTATTGATAAATTATACTAAATACTAATAAAAATCATTTGTATCAGGGAAGAAGAAGAAGAAGATAAATCAAAGACACAAATGAGGCACTTCAATTTATTATACATATACTATTAATTATAGAAGACGAAGAATTATGATGGATACATTGCACTATGATACCCTTATACCATTGAATATAAATAAAAATGATATAAGGATGATTTTGAATATACAACATTGATTCTATATTGATATATATTATATATGTCAACACTCTTGAAGAAGGATTCAAAATGATCCCAATGAGCCCTTTCTACTAAAAATTTCTATATATACAGAATAAAAGAGACTAAAGTTATTATAAATAGAAGTATTTATATTTGTAATGATGAAGAAAATGTTTCATTTCAATATCTAATGTATACAAAATCAATTTAAAAGATTGAGATGAAGTTCTATGTGCATATAGTGTTCCTGAACATATTATGTCTATAGAAGTCGTCATTATTGTGAAATAAGATCTTTCATCATGATCAGAGACCCCCAAAAAATATGAAATATCTTGTAAAAAGGTTAATAATTAAGTGAATTCAAAACTAAACTGATATAGTATAATCATATCCAAAACCATTCTAGAAATTGTAGAGTTTTCAGGTGATAACTATTGTCGTGTGATTACCACACAAGATTCAAGGAAGAATTTTTTCCTTCTCTTATAATCACATACATATTATAACCGATTTCAATTTATTATTAATCTATTATCTTATTTACAACATAATAATATATGATAAGTTTTAAAATTGCACTCTATTAACATGAGTAATATAGTGAAAAAACATGTCTCAAAATTGACAAAAACCTAATATGGAGTAAATATTCACATTGGTTCACACCATGTAAATATACAATGTACTGATGTATTTTAATATTTAATGAATTTCAGGTATTATTGTGTCTTTGTAACTTATGATATTATTTATTCATATGAACTAATAAAAGGTTTTGAATATTATTGGTGTAACTTAAATGAATAAAATAATTCAATAAAGTAGTTTCAGTGTAATCCAACCCTCCTCTCAAAGTGACTGTATGATCCTTCTAGGTTATTTCATGATGACCATTAATTTTAACCATTATATTTATTATTTATCCGAATTTTATTTTATTTTCTTGAATAATCTAGTTTGGGTATAGGAAAGGTACTTGATTAATTTACTTAATCATAGAGTGTGTGGTTAGGTATATTCCAAGGAGCACTACAATATATCATGTATGTGTGATTATATTCTCCTATAGTACAAATTGAAAGAAATATTCTATAATTTTAAATTTAAAATTCAATATGTAGGAGATGGATTCCTAATTATTCATATACATGGGATGTTACTCTACTTCTATTTATTCAAGAGAGTCATCAAAAATATTAATTCAAAATTTAATAATAAACTTGTAGAAAATAATACCTACATAGAGATACAGAGAGTCACGACCTACATGAACAACATATGTTTATACCTTGAGTAAAATTATGATTTTATTATTTAAATTTTAGGTAGTATGTTTTTTGAAATTCAATTTTATTTATTTTTCTCCTAATATTATTCTTTATAATATATGATCATGGGATAATTGGTTTCTATGTGTATATATTATATGGGATAATTTAGATCCATTATTCACATGAGCATTAGTCAAAGAATTAGGGTTAAAATATGTTTTTTAGTAGAAAAATTGGATTATTATATGGATATAATAATAATAACAATGAAATTTTTTAATAAATATTTTATTAGTAAATTTTACTTTTTTTTTTGATTGAACTTATGATAAAATTTGGATTATTTATTATATTTATCACGGAATGTGACACATAAAAAAATTATATTCGTTCATCTAAGGTTATTACAATCAGTAGATAAATCCCACTAATTCAATTTCTCACAATTTCATTTAAATGTTTTTATTGATGTATTTTTAATTTGATTTTATGAATGTACATTAAGGGATTCATTGTTTTATTTTGGGGGATGATTGGTAAATAATTTTTTCTTATATAATAAAATTTCATTGGCTGATCAAAATTATTTTGGAGATTTAGTATTTTAATAATTGAATGAGTTGAAGGATAACATTTTTGTATATTTTATTCAATGGAATATTAATTTTTACTATCATTTTAATATTTTCACCATATTATAATAATCTTGACTACTTATTTTTGTAAGAAATAATATTCCCATTTATAAATATAATATACAATTATTTTTATTCATTTTTATTTATTAATTTTTCTATAATAATTGGGAATAAATTTCTATTCCATATATTGTGGTCCAGTAATTTTGGTTATGAAGTGTTTATCTAGGATTTAAATGTTACCTCACATATTTTATATTTACAATGTAGGGTAGTATTTAGTGTTAAACATTTGGTATAATGAAAACTAGGTTATGTGATGATCCAACTCAAGAATAAGGGAATCCATGATATGGATATTTTTATTTATATCAATTCTATAAAAAAATTTACAAAATTACTAGATGATAATATAGAGGTATAATTTTTTGGAGTTTTAATTAAATTTATGATATTTATATGTTTATTATATTGACAAACCAATGATGTTGTATGAAATTAATATACTAAAGAACCCTCACATTATATTATATAATACTTTTAATGTTGTATTGCATGAAATACACAAAACTTATTGAAATATATTATTTGATTTTAATATATTAGGATTGGATTTATAATATACTACATGAATATATCACAATACTTAGATTTTGTTATTAGAAAAAAATATTCTACATTATTTTATTTTCTAAAAATAATTTTCACTCAACTTTTTATTCACTATAATGTTTAATTAATTAAAATGAAAAAAGATATACTACATAGGACCTACATGCCATTGGTTGTTCAGAACATCAATGGATTTTGGGCCAGTTGGATATCGAGACACAATTGAGAATTTGGGAAATATGGAAAACAAGACATCAAGGGCCTTTGGATTATAGGGCCTTTAGGCCATGGAGAAGAACCTTACCTCATTAAAAAATAAACCCTTAGAAGATGAAATAGATCAATAATAATAACGATGAATAAAAAACCAATCCCATGATTAAAGGAGGGATAATGTAGTCACCTGTAAGACTTGTGTAAGAATAATCAGGACTCGACAAAGTATTATCCCTTCTATATTGGGTGGGGGGATAGTTACAAAATTAAATATATTATGAGGCGTAAATGTTCTAGTATAGTTGGGTTAATAAATATGTACTTTATTGGTACCTCTAGGCCTCTAGGCCATGAATTTTTGGATTTTGACTATTGAGGCCTCTAGGTCATATAAGGGTTACCTTTTATCCTATATTAAAATAGGGATTATACATAAATGAAAAAAATACATATTTGGAGTATGATTTAGTTTTTAGAATAGTAATAATTCATTCAATGAGAATTAGTGTAATGATTTTAATCTTGTATCATCATTAATTTACTAAAATTGGTGTTTTTAAATGCTATAGAGGCCTCATAGAATATCACATGACCTAGAAGTAACTAAAATACATAACCATAGTCTTGTTTCCATTAACATTTAGAGTTTCTATCATGATATTGATTGTAATATATATTTTATAGATTTTTATTCAAGACTTTATTGTGAATGCATCAACCATGGTGGAAATGGTTTATTATCTGATATGAATTTTTATTCAAAAATAACTTGTTGGTCACAATTCTTATATATATTTATTATTTCTTATTTATTGTTAAATTCTTACAAAACCAATCCTTGAGTATCTTTAAATAGTATTTTTTTTGTTTACACTATATTACTACTAATAATTTTTTACAAAAACCATCAATGATTTCATAGTAGCTAAATTAATGTTATTAGAAAAAGAACTCTTTATTTGATAAATTGTGCTATATATAATGAACCAAAATATCAAAATATAATATTTAGAGAAATCATTTGATATTTCATGATATTTATTTTATGATATATATAAATATATAATATGATAAAATATGGAATATGAAATTGCTAACCATTCAATTAATAATTTGTATTATTTGCTTTATCATATCATAATCTTTGATATATGGAACCATATGACATGAAAATAAAAGTCTCGTGTCACTTTTATAGTATGAGTATATTCTAGTATAAAATATAGTTTAAATTTCCTTGTTTTTTGTTAATATGTTATAAAATATTATCACATATAAATAGTATAAATTTAACTGAAACTTATAATACATGTGGTTGAGGTTTTATATTTACCCATTTCATCTTTGTCAAAAATAAGACTGAAGAATGTTATAGGGTAAAATATCATGTTGTATAAAGATATAACTCCATGATTTCAATTAATATATATATATGATCATAATCTATATCATATTATAAAAATTAATTATATATTAAATATTATACAAATATATAAAAATATCTATGAATTTATAAAATGCATTATAAATTATTAATTATTATGAATTATTAAATATTGGAAATATAAAATTATTATTTATATATTTTGAAATGTTAATAAATTTCATTTTTAATATGTATTATTCATAATTATATATGTTCAAAAAAATTGTATGTAATCGAACGAAATACCAAATAATTTATTGTAATCCATATAATTCATAATTCAATTACATTGATTTTTATTTTAAAATAATTATAATATTAGATAATTTTAATTATTCAAATAATGATATATTAATTAGTTATATTATTTTTATGTGTTAAATTAAGTGTTCGTACTTCAAAAAAATTTATATTTTAGTAAACTATGAAATTTCATAATTAATATATAAATTAGAATTATGAATTATTCATATTTTTTTTCTAGAATATATAATGCTCATATTTATGAAAATTACAAAAATACACTATTTATATTAAATTTTTATGATAATTTGTTGTTAATGAATAGTACACACATATATATATATACTATTTAAAGTAATTTTTTTTGATATTTGTTTATGTATTGGGATTTATTTATGTAATTTCACTTAATTTATCATCTTAGATTGAATGTTATTAATACGTGAAGTTTTCAAATTTGAATATTGATATGATTTTCCTATAATGTTTAAGTAGATATTAAGGACTATAATTTCACGAATTGATGGATTTTCTTTCTATGAATTACATATGATTTTATATAAATTATCCAATATTAGTTATTTGGTTAATTATAAATAAAAATTTAATTTGTTTTTCATTATTATTATATATTTTGTGTTGAAATAATTTTTTAATCTTAAATAAATCTTTAGTATTGATTTCTGGATAATAATATTTTGGATTTAATTTTAAATAAATATAAATCTTTAGTATTTGTATATAAAGATGGGAATTGAGAATTTATTACCCCATAATGCACCAGATAAATGTGAGTATATTATTGAATATTTAAATTAAATATTAGAATATAGTTTTATAACATTATTTATTCATAATTTTAGGTGTTGTATCTTTTTTAAAGGAATTGCAATTTTTTTATAGAAGCGGATTAGTAGTTGGGACAATAGAACCTAATAATGTTATGAATCGATCTTAAGAATATTTCATGATTATTAATGATTAATATTTGATTCTTTTAAATTGTTAATTTCCCATATGTATTTTTAGAATGTGGATGAAAATGATACTTTTAAAAGTAAATTTATTTTGGAGTACACAAAAATATCCCATCTCTAGGCCATCTCAACACCCTAGTAGAAATTCCTCCATAGGGGAATCATATTCTTCATAATATTGGTATATTTAGTCTAGGGAGACTATGAACAGTGTAAGATAATGAACATGGTTATGAAATATTTATTTTTAGAGTGTGGTTTGAAAGATACATAATGAAAATAATATTGATTCTACTCATGTATGGGGTGGAATGGGGCAATATTGTTTAATCATAAACCCATTGTTTCTCTTAGTGTGAATGACTGATGAAGTGACTTGTTGTATTTAGAATAATCCAACTAGAGGATGCTATGATATGGGATTCATATTGAGTGGCCACTGCCGATTTTTAATATGTGGAACAAACAATATTTAAATAAATCAACATTAGAATAGATTCTTCCATGTAATACACCTTCATCCTCAAAGAAGAATCCCCATAATGAAATTTATGTTAATATCGATGACCATCAACATACCTACTATAATCATGAATGTTTCACAACTTGTGATACGATTCAACCTAAAGGATTATGAGATGATAAAAATGATTATGGAGAGGATCTATAAAATATAGTCATTGAAACAATAAATGGTTTTACATAGTTGGTATTGTTACCATGTGATTCCCAACATAGGTTGAATGATCATTGTATATACACAATTAATATGATTCTGTCAATCAAGAAAATATATCATGGTCAATAACATATCTACATCACACATGTTCAATCCAGCGACCAAATGATAAAAATTCTAGTTATGAGTTGTGAAAAAATCATAGTGATTTATATATCATGGTGTGGTCATAATGATGATTACAAACTGTAAATATGAAGTCAGTTTGTTATGTTTGGGAGATTTTGAATATCTACACATGAAATTGTAACTCAAATTTTCCAAATAATATGTAATGGATATTTATTGTTTCATAAGAGTCATTTTCATACTAAACTACCTTTGTAAATGTAATGTGGATATTGTTTCAGGATTAATAACTACAAAATAAGGGTCATATAGATAATTTAATAGATATGTAAGAGAGTTGACATTTTATGTATGTATTATTAATCATTATTAGGATAATTATGCTTCATAGTCATAAAGATAAAGAAAATTATATCAAAAAAGATACGGTATAATGTACACACATATTTAACGAAATAAATATAATAATTCATTATATTTTAACATTATTATGGAACATTATGATGGAATAAGATATCAATGGGTTTATTTTTATCATAAAGTACAAAGAAACAATTTTAATAAATATATTTTCATTTAAATAGATGTTAATTAAATTGAAAAAATACTGAATAATAGTGAAGGTTTAAAGAAGAATATTTTTTTTATGGTTTCATAATAAAATAGGCCTTTAAGCAGATCATTTTACTTTCACTGAGTCTTATGGCCATCATATGACATCGTACCACAAGGAATCCTTATAACAGTTTCCCAATGCCTATTTTTGATGATTTAAAAGAAAATTAGTTGTGATCGTTTTAAAACAATAAACATGGATAAATACATGCCATTAAAATCTTTATGATACGCCATGGACATAAGGTTTTTAACATAATCATATTTTTTAAAAGAAGAAAAGATGAAACAAATCAACGTTGGAAAATTAATTATAGAATATATGAGAATTTAAAAATTTGGGATTTGGGAGCATTGAACAACTGAAAATTCAGGAAATTTAAAACTAATAATTATTATTGTTTAGGGAATGATATCAAAAGATGAAAACATGGAACAATGCTAATATGTTTTCTTTTATATATATATACCCTACCAACATATGGAGAAGTTATAGATAAATTATGAGTGATGTTTTGAAACTTATATTATAAGAATAAAATTATTATATTAATTTCAAGTGATGATGTTGCATCATACTTCTATAATTGAGAGTATAAATGAAAAAAGGGAAAAGGAGTTTTAGTGTTTTTTTTGTATGCACAGAAGATGTTAAATTTGAAGTTGGAAGATAATGACTGAAATTATTGTGAAATTAATAATGAAGAAATGATGATAATAGAGAAGTGAATTTTGATTTTATTCTGAGGAATAAATTATCTATAATATTTTATCTTCGTAGAAAAATAACAATGGGAAAAATAAGAATAATAAGTGCATCTTTGGATATCTATTGTGAAAATTAGAATAATATTCTTATCCACTTCGATATATAAAATATTATATGAAAATAATTTACTTTTATTCTTCTATGTTTTTAAATTAATAATATAAGAAGAATAAATAATGAAAACATCTTTTATTATAATTTTTAGGATAATCCATTATGTAGGAAGCACCAAATCACGTCCAAGATGACAAATTGAAAAAAATGGTTTACAAATAATTAACATACTCCGTTATTTCTCATGGATTTATTAGTTGTTGGCATCAAGATCATGAAATTTTCCATTAGGACCAATGACTAGACATTCCTTTTGAATAACGAAATTTATAAATCACTATATACTTGAAGCGTGTGTTTGGATGAGAAAACAAAGGTGAGTAAAATATAATTTTAGAACCATTTATATTAATGTGATATAGAGGTAAAAAAGAGAACGGGATATTAATATAGATTCGTTTTAAAGTTAACAAAATTGATTCATACCCTCTCACAAAGTGTAGTGCATCCAAAAACATTCCATTAAATTTTTATTGTATTGTGGTTCGACTATGTTTATATGCTCAATAATTTAATTTTTCCAAATTTGAATGTTTCGGGGTCGTTAATTATTTATAATAATGTGATGATTTTTAATATAAATTTATTTCTTATAAAAATTAATTTTCTAAAAATAAATTGTTTAATAAGAAGAACCAATTTAATAGAAGATTGAAGAAGTAATCCATTTCATTCCAATAAGAATTATTTTTTGATTCTCCTTGAAATAACTCATAAGATAATATATTTAGACTAAATGTGGTTGAGAAGGTGGTTCAATCTACTACAAATGTAATTATAATTTTTTATTGATTAAAAGATAAAATTACATACTTGATCTAATGTTATTTGAAAATTATATCAATGATAGTCCAAAAAAATCCATGATCATGTGAGAGTAATAATATGTCAAAAAATTCTCAAATATATTTTTGTTGGTATATTAAAATAGATAATTTATAGTTTTCTCAAATAAATGTTTTCTTTAAATTTCGGGATGTTTGATCGCATGCAGTAAGACATCCCCCAACATGATGTAGAAGTATATAATATTGAGAAGCCGTTTTAGGATAAGTTTATTTCTTCTATAAATATCTACAAATAAATTGGATCCATTGATTTAATAAATATATAAATTCATGAAAGAAACTCGAATTATGAAAAAGATTTTTTAATGAAACCAATGAAAATAATTTAGTCATAAAATAATTTTAAAATATGATCTATACAGTTTAAGTAAATAATAAAAATAACATTAATGTCAAGAATTCTAAAATAGAGGTTAACTATTATAATAATAAGAAACATGGAATCTTATTATAAGACATGACTTTAATGAATGAAAAATATGTTTAAATGATGACAAAATATATTAAAGATAGAGTGACATTCATGGAATAATATAAGAATTCCCACAATATAATTTTCATTCCATTGAATGTTACATTATAAAACCTAAAAAACACCCATGAAATGTTTTCATATAAAGACGAGGGAACATTTTTTACTACCACTTTGTTTTTAGTGGACTGATTCTATTCAATTACACATCTATTATGTGATAATAAGGATTTGATATTATCTCAAGAAAAATACCCAATAATATAAAATGAATATCTTCTATTCATTTAAAATTGTAATTATTATACTAAATATATATCTAATAACATTGAAGTCTTAAAACATAAACTAGTAGAAAAATAATTAATTTGATATAATTTGGATTATTCCACCATGTCTATAGTGGATATAAAATTGTGAGGAGTAGCTTGTTACTCAAAGTGATACCAACCCTTGGTGAAGAAAACGTAAAAATAACCTGTATTAATAATAAAATTTTATTGATAACATGTCTGTCAATAAAGAAAACCTAGGATTGTAAGATTTTTTTAATGCTATAAAAAATATGATAATAGGGAATTCGATTATTGGTGAAATGAAAAAAGCATGAAGTATAATAGAAGATCACTTCATGGGATATAAATTTAGAGAAGAAGAAACATCCATAACATAAAATGGATCTATCTACTTATAATATATTTTTATATAATGAAGAAATTTATGATGTAGGTAATGGTTATTGTAATAATGATTATTAATTTTCAACTAAATATGTATCAAAATGAAATTAGAAAATAAAACAGTAGAATATATAGAATAAATAAAATCCAGAAAACAAAAATAAATTTAATGGAGTTATAAATTCGGAAACTATAGAACATTATTACAAATAACTTTGTTTTTATCAGTACTAAATAAACCCAAGATTTTAAAAAAGAGTGATTCATCCAAAATGACTGATAAGAATAAAATAGCCCATAATTTTTCATGTGGATACTTCAAGAATGATTCTATCATACTGAATTATTTTTATGAATGTGTCCATTATAATTAAATAATACAAGATAAATTTTATGAGGAACTAGAAAGAGATATTTCAAATGTATCAGAATAAGGTTCACATAAAGAAACGTAATTTCATGAGGGTTAGTTAGTGAAATACATAATTTTTGTTAAAGAAGAACTATGTGTGGATGCAGTGAAGTTATTCACAATACCAAATCATGTTTAGAAATATTTCCACCATAAGAATAATCCTTAAATTTGATATAGATTACATTGACGTTGAAGTGCATGAAAATACACGTACTACAAAAAACAATGTAAATCGTAAAATAAATCCATGCTCCCACAAATAAAACCATATTTTAAAAAATAAATATGTCTAAATATTGGAGTAATATTTTTGAGTGAATAATCTCTATATTGTTGATAACATTGAAGAAAAATGAATACACAACATATTCACTTTAATTTATGTATTACCCAATGCAGGTAATTTATGTAAAGGAATGGTATCATAAGGATAACATGAGTTAGATAGTTAGATTATGATATGGATAACCACATCAAGAGTTACAATACAGCTCAATCTCTATATGAAACATATTGATGTATATTTATGGAAGAAATCTACCATGATGAGGAGTGTGTATTTGAGGGGTCACAAGTGATGAATGATGAAAACGATTCAATATTTATTCACTCCTCACAATATAAATATAAATATAAATATATGTATAGTTTCCATTGATAAGATTTTATTCTATCAATATAAACTTCTAAAATAAGATCTTGATATTTAGAATGATAAATTGAATTAATAACTGATTAAATAAGATAAGATTGTGGATGTTCCAAGGACGTAGTAGGACCAATCAATTTTTAATTCAATAATATATTTATTCAAGAAGATATAAGAAATTGAGGTTGAAATTAAACTATTATCAAAATTCACATGATTCCATTATCACAGAGTAAACATAGATTTTTATCCCACAATGTTTTTTTGAGTTGTATAATTTCATTACGTATCAGTTTTTAATGGGGTATATTTAAAAAAAATAAAAAAAACTTATTTTTTACATAGATCATTGATCAATTGGACATATATTGGAATGGTTGATGACACATTTCATATATATTAGTTGATACCACCTTCACAATTTAATTAGATTTTTTTTCAATAATGGGCTTAAAATTGAAATTTAGGTTTAATAGAGAAGAGAGTAGAAATTAATTCAACTGTATATATTAACATTTTAAAATTTTTAAAAAATTAGGGTGGGGGGTAAGGTTAATACCACATTGCCTGAAAATTATTTTTTTAGAGAGTCAATATAATATGGAAGTGTTGATTATGATTAGTGGAGAGAACCCAAAAATATTTTAAAATGTTCAAACAAATATGTGATGATTATTAATGATTAATATTATTAGTTGTGGAAGATTTGAATTCCAATTTATATTTTTGGTAAGTATTTTGATATATATTTCACAAAGGATATATTTCTGGAGTTAGAAAAAAGTTATAAATCTTAGATAGCTAAACACCAGAGTATCTAGACCATATCATTCTAATATTGACCTATCCCATATAGTTGGATCCATCCAAGGGATGCTATGAAGGGAGGTAGAGTATAAATATGATTAGTAACACATTAATAAAATATTGTGACTTGTATCACAAAATAAAACGTATGTTATTAGCCTCTCATGTGTGGAGTGGCATAGATGACCATAGGGCTCTGAGTGACACCTAGTTGGTCTTGTTATGACTGAATTACAGAGTTACTTGTTATATTATAAAGCAATGGACCTATGATTTTTCTAATGAGGGATTCATATTAACTATCCACTATAAATTTTTTATATGTGGAACTCTCATTTTTTAAACAATTCCATACTAAATGAGAATCCACCTTGTATATCATCTTCATCCTCAAAGGAGGTTCCACATAGGTGGAATTCAACATGCATTGAAGATCCTTATTGTCCATACAATGCTAATTTTTTGCTCATAAATACTGCTATGATTTATCATGAAGGATCAATATATGACTAAATGAAAAATTAAATTAAATATGAATTAGAGGAAAAGAAATAACTTTGGATTTACCAATTATGTTGAGTGATCATGTGATTCACATGGTTGGTTGAGTTACATCATGATTCTTATTGAAGATATGATATAGTTGATCTATGTCATGGAACATGGATAATCAAAAACTTTATAGCACACTATTTGTAAAGTCCCTTAAATTCCAAGGAATTTTTTTTCTTAATTTTCTTTGGAAATTTACAGGAACGCAGTTTCTGACGGCGCCTGATTCCGAGACCCGGTTTGCCCGAAATCAATTTCCGAACATTGGCTCGGGTACGTTCCGTGAATGGACGAGCGGGTTTTTCTATCTTTTGAACCGGTGCCCGGAATTGAATTCTGAGGGCAATGTAAACACCCGTAAATTACAAGGAAATTTTTTTCTTAATTTGCTTTGAAATTTTACAAGAACGCTGTTTCTGACGGCGCCTGATTCTGAGACCCGGTGTGCCCAGAAATAATTTCCGAACATTGGCTCGGGTACGTTCAGTGAACGGACGAGCGGGTTTTTCTAACATTTGAACCGGTGCCCGGAATCAAATTCTGAGGGCAACGATGAAATTGCAGCACCGGTATTCGCTTAGAAATGCCTCTTCCGGAGTTGCGTTTGCTTGGGTGTGGTTTTTAAATTTTTGGGCTTAAGGTTAAAAAATAAAATAATTTTTTCGACAACATTATTTTATTTCACTTAAGCCACTTTGAGGCCACTTGAAGCCACTTAAAAGCGGCTTAAACTGAGTTGAACCGGATAGGGTACTATCCAGAAATATCCTACCCTCTTGGTAGGATATTTGTGAGGTGGGGCCCGCATGAGCCCCGCAGTTTCTTTCCGCTAAGTAACGCACCCGCGAAAACCCATCATTATGAAAGCCAACTGACATGTTTTCTTAAATTCTTAACAGACCATTTAATTGGGCGGTTTATTTCATAAATTAAATGAGATGTTCCTTTCGTTGAATTAATTCTACGAATTAATGGTTCGTTTCTTATCTTTTGAAATTCAAATGTTTAGTTGTGTAATTAAAATAAGGCTTAAGCTTATTTTATTTTGGGTTGGTCTCCTTTGCCACCTTGAGAGATTTTGAGAATCTCCCTCCATCTTCTTCAAACTTGACGAAGAACACGAAGAATACTTCAGATCCGACGAAGAACGCCGCTTCTCTTCTTCGTAGCCAGTGTGTTTCCGAAGATCGACGACGCCGATTCTTTGATCTTCTTCCCGTGTCAATGAAAGGAGACACTGTTTCCTCCTCGGACTATCTCCGTCAGCTTACGAAGCTTCTCCAGCGACGTACCTCTTCGGATGCACCTCGACGTCAACGGAAACGACGTTTGATTTCCGCGACGCCCGACCTCCGCGATGCTAGTCTTCCGCGGCTTGATTAGCGTGCTCCACACTTGAATCCTAGGTAGGGGATTGTTGATATTTTATTTATTTATTTTCCATTCTTGATTCTAGAATGTCGAACTTCGAGGATAAAAGATTAAATGTTATTGTCTAACGAGAGGGGGGCCCGGACCGCACCAACACGGACGAACCCCCCTCCTATGTTCATAATTGTTTCCTTGCGGATGGAACGGGATGGCGTGGTGCCGTCGCACCACGCGGGAATCACACGGAAATTTATGCGCGGCGCCGTCGCGCGACACTGTGGAATGAAATCCAAGAACGCGAAGTCGTCGCGTCGCGTCGAAGAAAGTCAAATGCGCCGCGACCGAAGCGGGGCCGCGGCGGAGGGAAGAGATGTCGTCGCATTGCACCGAACGGCGTAGGCCGCGGCCGGTTCCGGGCCACGGCGGAGCAAGATGACCGGCGGCCGGCACCGGGCCACCGGTGTCGGCGAAGTAAGGACCGGCTGTCGCCGGTCCTTGCTGGCGAAACCGGCCGTCCGGTGCGGTGCGGCCGGACATTGGAGACCAGGGGAATTAATTTCCCCCGGTCGGGTCTCAAAAGCGGCCCCAATTAAGGTGTCGCGGTTCTCAAAGTTGGGGGGGGAGGGTGGCTTTCCTCCCGCGTGCGGCACCCAAACGGCGCCCAGGCCGCGCCGCCGTGCCAGTCCGCGCCGTCGCGCCGGACCCGTGCCGCCACACCGTCCCCCGCCGCCGCACCGCCGCACCGGCCCGCGCCGCCGGTCAGGCCGGGTTTTCCAAGCCGGGCCGGGTCGGCCCGGGCCCAGACCCCACAGTTTCGGACCACTTTCGGTCAAATGCCCGTATCTTGGGCTATGGGCCTCCAAACGACTTGCCGTCAGCGGCAACACGATCCTTGGATCGAGACGGTCGTTTCGGTATACTATACTCAAGGTGAACCTTCATTTTCAGGAGCCTACGTGGTTAAAACTCCATAGTTAAGCGTGCTTGGCCTAGAGTTGTGATCAGGATGGGTGACCTCCTGTAGAAGTTTCCCAGGGTGGGTGTGAGACGGAAAGGCCAATAAATAACGGACCGGGCGTCCGATTGACGCGCCGTCTGTTTCGTTGAATTCCTCTAAGTGAGACGGATTTTTTGGCTTACTCCGCTTGAGGTTTGAATGCCGACGGAGTGCGATCGGGTTGGTTCGCTGACAAAATCAACTGGGCCCTTGGAACGACAAAGCCAATAACTCTCAGACCAGGCATCCGATTGATGCGCCGTCTATTGCATTGAGTTCCTGTTGATGATACAGAACATTTGGCATCCTTCGCCGAGATTTGGATGCATATGGATAGTGGCCGGGTTGGATCGCACCGAAATCCAACCGGGCCCCTGGAACGGAAAAGCTGATACCTTTCTGACAGAACGTTCGTTTGACGAACCGTCAGCGGCGTTGGTGATCTCATTTAGAAACGGTCCCTATGAGTATACCCTATGAGTGTTCGGGGTATAGTTGAGTTACGGCCGGATTGGTGCGCACACGAAACCAACCGGGCCCGTGGGACGAAAAGGCTAATAACTCACAGACCGGGCGTCCGATTGACGCACCGTCTATTGCGTTAAGACCACTATGACGACGTGGTCCTTTGAGATACTTCTTTACGGGACTTTGTGATACTTGGAGTATCGACCAGTAGCTCATGGAGCGGACCCTCCCGGGGATGAGCGTGCGGAGTACGGAGACCGTGTAGCCGGCTGAGACCTGACGACTACTTGACCGACTCGACTTGGATTGAGTCGACTAGCCCAGTAGATGGAGCGCCCGGTATTTGGAGATAGACCCATGGCTGAAGGACCGCCCCGTAGTTGGCCTCAAACCCGCGGTACTCGACAGGAGGAGTACCTATGTAGGCTATTAGTGGGAGCGCCCGGTATTTGGCGACAGACCCTCAGCGGACGGAGCGCCCGGTAGTTGGCCGAAACCCGCAGTACTCGATAGGAGGAGTACCTCAGCAGTCTTAGGTTAGTGAGCAGTACCTCAGAGTCATGACAGGACCACTGTACACTCTAGAGACGGGGCTCTTCAGCAGTTACGGTTTCGATAATAAAAATCCCGGTTTGAGCTGAGACTTTTGACCTTTGTGTATACCTCATGATTGAGATGGGTCACTTGATAACATAGGTATATGTATGGGAATATACCTAGGTAGTGGTTATCCGTTGATTTCACAATCCTTGTGTTTCCTCATGATTGAGATGGGTTACTTGATAACTTAGGTATATGTATGGGCATATATCTAAGTAGAGGTTATCTGTTGAGATATTCTTGTGGTTATCCTTGTTGGTTTAGTGAGACCATGAGGGTCTCAGGGTCCCTACAGAGTATCTTTATACTCACCCCTTCACGGGCTATGCCCGCATCTCGTTGTGTTGGTTGCAGACGACGAGCGGTGCTGACGGAGGCCGAGTGTTCGAGGACTGGATGGTACCCAGAGGTGGACTACAAAACGAGCCGGTACCCGGAGGTGGACTACACGACGTGATGTCTCACAGAGGAGGTTGACGGACGATAGCGTGGAGGAGGTTATCTGTACTTACCCTTCAGGTAGGATCTGAGGAAGAAGACACAGGAGCTGCTTCCTTCTTCCAGTTGTTTGTCTTTTTGCTATTGTACCTTGTTCAGTTGTAGTCGTACGTTCTTTTGGGTTTGTATTCTGTCCCATTTACTTTTCAGATTTTCTTTTGTACTTAGTGTTTTGTTTCCGCTTGTACTCCGTGGTGCATGTTTTCTTATATAAAGGCAATGCCTTCCCAGTTATCGGGATTTTTACGCCTTTGGTGCTAGTCGCCAGCCCCTGGCCTATGGAAGGTGGGCTTGGGGTAGTCACAGCACGGGACCCGAGGACGGGTCGTGACAAATTGGTATCAAAGGAGTTTGGTTCTACCACAGAACTTATAACTCTGATGTTTCTTCTGTGAAGCAATAGTGTTAAGAGTACCAAGTGTGGTTTTTCAGTTCAGGGAGTCCAGTGTTGGTGCGGGCAGCCGACGTATCCATACACGAGGACCCTGACAACTAATTTCCGACTTTGTGTATGAAAACACGGATTGCTTGTGTGTTTTCTGGAAGTTTTATTTAATTGTCAGCTCAAACCAGGTAAGCTCACCAGGTATAATCTTTTGACTGTGTCACGTTGTTTCTATCAGGATGCCTCCCCATGGACGACCAGCTAGAGCCCCGAGAGTGGTACGTACTGACAGCTTACCGAGCGACGATGCCTCAGTACATGGCCCTATCCCAGTTGATGCACCCGCGGAGGCACCAGCGGTACTACTACCCGTTGGGCCACTGATGCCACCATCCCCAGCAGTAGAGGATGCAAGTCGCTTGAGCGCACTGCATGAGTTCCAGTGCCAGAGGCCACCCAGGTTCCAGGGAGGGACAGACCCGCAGGCGGCTGAGGATTGGCGGGAGGCTGTGGTGAGAGTCTTCCTGCTAGTAGGGACGCCGACAGATTTCATGGTGTTCCTAGCTACCAGCCTTCTTCAGGTAGAAGCATGTAGATGGTGGAGCATGATGCTTCAGATGCATGACGAGGAGACACATCTATAGGCAGACTTTGAGATCCTATTCTGGGCAGAGTTTGTAACAGCCACCCTTCAAGCGGTGCGTATACAGGAGCTACTTCAGCTGCGGCAGGGCAGCATGTCAGTGGCGTAGTACTCATCGATATTCAAAGACATCTCACGCTACTCCACAGATATGGTACGAGACCTGTTTTTCAGGGCCCGAACCTTCAAGCAGGGGCTCAGGAGAGAGATTAAGGCTTCTGTTGTTTCTCACAGCTTTCTGACGCAGACAAGGGTGTTGGAGAGAGCCCTCTTAGTGGAGAGTTCCCTTACTGAGCAGTCTCCAGTAGCAGGACCCACCACAAGCTGGCTTGCGGCAGAGTCTTCTGCAGAAGGCAGTAGACAGATGAGACAGAGGTCCAAGATGACCAGACCTATCGGTGGCTGACTGCACGACTCAGGTTCAGTTGTGTGGGGAAACCGGGGTGGAGTTAGAGCCAGACGTGCCGAGAGTGGACAGTGTTACTCATGCGGCGGAATTGGTCACATGGCATGTGACTGTCCAACCCACCATGCAGATGACCAGCAGTTAAATGAAGAACCTTCGAGGAAAAGGTAGAGGTTCGATCAGGGCGGACCGCAAGGAGCAGGCGGCCATGGCAGAGGAGCTGGTCGTGCAGCTGGAGGTGGAAGACGCTTCGGGATGTTTCCACCACCACCAGGAGGCCCACCCCGACCCCAGGGGACAGGAGGACATGGGAGAGCTCAGCTTCAGGCAGCTGAGGCCTATGGTCATAGAGCTCTAGAAGAAGATGGACAGGAGCAGGACTAGCTTCCAACCTAGAGGATATTGATCCTGTTGCTTCTGGTTTTATTGATGTTTGTTTGTAGTTGTTTTGTGTTTTTGTACTATGAGATGCCGTAATAAAAAAGACACTTATCTTGTGATGTTTGCTTTTTTGTCCTTTTTGTTTGGTTGATATTGAGTGGTCCCGGTTAAACTGTTGACTTGACCCTCACTTTCGAGATTTCTACTGGAGGAGACCCGGTGACCTCACACTGATGCCGACAGTGTGACTCGACCCTTGGAGGCGAGAGTGACAGTTGGATCTCTTGATAGTTACGTCGAGGCCTTACGACGTCATCCATTGCATGAATGCATCATTTATGTTAGGATTGACTGTATTAGGCAACGAATGTGGTTCATCCAGTGGATGAGACCAGATTTCTCTTATCGGCAAAGAAGAAATCATAGCTGCTCTTGTGAGGCTAAAGGAGTTGCAGTTCATCCAGGAGCGGATGAAGACTGCACAGTGCAGTAAGAAACAAGGAACCAGTGCCAGTCTTAGAGACTCGGGCGTGTTAAATGTTTCAAGAAGAGGTAGCTTTAAATAGAGATGAGTCTGCGAAGCGGCAGACGTAGAGGCAGAGTTAGGAGAGTAGCATGAGGTGGTGTACATCTTAACATGCTACAACCACCTGCCTTAGTTATCCCCGCCAAGCTCAGGGAGCTGGAGGGTGGTGGAAGAATGCGGCTGCATGCGGTCAAGGAGTGTGACCCAATGGCTCTAGAAATGATTCAAGGGACAGTCTGTGTCCACTACTAGTTGTTGTAGTAACAGACATCGATATGAATCATTACTCGCTTTCACAAATCTTGTTCCAGACCTAGAGTTTCCGGAATGTCGTGGACTTGACCCTCACGTCTGGAGATACCTTGGTAGGAGACTCGATAATCACACTTACGCCGACGGTGTGGTCAGACCCTCGAGTAGAGAGTTCTGGTTGGAATCTCTTGGTGGAAGCTTCGAGGCCTTACAACGTTAGATTGAGTATGGAATGTGAAATAACTGTTCATACTCAAATTGACGTTTTTAGGCAAACGTCGGGATGGGTTTTCATTGGTCGGCGGAAAAGGAAACCCCAGGCAACTTAGGGTAACTCTTGCACATGAGGGTGCGACCGATCACTCTTGAGTTGGTCAACCTTACCCTTGTAGCAGCTCTCGTTTTGAGTTTAAGTTCTAACATAAATGGAGACCTCTGGAGTTCGAGGATGACGACCACATCTTCTTACGGGTCTCACCACAACGAGGTTTACGGAGATGTGTCCTGGGAGGCAAGTTATCTCCGAGGTTCAACAGACCATTCTAGGTCCTCAAATTGGTAGGCGAGGTGGTTTACCGCTTGGCCCATCAACTTCAGTTGCACTAGGTGCACGACGTTTTCCACGTATCCCAACTGAGGAGATACGTGCTCGACCCCATCGCATATCATTGACCATGAGGAGCTAGACGGTGGCGATGAGTGTCTTCTACAGAGGTTCCTGTGGGGATCGAGGATTGACAGGAGAGGATCCTAGGAGGATGGTCGATTCCTCTTGTGCACATTCTTTGGCAGCACGGGAACCTCCAGGTGAGCACATGGGAGCGGAAGGCTCAGATTCGTGCTCAGTACCGCTTTGTTTCCCTAAGTTTGTGGTGAAGCTTTACGGGGACGTAAAGCCCTGTGGGGGGAGTAATTTAAAGACCCGTAAATTCCAAGGAAATTTTTCTCTTAATTTTCATTGTAATTTTACAAGAACAAAGTTTCTGACAACACCTGATTCCGAGACCCGGTGTGCCCGGAATCAATTTCCGAACATTGGCCTGGGTACATTCAGTGAACGGATGAGCGGGTTTTTCTATCTTTTGAACTGGTGCCCAGAATCGAATTCTGGGGGCACCGATGAAATCTTAGAATCAGTATTTCCTTAGAAACGCCTCTTCCAGAGTTGTGTTTGCTCGGGTGTGGTTTTTAAATTTTCTGGCTTAAGGTTAAGAAAAAAAATAATTTTTTCGACAACTTTATTTTTTTTCACTTAAGCCACTTGGAGGCCAATTGAAGCCACTTAAAAGCAGCTTAAAACTGAGTTGAACCGGATAGGGTACTATCCATGAAATATCCTACCCTCTTGGTAGGATATTTGTGAGGTGGGACCCGCACGAGCCCCACCGTTTCTTTCCGCTAAGTAACGCACCCGCGAAAACCCATCATTATGAATGTCAACTGACGCGTTTTCTTAAATTCTTAACAGACCATTTAATTGGGCGGTTTATTTCGTAAATTAAATGAGTTGTTCCTTTCGTTGAATTAATTTTTCGAAATAATGGTTCGTTTCTTATCTTTTGAAATTCAAATGCTTAGTTATGTAAATAAAATAAGGTTTAGTCTTATTTTATTTTGGGTTGGTCTCCTTTGTCACCTTGAGAGATTTTGAGAAGCTCTCTCCATCTTCTTCAACCTTGACGAAGAACACGAAGAACACTTAAGCTCCGACAAAGAGCGCAACTTCTCTTCTTCGTAGCCGGTGTGTTTCCGAATATCAACGACGCCACTTCTTCGATCTTCTTCCCGTGTCAACGAAAGGAGACACCATTTCCTCCTTGAACTATCTCCGTTAGCTTACGAAGCATCTTCAACGATGTACCTCTTTGGACGCACCTCGACGTCAACGGAAACGACATTCGATTTCCGCGACGCCCGACATCCGCGACGCTAGTCTTCCGCGGCATGATTGGTGTGCTCCGCACTTGTATCCGAGGTAGGGGATTGTTGATATTTTATTTATTTATTTTCCATTCTTGATTCTAGAATGTGGAAATTCGAGGATAAAGGATTAAATGTTATTATCTAATGAGAGGGGGGCCCGGACCGCACCAACACGGCCGAACCCCCCTCCTATGTTCATAATTGTTTCCTTGCGGATGGAACGGGATGGCGTGGTGCCGTCGCACCACGCGGGAATCACACGGCAATTATTGCGTGGCGCCGTCGCGCCCCGCCGTGGAATGAAATCCAAGAACGTGACGCCGTTGCGTCACGTCG
This sequence comes from Viscum album, assembly GCA_963277665.1. NCBI lineage: Eukaryota > Viridiplantae > Streptophyta > Magnoliopsida > Santalales > Viscaceae > Viscum > Viscum album. The sequence continues at coordinate 566,277 of CAUJRU010000250.1, forward strand.
AAGAAAGTCAAAGGCGCCGCGGCCGGAGTAGGGCCGCGGAGGAGGGAAGCGATGTCGTCGCATCGTGCCAGACGGTGTAGGGAGCGGCCGGTTCCGGGCCACGGCAGAGCAAGATGACCGGCGGCCGCCACCGGGCCGCCGGTGTCGGCGAAGGAAGGACCGGCCGTTGCCCGTCCTTGCTGGCGAAACCGCCCGCCCAGTACGGGCCGACCGGACAGTGCAGACCGGGGGGATTAATATCCCCCGGCCGGGTCTCAAAAGCATCCCCAATTAAGGGGTCGCGGTTCTAAAAGGGGGGGGGGGGGGGGGGGGGGGCGTTTCCCCCCGCGCGCGACACCCGAACGGCGCCCAGGCCGCGCCGCCGTGCCGGTCCGCGCCGCCGCGCCGCCGCATCGGCCCGTGCCGCCGGCCGGGCCGGGTCGTCGGGCCGGGTCGCCGCCCAGGGCGGGTCGACCAGGTTCGGCGACCCAGGGGGGGTTAGGCTGGGTCGGCCCGGGCCCAGACCCCCCAGTTTCGGACCACTTTCGGTCAAATGCATGTATCATGGGTTACATGCCTTCAAACGACTCGCTGTCAGCGGCAACGCGATCCTTGGATCGAGCCGGTCGTTTAGGTATACTATACTCAAGGTGCACCTTCCTTTTCGGGAGCCTATGTGGTTAAAACTCCATAGTTAAGCGTGCTTGGCCTAGAGTAGTGATCAGGATGGGTGACCTCTTGTGAAGTTTTCCAGGGTGGGTGTGAGATGGAAAGGCCAATAAATAACAGACCGGGCGTCCGATTGACGCGCCGTCTATTTCGTTGAATTACTCAAAGTGAGACGGATATTTTGGCTCACTCTGTTTGAGGTTTGGATGCCGACGGTGTGCGGTCGGGTTGGTTCGCTCACAAAATCAACCGGGCCCATGGAACGAAAAAGCCAATAACTCTCAGACCAGGGGTCCGATTGACGCGTCGTCTATTGCGTTGAGTTCTTGTTGATGATACGGAACTTTTGGCATCATTTTCCAAGATTTGTTTGCATATGGATAGTGTCCGGGTTGGATCGCACCGAAATCCAACCGGGCCCCTGGAACGGAAAAGATGATACCTTTCTGACAGAACGTTCGTTTGAGGAACCATCAGCGGCGTTGGTGATCTCATTGAGAAACGGTCCCTATGAGTATACCCTATGAGTGTTCGGGGTATAGTTGAGTTACGGCCGGATTGGTTCGCACACGAAACCAACCGGGCCCCTGGGAAGAAAAGGCTAATAACTCACAGACCTGGCGTCCGATTGAAGCGCCGTCTGTTGCGTTAAGACCCTATGATGAGGTGGTATTTCGAGATACTTCTTTGCGGGACTTTGTGATACTTGGAGTATCGAACAATAGCTCGTGGAGCGGACCCTCCCGGGGACGAGCGTGCGGAGTACGGAGACCGTGTAGCCGACTGAGATCTGACGACTGCTTGAACGACTCGACTTGGAGTCAGTCGACTAACCCAGTGGACGGAGCGCCCGGTATTTGGCGACAGACCCACAGCGGACGGAGCGCCCGGTAGTTGGCCGCAAACCCGCGGTACTCGACAGGAGGAGAACCTCTGTAGTCTATTAGTGGGAGCGCTCGGTATTTGGCGACAGACCCTCAGCGGACGGAGCACCCAATAGTTGGCCGCAAACCCGCAGTACTCGACAGGAAGAGTACCTCAGTAGTCTTAGGTTAGTGAGCAGTACCTCGGAGTCGTGACATGACCACTGTACACTCTATAGACGGATCTCTTCAGCAGTTACAGTTTCGATAATGAAAATCCTGGTTTGAGCTGAGACTTTTGACCTTTGTGTATACCTCATGATTGAGATGGGTCACTTGATAACTTAAGTATATTTATGGGCATATACTTGGGTAGTGGTTATCCGTTGATTTCACAATCCTTGTGTTTCCTCGTGATTGATATGGTTTACTTGATAACTTAGGTATATGTATGGACATATATCTAAGTAGAGGTTATCTGTTGATATCTTCTTGTGGTTATCCTTGTTGTCTTAGTGAGACCTTGAGGGTCTCGGGGTCCCTATTGAGTATCGTTATACTCACCCCTGCACGGGCTATGCCCGCACCTCGTTGTGTTGGTTGCAGACGGCGGGCAGTGCTGACGGAGGTCGAGTGTTCGAGGACTGGACGGTACCTAGAGGTGGTCTACACAACGTGCCAGTACCCGGAGGTGGACTACACGACGCGATGTCTCACAGAGGAGGTTGATGGACGAGAGCATGGAGGAGGCTATCTATACCTACCCTTCAGGTAGGATCCGAGGAGGACGACCCAGGAGCTGCTTCATTCTTCCAGCTATTTGTCTTTTTGTTGTTGTACCTTGTTCAGTTGTAGTCGTAATTTCTTTTGGGTTTGTATTCTGTCCAATTTACTTTTCATCTTTTCTTTTGTACATAGTGTTTTGTTTCCTCTTGTACTCTATGGTGCTTGTTTTCTTTTATAAAGGCAATTCCATCCCAGTTATCAGGATTTTTACGCCTTTGGTGCTAGTCGCCAGCCCCTGGCCTATAGAAGGCGGGCTTGGGGTAGTCACGACACGGGCCCCGAGGACGGGTCGTGACACTGTTGAACCATTTTCCATGGAATATAATTTATAAGGACACAAAGTGAAATGTACCAGAATGATTTATATATCATTATACTTTTTAATGATTCTTAAAATATAAATAGGGGAAACATGTTCGTGAATTTGAAGAGATGTTTAGGTTCTATAAAAATTAATGTAACTCTTATTTTATTTTAGATGTATAATTATTGATCATTATTACATAAAGGTCATTTAAAAACCAAACAAATTTTTTCAATGTATGGATATTATTTTTATGGGATAATACCTCCTATATATTGCTTTTTTTGAAAATTCACAACATAAATACGGTTAATATATGCTGAATTTGTAAAAAAAATAGGTTATATATGGGTCCCTAGGATTTTTAATCAAGAAGATAAATATGAATTGGATGAAAGTAAGATGGTTATTGGCAATCTCGTCCTTAATGAAAAAAATATCATGATGTTATAAGTTTCATTATGATTAAAACATGTTAAAAAAGAATAATGCATATGTCATTTGTTTTGATTATCAATAGAATGAGGAAATTCATGTGTACATTAGGATATTTTAAATGGGTTCCAATTACATGGACACAAAAATATGAATTAATTTTATAACATGGAGATTATTTTTAAGAGTACAGAAGAAAATGTGATTTCATGATGATCGTAGGACTTTAACTAAGTCATAAATTCATCATATGATGTCATATTATAAGTATTTATCATAAATAATTCCTAGAGATATTTTTTGAAGTAGGAAAAGAAACATATTAGTGTGGTTATTTCAACACCAATCACGGATCCATAACAACAATTGAAATATGCATGAAATCCCATACACATATGGATATAAAATGAAATGGTACACATTAAGTAATTTTTAAATGAATCATAGTGAGTGTAGATAATTAAAAAATGATATAATAATTAAAAATGTTGTATTTTTGGGAGTATGGTTCAATAAAAATGAAGTAAATTCAAAACAATGATTTCCCATTGTATATACAATGATTAGAATTGTTGGAAATAGGGAGATTCAGATATATTATTATACATTCTACATACATGCAGTGTAGGATGATGAATAATTTATATATTAATTGTGAGAAATTGTTTGAAAATAGTATTCAGAGAAGTAAAATCCATCTGTAAAGAAAAATATTTGATACATCATCCTAATTATACATCTAAGTGTACTATTGAAAAGAGAGAAGGAGAAATATAATGATATTATTTATATACACTAATGAAATTTAATAATAAGATAGAATAAAAAAATTGAAACATAATACAATAAAGATCGAAGAATGATTAAAACTAGATTAGTGAATGAATAGAATTGGCTATGTAAGACATGATTTTTGTCAGATGTTGAATACGTCTATACACCTTATTTGTCACATCTGAAAAAGAATAAATGAAACTATAGTTTGATATTTCTTAAAAGATTAAGAGTTTGTAGGTTTACCTGAATTAATAATCTATAAAAAAGGATGTTTCTTTCATACAACTATATATATAAGAGAATAATAGGAGGAAGAATCAATATGAAAAATATCTACAATTATATTTTGTGGGAGACACTTTTTTGCATGAAAAAAATGAACCACTATCAATAGAATATATTGAAAAAAATATTTTAAAGGACATAACCTACCATTTTTTAGCTCAAAGGTTTTAAAGTGGTGGGTCATGTGATTAGGGGTTTTCCCCATTCACTCTAAGGGCAATACATTCTTATTTAATGGAAACCCATGTAAATCAGAATCTCATTTGTGTGAGTGTTTGTGTCTATTGTAGTGGAAAATGATATGGAAAAGAGATTAAGATAACCAATCATTTTAATAAGTTATAGAGGTAAAAATAGATTGGGATAAAAAGTGAAACTACATTAAAAGTCACCAATATTTACTAAATGACCATTATGCATTTAATAAATTTTGAATCCTTCCTTTCAAACACAAATAATTTTATGTATAATTTCAATAAATTAATAAAATTTAAATATATTGAGTGGATTAATGTAACCTTAGATGTGTAAATTTTATACATATAATGTTGTCTAATCATAGATATTATTTGTTATTTAATATTTGTGACGAAACATATTTATTTTAAATGGTGAGATTTTTGTAGACTTCATAAAATACTATTTTTTCACATTACATACATAGTGAAAAATATAAAGGATCCTTATCATTTGAATTTGTATATCTCAATGAGTTAGGGAACTAATATGTTGTCTTTTATAATGATCTTTAGAAAATATTTATCTAACTACAATATTCTCATTATACACGGATATATAATCATAATGGGATTGTTTCTACATTGATTATGTTAGGATAAATTTAGAATAGAATTTTGAATGTCTTTTTCCATATATATATTTAATTATTTTAGTATTAAAAATTATATAATGAAATAATTTCATACATAAATAGATATTCATTGAAATATTGAAAAAAATAAACTCTTTGGGAGATGTGTATCTTGGTACACTAATTGATATAAGTATGACTTTAATTATTATAATGGGAAAATATTGTTCATAAATTTTTGTTATATATTTTTTAAAATATAAATTTCAACCAAATTTATTTTCATTCCATATTTTAATGCATATAAATAAAATATATTTTTACTAAGAAATATAATTTAGAGTTTAATTATAACCTAGTTTAGTATTATAACATGATGAATAATTCATACTATAAAAATAAATGCATGAGTATAAATACATTTATGTAATAGAAATGAATTTCTATAATTCTAAATTGATATTGTTAGAGAAAAATTGTCCACAAAACACATGTGTAAATTTAATGGGAATCATAAATATGAGTAAGTTTTTTAATGTAGAAGAATAATTATATAGTGTAAATGGATTAATGTTTTTACCTTAAATACGAGACACACTACATAATCCTTCCAAGACTATAATAAAGACTACTGTGGGACCTAAAGCACATATTCAATCCTATATCCAATAGACCAAGTGTTAATATCTATAATTTACGATATATTCTTGTATATCAATAGAATTAACTAATAATAAGAATCATAAATAAACCAAGAATAACTAAATGAAATCCTAATAGTAATATGTATGGCGTATATAATGATTGAAGAATAACTATATTCATCTATATAATTTCATGAGAGTTAGTAAATCAAAAGAATCATATAAAATAAAATAAAACTCAATTAAATCCCATTGAAATGTAAAACTGAAAAACCCATGACACTCTATCATTCCATTTATATGACTTTAACCTATAAAAGATCATAGTCACCACCTGAATAATTATATCCCCATCTCGAAATGTATAAGATTAAAAAAATATTCGCATAGATCCTCTAGAGTATGTTGACCAAAAAATAAATTAGTAGTTCCATCCCATGAAGTATAATCCACTTGATAAACATGAATATAAATTTTAAAACAATCATTATATGGAGAGAATGAAAGGGAATGAGTCCAGCCAAATACCTTGAATGATAACCAGCTTAGGATTAACTCTACCTACCCATTGAAAGGTGAACATAACCACATTACCTGATAATTAAAATCATTACCATAATTAGACTAATATTTAGTGTTTAAATTGGATCATTTGATAGGAAAATCAATTTTGACTTTCAATGATCATGTTCATCAAAATTGAATCATAAGTCACCATGGAAGACTCTTAGGAGATAACATTGTACGTGTATACATGAACACACACAAACACACATAATCATCACATAAAAAATAGCCTAATAAGAAAAACTCTTAACCATTTAAGGATAAAATACTCATAATTTAGTGGATCATGAAGTGCTGATGAGAAGCCACACATAGAGTTAAACTAAAACACTTGAAAGGAGGATATAACACACTGATGTAAAGTATTTTTTTTTTGTAATACATAGTCCCTCTGTATTTTTGTATATAAGATCATACATTAATATGAATTACAGTTAGATAGAAGAATTCATAAACTCCATATTGTTATTTTTGAAGGATATCACATCACTAAGAATATGTTTCATTTATATTAATAGTAATTCTCAAGGTAAATCATTAATCATTCCTATCCACTAGAAACTCATACATAAAGATAGTCTCATTCGATGAAGAAATCAAGGAGATGATCAGATTCCATAATGACACTGAAGTATAAAATATACATTATTTCCCAATCAAAACACCCAATTTATAATGAATTTCACCACTACTCAAACACTATCAACAAATAGTTTTTCCATCAAATCATCAAAATATAAACATTTCAGTGGAAAACACAACACTCAATAACAAAATTATATACTGGTAAAAGTATTTATAAGTGAATATCCAATCCCAATCACTCTCTATTAGTGAAAAAATTTCAAAACCTCAATTTATTTATTATGAGATGATAACCATCATATCTAAGTTATGATTATGGTATCCCAATGTGTAATTGAGTCTAATGTATATCCAAAAAAATTATCAATTAATATCTTATAACACTCTATCTTTCAAAATGGTAAAACTATACAATTATGTCATGACCTGACCCAATGGGGCTCGAGCCATGACTCCCCATGCCCGCCTCTAATAGGCCAGGGGTTGGCGACCTGTGTCGAGTAGGATATCACACACATTGGAGGCATTATCCTAAGGTACCTGTACATACACCCCAACATACACCTCCATGAAACAACGTAGATATGTATATAAAAACTGGAAAGGGAAAGCATGCATACATCTATCCCAAACTAGAGTGCAAGAAAAGTACAAAAGAAAAAAATAAGTCCCACTGAAGGAAAACTAGAAAAGCTTCCAACCTTCTTAGAAGGAGGAAGAACGCCACCAAAATAACCTGCTGGTAAGATCCTCAACATAGCTCTAGTAAACCCCCAGGTCGGTTGTGCACACTATACTCGGCCTACTCCGGGTCCTCCTAGAACTCCATCGAAAGGCCTGTGGTCTGCAGAAGACACAAACATATGCGGGAAAATACCATGATGGGGTGAGTATATAAAATATCCAGTAGGTACTCGAAGAAACCCAAAATAAAACGGAGAAACTGAAAGGAAACTATTAGCTCATTCCAGCCATAGGGAACCCAAACAAGAGAGAGACTCCATCTCGAGGCCATCCAAGGCTAAACCCGACTAGTCAGCTAAGCTCAGATGTATGGACATACATAAACCATGAATATCTGTTACTGTTTATGCCCATACATATACCATGTGCAACCAGATATACTCAAACCATGCACCAAGCCTCATGAGGTTCCGACCACGTAACCTGTAACTTGTACATAACTAACATAACACACTCCACGAGCTATGGCTTCCCAGATGACACTCGTCCGAGAGATATATGCTCATCGAATATCGTCACCAAGAACCTCGCATTGTAACAGGGGAAAAACAAACTCCACAGATAATGGATCACACATAGGTTCTTTTAGGGGACACAAAAACCCACTCTGGTAAATCCTAGATCTCACACATAGGGGATCACTTTGAGGATCCACTAGTGGATACCAAAACCTGATCTGGTTCTCCACTGATCACGTCACTCTGATAGAGGATCGTCACCCATTTAAAGGTTATCATGATGATACTGGAACCCTATCATGTATAACTCAAGATGAAGGGGATTGAACTTATGATTCAATAACCCTAACAAAACAATATGCTATGTAGGGGATCGTATAACCAACGATTCCACCACCCTACTATAAACCACCAGGACCACAATGTAGGGGATTAGATTCCCAATGATGTCTCAAACCCAATAGGATTTACCTGCTAGATAGGGGATCACCGCCCATGGATATGAGGTAACAATGATACCAAGAACCCGATCTGGGGATGAAAATCTAGAGGATCCCACTCCGAACCCGCAAGAGGGATTCCACAACTCTAGTAGAAATTCATATTATCGAGGGGATCACAAACCTATACTAAGGTGGTAATGCCACACAAACCCTCATACGAATAAACCAAGGGAGTACACTCAACCACTACTGGTCCAAACATCGCTAACTCGAGGGACCCACATCATCACCACATTGCACACCTCGTATGCCTATACCGAGGGCACCATCGTGATCTACGTAGAAAAAAATGCATGGTGGGCTATCCATTTTCCCCGAACGGACTTACAAACCATAAGTCGTAAAAACACAGCATACGCCTGGTACCTCTTGGGGCGCATGCCTCAACCCCAAATTTATGTGGGTAGATTTTACCATTGCAATCCCCTTGAAAAAACACTAAGAAACGAGTGTTCAAACAGTCCAAACAAATATACAGTAAAAAAGAGACATTTCATCGTAGAACGTGAAAACCAATCCTTATGGGTCCTACACCCTATCATAAACCCAGACACTCAAAGTATCATCACAAAAAGTCTGCACAAGAACTATGATCACGCTGCTGCTAACAGCGTGTCAAACGGATGTCCGGTTCACGAGGCACGTCTGTTGCTAGATTTAATAATAATTTCTTATTATTAAATCAAATCATTTCAGATCACCAGCCTTCGGGGTCAGAACCCAAAACCCTCCAAATTGATTTCAAAAAGTCATCCCTTAAAAGTCTAACCCATAGCTGCAGATGGCGCTTCAAACAGACGCATCATTTAGGAGTTTCGTCCCTTTGAACACAAGGGCCCCAACAGGGCCGGTCCAGACCGCCGACCCGCGGCCCAACCGCGCGTCCGCCCCAGCTCACAACGACCTGCTGGCTGCGGCCCGTCCGAGCACCACCGAACCCCTTGGGTCCAGTTCCTCCAAACAGACCGTCCAAGTGGCCAGTCTTTGTATGCACGCCACACTAGGAGGACCCGCATACTGTGGGTCCTTGTCTGCATCACCCCCTAAGGCACTGACCTCGAGGCTTCGCCCGAACCGTGACGGGCCGACGTCTTCGCCCCCCTCTTGCGGAGCACCCCTCCGCGACACTGCTGGCTGCACCACCTCTTTGCTGCTCTACCGACGGGACTCGCCAGCGCTGCACCACCTGACGCTACCTGCCCTCTCGACTCCTCCCGATTCCTCGCAAGCTCACTGCGCCAGCCATGACAATGACGCCGTCATCTGCCTCCAAAGCACCGACCTCTCATCACCTGATCTCCATTCTCCTGGCCACTCCACATAATGCCCGAACCCATCCTAACTCTACTCATCCACTGGAATCCTCACACCAGTCGAGTGATGCCTCACCAAGGCCTCTCGCTGCCGGTGCAACCACTGGCCAGTTCCACCCATACGCCACCCTGACCTCTGGCCACCACCGCTTAACAAAGCTGGGACTTCCATCGGCAACCACAATGTCTCTGGCAGCCTATTTTTTCAAAAAAAAATTACTATTTGGTATCCTTGGGATGAGTTCTTCTCTGAACCTACCCCAGATCCACGAACCAAAGGAGTTTTGGCACATCCAAATGTTTGGACGAAGAACGACGAAGAACGCATCGAAAACAGAATTTAGAACGGGACTCGGACGGTGGTCGTATTCCTTAGGCCATCGTCCCAATTCAAAAATTATATAATTAAATTGAAGTATTTGATAAAATCTCAGGAAAATGATATAGGAGTATAAAAACAACAAAATCCTACCTCGATTCGGTCATTCATCGTTGACGACACGTCTGCGGCGATCCAACTTCGATCCGCCGGAGCTCGCTCCTCAATCCGTTGAAGATCACTGATGAACGTCAAAGAACATTCAAAAGAGAGAGATAGAGAGAGATAAATAAGGAAAAATTTGTTTCCCATTAATTATAACACTTAAGTAGGATTTATAAACTCTATGAAACTCTGCCGACGGGCGTGGATTCCGAAACCTCTGCACCCGCCTATTTTATGTCACGTCTAGGAAAAACACCCCATTTAGAACTCAATGGAAGTCTCAGTTTTACATTCCGATACATCATTCAAATGATATTTGTAAAGAATTACAGTGATAAAAATCACTATGTCATTATTTCAAAATGATGATTTTTTCCCTTGGTGACATCTCTCACAGTAGGCCCGCACCCGTAGCTTTTACACCCTGCCTATGGTAAACGGAACGCTTCGGACACAATTATGCCCTCAAATTTCCGATCTGAGCTACCATTAAAGAGATAACTCATTCTCTCCTAGTTAATAGTATAAAAATACTTAATATATTTATAAAATTAATTCCGGGGACAACAAGCCTCAGAATCGCGCACCGTTTTCACGCCTAACTTTGGAAATATTCATAGGAATATTCCTAAGTCTAAAAGGTCCATATCCTGAGTCACTATATCCTCCCCACCTTAGATATTTTCATCCTCTAAAAGCCATAAGAACAAGGAATGAAACACGACTCTCAATTAGGTCTCCCACGCCAGTGAGTTTTCCAACACATACCCTTGGAGGAATGCAGAATTCAGAGGGACTCATCCACCTCACCTCAACACTATCCGCTTTGGGCGGCACTAACTTTCCCACACGGATTTAATCGCGTAAAAAATGCATCTTGGTGGGGGAAGGATCCCTCTTCCTCACACATTTAGATCACGTCGAACAACACCCACACAAGGTCTTACCAGTGCCATGAAAAAACATGACCAAAAAATGAAAAGGGAAAAGTAACACAAAGCAGAGTTTCTATTAAACTACTACAGAAAGTAAAAAGGACACAAGGCGTAACTCTATCCATCTACGAAGCCTCTAGGTAAATATCCTCTAGAGAATGAAGCTATCCTTGACCACTCCCTCTTGCTCCCTGAGCTCAGCGGAGAGCACTTAGGTTGGTGGTGGTGGAACCGGATACCGCCTACCACCTCCTGCTGTTTCACCCGCTCTTTCACCTCTTCTGCCGCCCTCCAGACCGCCATACTTGAGACACTGCATCTACCAAGGAAGTCTGTCAACCGAATCCCTCTCAGTAGTATGACAGGTCAGACAATCTCTTGAGATATTTCCTATACCACCGCAAGCGTATCACCGCCTCTCCTACGGCTGACCAAAATGACCTTGTGGGTCCTGTGAGCCCTAGGCCTCAGATCCCCCATCTTGGGGTCACTTCCTAAAACGTTGGCGACGCCCAGACCCCTATGTCTGCTACCTGCTACTAACTGCTGATGTCCCATCTACCACAATCCTAGTACTGATGAGATAAATCTGCTTAGCCACAAAGCTCTCCACCACCAAGGCTCGCTACAGCACTCCAAGATTGGTGGGTAGACACAAGAAAACCACACCTACCCGGAAGTCTCCGCGTAGGCCTTGCACGAAGGTATGAGCCATAAATAATGGCTTTGTAACCATATCCAGGGAGTAGGGAGACATGTCTGTTAACCATGTTGAGTACTCCAACACAGTTATTCCCTCCTACTGAAGCCGTAGAAGCTCATGAATCTGCATTGACCTCAGTGTCCCCAGATAGAACTCTTCCCTAAAGAGCCGCTCAAACTCATCCCATGTCATCCTCTCCTCATCATGGGACTGCATCATCAATATCCACCATTTCCTGATCGAAACATATAGAAGGCTCGCCGCTAGGACCACAATCTGATTTGGGGGTGTCCTTACTAGGAGGAAAACTCAAGTGATAGCTTCGAGCCAGTCATCAGCTGCCTGAGGGTCTAGATCCCCCCAAAACCTCAGAGGATGCTGCCTCTAGAACCCATGTAGTGTACTCATCCTGTATACAACCTCTTCCTACACTACCAGGACAACCAGTTTCTCGACAGGTTGTGGCTCAACTGGCGGACCTCCTGGAGGTCCAGCCTCAGAACCTGTGCCCCAGTCCACAACCTCTACATGAGGCGGATTGTCACCACAATCCCGTTGTGAAACTCTTGCTAGCTATCATCATTGAGGCATCCTAAAATACAATCTACACGCACCATGGTCATAGAGTATATATGGGGATCTAAGTCTAGAAGAACATGGGAATCCCGAAAAACACAATCCTATATGATGAATGTTCCGTTTTTTCCCTACGACTAGTGTCAAAACGTCTCGAGTTTAATGGTAGGTTATTAGAGTCCTAGTGAATGGATATGTCAGCCGCCGCACCAGCACTAGGGTCCCTGGCCTGAAATCTGAACTATAATCATCTTGAAACTACCACTATGCAACCCAATCCAAACTCACAGCAAGTCCGTATATGATCTGAGATCCCAATGGTGGAACCTCATCTGATACCACTCTGTCACGACCCGACCCAACGGGGAACGAGCCGTGACTCCACAAGACCACCTCTAATAGGCCAGGGGATAGAGACCAATGCCGAGTATGCTATCACACACATGGGAGGCATTTTCCTAAGGTACATGTACACACCCACATACACATCTATGAAAAAATGAAGATATGTATATAAAAACTGAAAAGGGAAAGCAGGAATACATCTATCCCAAATATGTGTGAAAGAGAATTATAAAAGGGAAAAATAGGGACCACCAAAATAAAACAACAAAAGTGTCCAACCTACTTAGAAGGAGGATGACAACCGCCAAAAGTACCTACTAGTATGCTCCTTACCATAGTTCCAGTTAACCTCCAGGATGGACGCACATACTAAGCTCTGCCTACTCTGGGTCCTCCTAGAACTCCGTCGAAAGGTATGTGGTCTTCACAAGACAAAAACATGTGCCGTAAAAGCCCATGTAAGTGTGAGTATATAAAATACCCAATAGGAACCCCAAAACCCCAAAATAAAAGGGAGAAACTGAAAGGCAACAGTATACTCATCGCAGCCAGAGGGAACCCAAACGAGAGAGAGAATCCATCTTGTGACATCCATGACTAAACATGACTAGTTAGCTCAGCTCAGGCGTATGCCCATACATACACCATGAACATCTACTTAGGTCTATCCCCATAGAGATACCATGATAAATCGGATATAATCAAACCACACAACAATCATCATGAGGTTCCGACCTTGTTACATACAACAGGTACATGACTAGAAGAACACAGTCCTCGATCTCTGGCTTCCCAGATGACACTCATCCAAGAGATTTACGCTATTGAATATTGTGACCAAAAACCTCATGCAATAACAGTGAAAAAAACTCCTTAGATAGGGGATCACACCTTGGGTATGCTATGGGATACAAAAACCCACTCAGGTAACTCATTGTTCTCACGGATATGGGATCACTCCAATGATCTACTGGGGGATACCACAACCCGATCTGGTGCTCCACAAATCATGTCACACAGATAGAGGATCGGTGCCTGTGTAAAGGTCTCTATGATGATATTGAAACCCTATCTGGTATAACTCATGATTTAGGGGATCGAAACGATGATGCACCGACCCTACCAAAACTATAAGCTATGTAGGGTATAATATAACCAATGATGCTGCAACCCTACTATAAATCACATGGCCCACAACCTAGGGGATCATATTCCCGATGATACCTCAAACCCTAGAGGATTGACCTGCTAGATAGGGGATCGCCTCCTATAGATAAGCGGTCAGAGCGATACCAAGAACCGGATCTAGGGAAGCGAATCTAGCGGATCCCAATCCATATCTGTCGAAGGGATGCCACAACTCTAATAGAAATTCATCGCATTGCGGGGATAAAAAACTATACTGAGGTAGTAATGCCATAAGAACCCTCATAATAACGAACTGAGGTAGTACACTCAATCAATCCTGATCCAAACATCGCTAACACGAGGGACTCGCATCATCGCCCCATTGTTCACCTTCAATGCCTATACCAAAGCCATCATTTCGATCTACGTGAAAAAACATGCTAGGTGGGATATTCATTTTCCCCGAATAGACATACAAAGCATAAGTCGTAAAAACGCAGCATAAGACATGTAGCCGCCTCGTAGGGCCCACACCTCAACCCAAAATTTGGGCCGGCAGATTGCACCATTGCAGTCCCCTCGGAAAAACACATAGAAATGAGTGTTAAAACACTCCAAACAGATGTTGGGTGAAAAAGAAACATTGCATATTAAAACGTGCAAACCGGGCCCAATGGGGAATGCACCCGATCTAAAACCTAGACACTCAATGGTTAATCTCAAAAATTCCACACCTGAAATATGATCTGGCTGCTTCTAATGGAACGTCAAACAAACTTCAGATTTTCGAGGCACGCCCGTCACAAGCATTAATAATAATTTCTTATTATTAAATCAAAGAGTTTCGGGTCACCCGAATTCGGGTGTAGAACCCTAAAACCCCAAAACTCATTTCAAGATTTTCTTCTTAAAGAGAAAAACCTGTAGAATCAGACTGCGTGATAAATAGATGTGTCGTTTAGGAGTTGTGTAGGTTTTAACACAAGGGCCCCAACCGGGTCGGTCCGCCCCAGCCGGCACGGTCCAGACCGTCGGCCCGCATCCCAGCCGCGGTTCAATCCCAGCATGCGATGGCCCGCTGGCCGTGACCCATTTGAGCAACACAGGACCCCTTGGGTCCAGTTCATCCAAACAGATAGTCCAACCTACCAGGTTTTGTCCGCGCGCCGCACCAGCAGGACCTGCATGCTGGTCCTTGTCCGTAGCACCCCCAAAGTTCTTAACTTGGTACTTCCCCTTGATAACGACAAGATGACGCCATCGCCCCCCTCCTGTGAAGTGCACTGCTGTGATCCCGCCGCCTGTGCCACCTCTCTGCCGCTCTACCACCTGTACTCGCCAGTGTTGCACCGCCCGACACTGATGGCCCTCTTGAATCCTCTCAGCCACACCTGAGCTCGCCACACCAGCCATGACAACAACACCGTCATCCACCTTCAAATCCTAGACCACTCAACACCTAAGTGACATGCTCTTGGACACTTCCACTAATTCCTGAACCCCTCCATACTCCGCTAATCATCTGATCTCCACACACCGGCTGAGTGTCGCCTCGCCAAGGCCTCGCGCTGCTGGTTTAACCTCTGGCTGGTTCCACCGTAATGCCACCCCGAACAACATCTATCGCCCCTTTCCAGAGCCGGGACATCCGTCGGCCTCCACATCCACTCTAGCGTCCCAATTTCAAAACCAAATGACAATTTGGGATTCTTGGGGAAATTATTTCTCTGTACCTTCCCCCGATCGATGATCCAAAGGAGTTTTGGCGCATCCGAAAGTTCGGATGAATAATGATGAAGAACGCGTTGAACACATAATTTACAACGGGACTCGGATGTTGGCAGTGTTCGTTCGGACATCGTCCCATTTCTAAAATTATATAATTAAAATGATGTATTTGAAAAAAACTCATGAAAATGAAGAAGGATATGAAAAAAACAGAAAGCCTTCCGTGATTCGGTCGTTCGTCGTTGGTAATGCACCTACTGCGATCACACTTAGATTCTCCGGAGTTTGCTCCTAAATTTGACAATGAATTCCGAAGAACGCTGAAGAATGTCAAAAAAATTTAGAGAGAGAGAGAGAAGGGAAAATGGGTTCTCCCCTTAATTCCAACACTTAAGTGGAATTTATATACTCTCTGAAACTCTACCGACGGGTGCAGATTCAGAAACTTCCATGCCCGCCTATTTTATATCACTCTTAAGAAAAACTCCCCATTTAGAACTCAATGGAAGTCTCAGATTTCCATTAAGAGACTTTGATTGAATGTTTTTAAAAAAGAACACCAGTAACAAAAATCCCTATGTCAATATCTCAAAATGAGGATTTTCCCTTGGGTGACATCTCTCACAGCAGGCCCACACCCGCCACTTTTACACCCTACCTAAGTTAAATGGCATGCTTCGGACGCAACTATGCACTTGGATTTCTGATCCAAGCTACCGTTTAAGAGATAACTCGTTCTCTCCTCCTGCATAGTATAAAAATAATTAATATTTTTAAAAAATTAATTCCAGGAAAACCAAGACTCGGAATCGCTCTCTGTTTTCACCCCATGCTCTAGATATATTTGTAGCAAGATTCCTAAGTCTAACAAGGCCAAAAATGAAGTCACTACAAATAATGAGTTATAGAGTAGTATTAATGAAACAGATTGATCTTCATAATATGAATTAAGCACAATGAATTTATATAATAAAACCAAAATAGGTCATCACCATGTGAGTGAGAGATTTACCCCATTCTACAAATAGTGAGTCAACATTCACGTAATATATTATTGGAATTAACTTTGTCAAATGAGAAACATTAGTTTTATAAAAATTTTCAACATAAATATCATACTATTCTTTAATTATATTTCCATCATTAATGAAGTAATTATGATAATTTTCTCCAATTAATAAGAAGTTACTATAATTTATTGGGTATTTTTTTAATGTGATGATTACATTAAATTTATTGATTTAATTTTTTAGCACTCCTCTCAGTCCATTATGATTCTTTAACCCACCCTTTGTTTTATGCATCTTATTAGGAAATTTATATCATTAGTAGTAAAAGTTATTTTTTTATAATAGTAAATATATGTTTTTTGATATTTAGAACACCCAAGGCTAAAATTTGTTAAATCATTGTAAGATTGGAAAGAATTAATAAAAAAACACGGTTCTAACCATAATTGATGAATCTATATTGACAGTATCAATGATGACTAATTTCGACAATAATGATAATATTATGTCAATGTTATTGAAATTTGGTAATTTCAATTGGAATATGATCAAATCCATTCGACTACTGTATTAACCTATCAAAAAAATTAAACATAGTGAAACAAATCTACAATTGGTCAAGAAAAAGTCAACAGTGTGTCAGACTTTGTATGAATTGTGAAATTGTGTAAAAAATGGTCAATCATGTTCAAATATGGTCTAAAAAGGATTAAATATAATAAATTATACAATTTAGAACATAAATAAATGAATGGGACAAATAATAGTTTTGTAAGGATTATATCTAGAACCATCATTTCATTACCAAATTTACCATTTTCACTTGTTTTGTGACTAGGTTTATCTTCTATAATCAAATAATTTTTTTAAAATTCTAAAAATAAATATTTATCAATATTAAATTCTCTTAAAACCAATTCCATTTCATTGAATATTGAAAAAATGAATGATATCATCTATTCATGCACACTAAATACATTTAAAATGAATCCAAGTGATTAAAAATAATTTGGAAATAAAAAACCAATGTGAAAACATAGTACTATTTGATAAAGAGTGCTAGTTGGGATGCAATGGCTATTTATATCTATCCTCTACATGTCCCACCCATATGTTATTTTAGTGTTTATTATCACAAAAAAATATTAAATTCTAATTGAAAACAAATTTTTAAAAGACCTATCATTATTTCTACAATGAAATTTCTAGAATTTCAAATATTTGATCATATGACAAGGTCATGGATATTATGTTTTAAATAATTTACCACAAATATAAAATGATTCAATAGAATTATCAATGAAAACCATATGAAATGAGAATAATCCAACCAATTTATTCAATTTTATAAATGGATTTGAATTTTAATCAAGGGAAATAAATAAAATATACCTCATTTTATGTAACGCCATAGCCCATGAGGAATTAAAATAGTTCTTGAAGACAACATTCTACATGACCTCAAGAATACTTCCTTATATTGAATAAGATACCAACTAGTATAATGGGTTTAATGTAACATGTTGGGAGACTATACCCCCATTATTTGAGTAACCCAAATAGAAAAAAAATATAAAAAATGAAAAAATTATAACAATAATAATTAATAATGATATTTCTCCCAAATCAAGGTACATCCACATAACCAAATAGTAAATATTCCAAGTCATCTCATATAATGAATAGTAAAAAGGAAACCCAAAATAAAAAAAACTGATGAATCCTTAAAACAAATCCTTACAACAAGCCTGCTTCCTTCATCCACACACATTCTAGAGCCACTTATCAACCATGTAGCATTGGTAATTTAAACTAATACATACCCATAACAAGGAAATATTATTGGGTAACCAATGGAATATTGATTTGGATGTGAGTAGAACTCAGTATGTCAGCACTAATAATTTGTACAAAATATTCAATCTCAATAATTTATTCATGATTATGGAAAACAACAAGATAAACCATATATAAATCAGGTTCTATGATTTAAATAGGTTATAAATTAGCCTATTTTATTGTTAATTCAATGTTTTACCCATATTGATAAAACATTCTTTGGTCTATGACAATAAAAAAAATCAATATACAAAAGAATTCAAGTACCCTACACCAAATAGAAATTTATTTCAAAAATCATCACATAAATTAACATTCCTTATATACATAGTCAAGTAGTCACATAAAAAATCCATTCTCTAGGACTTAGTATATGAATTGACATCATGCGAATTATCTATGGTCTTAGAGAGTGGTCCTACCTTTAACCCATGTAATACGTTGGTGGGCATAGAGCATCAGTTTAGCCAAAATGTGAGAATGTAACCTCAGTCAAGCACCCCAACCATGTATGTATTGACTCAGTATAACATCCCAGTCATTCCATTTGTTCACATAATTATGCTACTTTACTAATTATTCTCATTTTACTCTATTATGTCATAACTCATTCAAACATTCATTTTGGGACAAACACCCCCTTAGTCCCTGAAAAACTAACTTGCCACTGTTATAATTGGTTCAACTTTTTAAAACAAATCTTACATGCCAAAAACAATTATCATTTGTTCTATCACATGAAACCTTCAAGTTTCCATTTAATAACTCATTTACTTGTTACAAAATTAGGTACACCCCATTGGTAGACTATAAACAAGTCAATTCAACCTAAATAGATCCAATGAAAATCACGAGGGGTTAAATTAATCATTTAATTAACCCAATTTTCATTTCCTAACCTGGAGACCTAAATTAAAGTAATAAGGGATCACAACAAAAGAACATACATATAAATTAAGGTATCCCGACTGTGGGATATACTTATAGACCACCAACATCATGTTTTTACTAAAATGATCAATTAGGATTATCCCTTGATTTGAACTCAAAAAATATTTAAAGCCCCAACATAAAATATTTTACAAAATAATTTTTACGGATTATTAATGAGAATACTAATTAAACTAGAGATCTTCATGAAAATTGAGTATAAATGAGTGTTAAAATCACTCAAATCCTTAATATACATTTCGTGACACTTCAAATGGATAAGAATCTTGGGGGAATCATCCCCCGGAAGCTTGGGAGGAAAGGGTTCATAATTTATGATGATAAAAGAAGAATAGGGATGAGAATCAACGTAGATCCATTAACTAATGACAATAGAAATTGGAAATTCCCCCTTTTAAATAGGCACATGGTTTTAATTCACAGTTGACCAAACCATGCACCAACCACTATCTAAGAAGTGGTTTTGGACCCATAGTCTCCTTGGAGCCCTCACAGGTTTTCAAACCATGCAATGGCTAGGTGAAATGCCTCTATGTGGGAAAAAATCTATTTTAGAATCCCCGCATTCACGGTTATTAAATGGTTGACCTACCTCTCTAGGTCCACAATGTTATGGAGAACATTTTCTAGTAATAATATTTCCTCAATTCCATATGCATTGGATAGACACTCTTCCCCACTGTCTTGCCTCAAAATCTCTGGACAACCCAAATATTTCCCATACAACTGGTACCATTTCCTAATAAAAGAAAACTATTTTATTAAAAAAATCAAGAAGAATGTACTTCATTAGAGGAATTAGATTTTCAAACCCCCCCACCATATAATTTATGGTCATTGAGCTACACTCCCATGCATTAATGAGTCTCAAAGGTAAAAATAAAAAAATAGGCACACATATCTATCTATATTTTCATAGGTTTCCTCTAGAACATTCTCATGTTATTATAACATTTTGATAAATAATATTATAATAAATAGTAAACATTTTGACTATGATGCACAATAAAAGTTGGATGCCCCTCAAAAAAGAATTTTCATGAATCCCGTCATTAATATAATCTGTTCATAAGATAAATTTGTGGTAATGTTGTTTAAACTATAACATCAAAAGAGGGTGAAAAAAAGAAATACCGCCAATGTTGATCTAATCAGTACCCCTCTAGTATGATTCTCCCCAGAAGGAAAAAATCCACAAATATTGTGATACCAACCAATATTTCATTCCATACCCGATGATATACCAAATATGGCATCACCCAAATAAACATACTATTTACCAACCAAGTTCCCTATACTATTTTTATCTACCATTATAGGACCAATGACCTAATTCTATACTCAAAGGTGACATAACACAACCCATGAACCACATTTTTCTTATGGCACTGATCTAGTAAAAACCTGACCAATAACCTATTTCCAAATAAAAATACATGTTGGATTTTTTAAAATAAAATGAAATTTAAAACACTAGTCACATAATCAATTAACCACTTACACTCTATAGTACTCCCCACCATAATCATTAGCTCACAACAACAACCATAAAATGTTTGTAACCTCTATCATTGAAAAATAAAAACTATTCCCCAACTATATATCATAACATTCCTAACATGTTTCCTAACATACCGTTCTGAAACATCCATTAGAACATCAAAATCATAAACATTCATTAATTATATAGAAACCAGCTAGAATGGACATGAATCAACCATCCATAATCTAAATAAGGAAAATTTTGAACTCCAAAAATTTCACTATCTTTTATAAGACACACTTATCATTCCAAAACATAAACTACATGCAGATTATAGCTCACCATGTATATTTATTTTCACCAATCATGATAAACAATCTATAACAAAATAATTATGTAAATATAAATCTTTTACTTCTAGTACATCGATATATTACTTATAAGATATGAATTAACACATGGGAAATTTCTTGATCTTCTTAATGCACCTAGTAGAGTACACGATCAATTCCCAATGACGGTATTTCAGAAAAACACTATTTCCATAATCCATTTTAAAATCTCATAGCTTATATCACTACCACTATCATGAGTACCTTGTAACACATTTAGAACCACCTTGATCCCAATGCCAATGCATACCATGGTAAACCACCACATCAATAGAATTCAGGGAATTATAGACAAATTCATATGTATACCTGATGGGTCCTTATTTGAATATCAATTCTACCACATCCAACACAAATACATATCCACACATCCACAATGACATATCTCTCACCACTATAGTGGTGTTGTTGTTAATGCCTCAATCAAGAGTCTCCAACCACTATGTTCTTCACTCTAATTCTACAAACTGAGGAAATTGAGGAATCTACCCCACTTTTACCTGAGTGAAAATACACAACATGAACCCTTTAATACCGCAATATTTAAAGAACATAATTTGAGGAATTAACCAACACTCAATCCTTCCAGAGGAACCTTCTCACAACTGGAAATGGTGAATCCCCCACCATGTATCATTTCTCATGCTACTCCATGAACACAGTAGCCAAGAGTTTATCTAATAAAATAAAACAAACACATTTCTATATAGTGCAGTATATCTAACAATCTATTAGTTTATATATAATGATTTCGAGATTTTGGACATGATCCCCTAGGTTTCAGGGGTACCCCAAGTTGTTTTTTATTAATAAAAAAACTGATTCTCCATTTTTTCACCTCAAACTATGAGGACACCTTAACATATAATTATTCACAGGCCTCCCTATCTGCATAAATTTCATCGGCATTGAACCACCCCAAATCACGTGGGATTTACAACTAATACTCACAAATGAATAATGACCTTTTTTCAATAAGGTAGGATGAAAATTTCTTTTTAGAACTACTACTATAACCCTACTTGATTTCATGAATCAAGAACATGGTGATTCATAATAAAAGTAAAATGATCCATCACACTAGTCCAAAACAAAATAATTTCTCACATAACCAACATGTCAAATTATGATCACAAAGAGAAATATATTCACTAATCCCGAGACACTTTTTCAACCATCCTAAAGGAAATCATTCTTCCTAATCATGTTCCCACCTTGTAATCTTATTAGATTCTCTAAGGTCACATACTTTTGTAACAACACCCACTGAATTTGTCACGAAATCACATGAGTCATACAACACTGGGGATAGGCCCAAACACATGCTTAAAAATCTAATCATGTCTTCTATTTCATTAGAATTAATGTAATTGATAAATTATAAACATTTATATACAAAAACCACTACCAGAAGACCATCCATCACTCTAGGTGTCACTTCCATAACTGAAATATCTTTACATTCATTAATCACCCTTGTATTGTCCACCCAATTTCAAAAATAATCCCCTTATTAATCATTTTCAAATAATACTAGTCATACACCTAGAATATATTACCTCTCCTAAAAACAAAATTATAACCCACAAGAATCACATAGGTGTTTCCCTAAAAAGAATCCAATCCATATCCATTCAATTTTACAAAACAATTAGTGGAACCCATAATTTTTTAATTAAATATATGATCAATCCATATGGATTCGCATTTAAAAAACCCACATAACTAGAATAACATCCCATATGGTCATTCTTAATCTCCCAAACCACTAACATTCCAACCTAGGCCACTATGCCAGACCCACACAATGAAGAAATATTTTGTTTCCACAATAAATTATAAAACATAAATATATTCCTTTCACACCAAAACATTTCAAAAATCAACTGAAATCTGTCACATGACACCCTCTAATATCAAAAAATTGCAACACCCTAAACATCAGTCACATATATAAATGAAAAATAACTCTCCCATTAAGAAATAAACATTAATCCTCGCCACATCACTACCCATACGTGGAATAACATCCCCTATTCTAAATCACAATTCAACTGACATGGAAAGAGACTGCTTATGTTAGGTTACACACCCATAAAAAAACAACTACCACTAATAACAGCCAAATAATACACCCATTCATAATGTCCAACATACTACCTACATGATCACCACCCATACATGTCTCCACTTCCAAATTATCAGGAAATGCTTCATAACCTTAAGGTCACAACCCTACAGAAGGAATAAGATGGAACACACCTCTATTCAAACTAAAAAAAACAAATCATTCAAAACCATTACTAATGTCCCATTATAGTTAACTATCACAACTCATATCACTGTACAAAGGTCTAGAAAAACAACACAAGTGGTGCTCACTACCAGGGTCTCCAAAAGATATATCTCTACTAATTTACCTTTAATTATCATTATCAGATTGAAACATAAGAATTGATATTTTAATCCTTCCACATACACAAATATTCAAAAGACCCCACAATATTCTAATTCTTATTGGAAAACATTTTTACAAACAAAAATTTTAATTAATTATAAATGGGTATATACCAATGAAAAAAACTACACTACCAGCCATAGAAAACACACTCTTCATACACAATCCCTGTATACGTCATCACATTCCTACTATTACCCTTAACCATACCTAAAATGGTTCATCGACAACATAAGGTTACCAAACATTCAAATTAAATTCATGTTAAACTCTATATTAATACCTTCGAGTTAACATACATCAATTCAATAATATTAAGAACTCTTTCATTATGAACTATTTTCAATCATTCAAAAACATTATAAAATTTTTAATATCGTTATTAATTCATTATTAAGTACATTTAATTTAATCAAAAATAGATTCAATGTAAATTTCCATTTCTCATACATGACTGCATCATGCTTTTTATGTGTGAGAAACATGATGCATGTCACATTTATCCTTATGTTCCTAAAATGATTCTCCCATGAAAAATCACATGTTATTTCAACCCATGAAAAAAATCCCATAAAACAATAATAACACACACCCTATTCATCACTCAAGGTGAAATAACAATCATTTTTTCACAAAAAATGGGTGTCAAAATAGTCCCACCCAATGTATGTGGTTTTTGCAATATAATTTGGTTTGCAACTCCCCTAAAAAAGTTCACATACAAGCATCATCACATCCCAATATCAAGTATACCACTGAAAATATAATAAATAATATAATGTAATCACCCTACCCCGATTTTGTAACACCTTACCCTGAGAGCCACAAAACCAATACACCAAGCCAGTGTGCTACATGTCCTTTGGAATCGATTCTCATGGGCCAGAGGCTACCAACTTACTGAGAGAGTCTAATGTGACAGAAGGGAAAAACTACCCTCTTTATTAGTGTAATCCAAAAGAGATAAAATATGATATCATTAAAATATTATAACAATAATCTGGAATCATCAATCTAATTACCGAAACTAGGTGCATCCCAACAACTCAATAGTAAATATGCAATTCCATTTTTTATAGTTCCAATTTAAAGGAAACCCAAACAAATTAAAGATTACGAACATGCCAATGGGTACCGACACCAAGACTATTTCCATTATAAATAAACATCTTGTAGACCCATGTCAACCATATAGAATACGCCATTTTACCTTGGCTGTACCTTTAACTATGAAATCTTCTCGGTTACCCAACGGAAGCCTGAGAAGCATGTGAGTACAATTGTATATGGAACCACTAATGGTGTATTTTAAATATAAAATCTTATAATAGAATGTAGTATTATAGTTAGAAAAAATATAACAATAGATAAATTATGTTACATTATTTTAATAGGATTTACATTTTCCACAGTCATTATTAATTCCATATGTATCCTATATTGATCAACCATGATTAGGTATATGTCTGTCAAAAAATCAATGTATAAAATGAGTAAAGCACCTTACATCACAAGGACATGAAATTCTAGAAGAATTATATCAAAAATATTTATCTAGAACCATAGTCTAGGAATCAGATAAACCAAACTAAAATAGAGCCTTAGTCTAGTAATTAGCATCTTGTTGATTAATTATTTGAATATAGCCTCACTCTGACCCTATAAACCATGAAATATCTTGCTGAGCCTAGAGCATCTGTATAGATGACCAATGGGACATGAGACTTATAATAACACCTCAACCTTGGGTGTATAACCTCAATATAATCTCCCAGTGAAACCATTTTTTATGTAATTATTCTTCTTTAATAATTATATACATTTCCCACTTACACCTTCTAAATCATTTCATGAATTAAATTTGGGTCATAGACTCCCTTATGAAACGAAAACTAAACAAAAAACAATTATCATTGGATCTATTTAATAATCCATTTTTAACATGAAAAACATAATTACCACTTGATATTTCAAATAAA
Source organism: Viscum album (assembly GCA_963277665.1). Taxonomy (NCBI): domain Eukaryota; kingdom Viridiplantae; phylum Streptophyta; class Magnoliopsida; order Santalales; family Viscaceae; genus Viscum; species Viscum album. The sequence goes on from CAUJRU010000250.1 coordinate 592,011, forward strand.
TACCTAATTTTAACATTTAATAACACAATTAAAAGTTCAATAAAGAGGCACACCACATGTTTAACATATAGAATGGTGTTTTCAACCACAAAATATCTAACAGAAATCAAAGGGGGTAAATTTCATCATTAAATTAATCCAATTATAATTTTCTACCAATGAGACAAAAAAGGATAGAAATAATGTATCATAACACAACCACATACCTAAAAATTAGGGAATCATGACTATGAGATATATTTCTATACAACCTACATCATTTTAGATGAACACTCACTAAGGCATAACCATTAATTCAAAATAAAAAACTATAAAATCCGGAAAATAGAATCTAATGGAAAATGATGTTTTTAGGTAATTTGAAGAATAAAAACAATTATATAAAACCTCTTAATAAAAATAGAGGCATGTGGGTTTTATAATCACCAAGAGTTTCATTCATCACCATACAATACTCGAAAAGACTAAGAAAAAAGTGAGAATTTTCCCGTGGAAGCTTGGGAGGATATATTTTATCACCTAGTATACTGGAAGAATAATATGGATGGGAATCAGGTTAGAACCACTGAAGAATGAGGGGAGGTTGGCTAAACAATGAAACAACCTTGTGCCACCAAATGTCTAAGAGGATATAGGGGTCAACTGATTTTTTTGGAAGCCCTGATTGTTTTTATAACTATTTGGTGGCTGTGTGGAATGTTTGTGTAGAAGACCAATTGGTTTCAATATCACCCTTTCATGGTTCCTCAACCACACGTCAACCACACTTGTCCCACAGGTTTGTGGCACATGATTATACTAACCATGTGCTAAACATTCCACATGTAGTTGATGACCCTTCTTCCCACTATTTGTTCCACAAACTCCCATGACACCCCCGTTATTCGAACTACAACAAGGATCCATTTCATTTTACAAATTAAATAGATTTAAACAAAATGTAAACATCAATATACCATATTATTGATTCAAGATCGTAAAATTAAAATTTTCATAATTGTGTGTTCAACCAAAATTGTTTACTCAAGAATATTAAAATATTGATACATTAAAAAATTAAATTTATAAGAAATAATACGACATATAATTAATTTTAAATATTTTTCATTAATAGATTTTATAAATCCAATAATGATACAAAGTACTTTGTTGTTTTATGAATAATGAGAAGATAAATGTAGGTTTTTAAAGATTTCAGTTTTTATAAGGAATATTTTTTCAATAATATATATGATTGTAATTTCTTTTAAAAAATTCTACATATCCACAGAATTGAAATAGATGAGAAAATAAGTTATAAAATATAGGAATTAAAAGTAAATTTTATTCATCCATAATAAAAAATTTCATCAAAATAAGATGAAACTATTTATTAAACACAATTTATTTTTAATAAAAATGGACTAGTACATCCATTAAATGTTTATAAATTAAAAGTTAATAATAAATATAAAAGAACAAAATTTCCAACCCATAAAGATAGGAGGGCCATATTTACCATTTAATACCAGATATTTCCAATGAAAAAGTATAATGAGGAAGAACATTATGAATTAAGAAAAAATATTATTTGATCTAAAATTAAAGCTATGTAAATGAGATGTTTTAATGGTATAAATTTAGTAAAAAATTATATATGAACAAAATGTAGCCATTAAAAATGTGGTAATTAAAAATATTATCATACAAATATGATAATTCAATAAAAATTCAATTAGTATACTAAAGGCATAGATTGTGAAAAAAATATCTCTCACAATGAAATAAAAATATGAAATAGAAATATATTAAATATGAATTTACATGTTATTTATAAATAATAATAGTAAATTTATTAAAATATTATATGATTTAAATATATATTATTAAAAGAATTTTCAATTTAATTGGAGTAGAACAATTTCATTTTATATTATAAATAATTAATTATTTATATTTGTTAAATTGTATTTTGTATAAAATATATATTTAGTTCAATTTATGCATTTAATTAAGTTCCATATATGATCTCGTTATGAAATAAATTTACCTATTCAAAACATTATTAAATTTTTACTTATAAATGAACATCCTTATAATTGTAAATCAATATGAAATAACAATAAAAACAAATAATGTTTTTAATATGTATTTTTCAACAAAAGTAGTGTTATATTTAGTTTTTATTATATTTTAGAAGATAAATATATAAATTTTTTATTTTTTATTTTTTAAAATACCCTTTATTTGTAAATAAATTATATCAAAATGTTTATTACTATTTTTTATTTTTTGTAAAAAAATTTCTATTTTTTTATGAATACAAAAAATAACATTTCTGCTAAAAACTATAACTTTTATTATTTAATAATGAACAAATCTTTTAAGAAATTTTTTTAATGACACACATTTTTTAATAATTAATTTAAATTTATTAATTATTCCTTTTTGAATTTATAAACAATATTTGTACCATTTCTAAGCTTTATGTAATATGTCAGGATAAAAAATCCTTTTATATGGTTATATTTAAAATAAAAATTTATCACTTTTAGAAAAAAAAAATTTATTTATTTTTTAATTCATCATGTAAATATTATTTAACAATATTAATTGAATATATTAGGAATAAATATACTATTTTTGTGATTAATGTTAATTATAGAGATAATGGTAAAATAATTTTTTAAATGAACTATTTTATTATTACCATGTCATCTATATCTAATAAATTAATTTTTACAACTTTAATTATTAATATATTAGTATGGTTAAGCCTATATATAATTATATTTACATTAATAAATGTTTATTATAAACTATAAATAAGATTAAGGATGCATACCGGTTCAATTTCAATTTTGTACAAAAAACTGTATTTTATAAAATATATATTTTAATTTAAATGTAGATTTTTTTATTAATATAAATTGGGTTATTTTAAATGATGAATAAATTTATTATAATAAAATAACAATTTTTAAGTAGTTTTTACCTTAGAATTTGAATTATACACATTTTTCATAGTTAAAAATTAGCAACAAAAGTAAAAAATCAAAATGTTAAAATGTATAAACATAAATTAAATGACTTAAAACATGTTTAAAAATATCATTAAAGAGCCTTGATAAACCCAATATCATTGTACAATCTATTATTAATAATTCTATGGGTCATTTAAAAATGAATAATTTTCTGATAGCTGGGAAGTGTAATGTGTATTTCTAAAGGTTGACTTTCCATCACTTATAAAAGGGGTTCACATCCACCCCTATGGTTAAAATTATAATTAATTTTACCATATGAAATATTCTAAAATAAAATCTCATAAAATTAATTTTCACATATATAATTCCCTTTTTTCTATTATTTCACTTAATTGATTATTTTCCAAAAATTTCTGTATGAGAAGATCAAGTGTCCAATGTAAGTGTTACATTATTAATAATCATTACTACTTAATATTTATCATCAAATTATCTTATATCCATAAATATATAATGACATAAATAACATTAATAAATTTTTAAGTTATTATATAAATGGAATAATCATTATTTATTACCTTCCATGTTCTGAGAAAGAGAAGCATTATTATTGTGTTACTTGAACTACCACCTCCCCGAAGAGACATCCCATGTGTTTCATCACCAACCTTCATAGATGATAAAAAATATTTAATGGATGAATAAATATGATATATATATATATATATATTACTAATATGATTCTAAAAATTCAAAATTATCATTTACCTATACTCCCTCTCTTTCATTGAAAAATATATGCATTATTTATGCATACGTTCAGACTACTACCACCATGAAGAATTTTATTAAATTTTCATCACCAAAAATCATGAATGAAATTATAAATATATATTATATATATTTTTTCCCCAAAAATGTATTAATACCTGAGAAATAATTAATTGATTTTACATAATTTTTGACCATGGTAAAAATTTAAAAGGTGCTATGGAATAATTGACAAAAAACATCAAATAACCTTTGTAGGCAAGGAAACTGAATTATAATTAATTAATATTATATTATTAATAGACTATTAAATATGAAATATAATTGAATAAGGTTTTCAAATTATTTATTTAATAAACATTAATTGGTAATTTAGGATATTATGTTTAAGTGATAAGAAAATATGGACCGGGTAAGTGTTTTTTCTCAATGAACCTTCATTAGGGAATGCATTAATACTATGAACCAAACTTTTTTTATGTTATATATAATATAGAATTAAATTATAATAACCTATATTTTTTTGAAACATTAAAATTTTCTACATTCAACTTATTTGTTATGGTGGGATATATTGAAATCTTCCCTAAAATATAATGTTATTTCAAAAAACAATCTTCTTTTATTTTATATAATATTTATACATGAGTGTGATATTTTATTTCAAATTTTATCATGTAATTATATTATTGGAAGATAAATGTTTATTCAAATCATCATTACCTTCAATTAAATGTAATTTTTTTATTTTTTCATTTTTCAAAATATTCTCCACATTAACATATTTAATATTTATATATATGTTTGTAACCTACATACCAAGTTAAATATAGTTTTTATAAATACCATTACAAATGTTTTTTTTATCCCATAGAAATTACCACTATTACGTAATAATGATTAATATAAAACTCATATTTCTTTTCTATGGTCCATTATTTACCTTTCTAATGTTTTTTAACAACTTCTAAAAAATCACTACATTATAAAGAATCCTTTTGATTAAATTATGATTATATATAAAATAAAATGGATTTTCATTCATCAATACACTATTTGGTTTTTTCATTGAGTATATTACTAAGTAGTTATTTTTAATTATATGTTATCTATATATTTCTAATGAATTTTCTATAGTGGAAATCTATTTAAGAAACTATATGATCCTTTTTCAGATATCAATGACTAAAATAATTAAATTCTTTTTTTTATAGGGAATCCATAAGACATAGCCTTTTGTCATGCCATGAGTTAGAATTATGAAACCTTCTTCCTTTTTATGGAATTAATTTTTCTTGTGATTTATGAATGATTTTAATCATCATGTGTCACAAATATGTGTTATTTTAATTTATTGATGGATGGGACTTGAATTAAATAATCGTACAATGTATAGATTATGGTTTCCATATCAGGACACAATATGTATAGTGAATGAGTGATTAGCCTATACACACTATGTTATGTGATGTGTCAGGACTAAATTATATATACCTCTAAATAATTGGGTAATTATTTATGTATCATGAGATTTTATATAATGGAATTGAGAGTGAACCTGATCTACAATGTTAATTTTTTTAATATATAATGATGGTATTCACCCTTGAATTATGTTTATGATGTCACATTATTTGTTATTTCCACATGAAAAATGATTCCATGATCTTATGAGGCTTTTTTTACTTATTACATGTTTCCATGAATATCGTAATAATTTTTACAATATCATGTTATGACTCAAATTTCTCATGTAATTATTTATTTATATTATTATTCGCATAATAGGATTTCTAGTTTACCTATTTCTTTATGAATTTTCCCTTGGGTTTCATATGTTGTTTCATAATATTCATGCATTCTAGGACAACTATATTAAATTTTATATAAATATACTTTTTGTATGTTTAAAATGATGTATTTATGTATCAAATAGTCCAACGATACAAGATTACAATATACTTTGAGTGTAAATTTTTGAAAACTATGTTATGAATAATTTAATAAGATGTGTTTAAGTCAAGTGTATCAATATGGGTCACATATCTCCACCATCACATATGTTCATGTTACTCTGACATATATACTTCATTCAGCACATCTACCACAAAAAATAAGTCCAAAGAATACCCACCAATGGGAAGAATAATAGTTGAATAATGTTTATATAGATATATGTATCAATATCCTCATATTATAGGTGAAAATAACACCACTTATATTTTTAGGTCAATATTAAAATTTTCAAATGGAAAAACTAAATATCCTAATTAAAACAAATGAATAGACCTCATAGTGATCTACAAAAATCTTTTAAATATATTAAATTTCAACATATCTTTATTTATTTTTATCTCTATAGATCACTATATAGAATATATTAATAGTAAATAATTTCAATTAGTTAACATATTCAATCCACAAAATAATAAAAATAATATAGGTAAATATTAATATATAACTAAAAACATAAAATGGGAATTCAAGAAATAATATTCATAAGTCATAATTATAATAGGAAATAAAAGCATGTCATATTACTAACAAAATTCACCCTTTCCCTTATAAGTCATATTATAAAATTTGATAATTAAAATTTTTCAATATTTTTTCTACTTTAAAAAGAATAAAATATTTATTTTCACATGTATATAATTATTGATGATGTATATTTTATTTTATTGAATCAAAATAAAATGATGTTTAAAAAACAAATATTTGTTATTAAAAATAATAAAAAATTACAATAACTACCATAAAGAAGAAGATAAAACACAGTTTACTATATAATTATCTACCCATCATGGTAATGTAATTATCAATGTTGGGATATATGATTATAATGAAAAATATATCCAAAAAATATAAAAAAATAACTAATATCATTAACAACTAAGACATGATAGTTAAAAATATTGGTATAGTTAAAGGAATCATTCCTTCTCATGATTTATGATACATAAAATAGTTATAATAAGTATAATAACACAATCTTATAGAATCCTAGTTTTTAATAAATTTAAATTAATAAAAAAACCATATATTCCACATGACAAGTCATGATCAAACATGACTAACATGTTATATGGTTCTTATGAGTATATAATTTTAACTTTTCTCTCACTCGAATCCTGACTCCTTTATATATAATCATGTATGTTATGCATACTCCATATAATGACAAATGTTCCACTAAATATGTTTTATATCATAAATATGAATTTAAAAACAAATTTTCGATGAATTATAAAGGAGAGAATAAATCATATTTATGACTTCAGATATAACTATAAGAGATATTTTATATATTTCTTTGGATCTCAAAAGTTATCCATTTCATAGAAACACATTACCATATTCCATTCCACATGATATCATTTATTAGTCTCTATAAATATAGGGAAACTTATCATTAATATATATTAACTCTTCCATTATAAAGATAAATCAATAATTTTCAATACTATGGATGATATTGCGAATGAGAAATATTAAAAAGAAATTATATTTTATTAACATACTATTTTATTTATCTTTTGACTGAATATAATTAAAAAATTATATTTATAAAAGCACCAATATTTCTATATAATAAGGATACAATTCCTTGGATAAATCTAGAGATCCATGAAATTTTATCTTATAAAACTAGGTCATTTCATTAAACCTTTCAAGAAAAATTACAACTACTATTGGATAAAATTACATTTTTCCAATAATAATGTATTAATAACATTAATGAATTTAACAAAAAATATAATGCTCAGAAGACCTAATTATACTTCTACGAATCAAGATTATATACATTTAAAAAATAACTCAACAGACATTCCCATTAAAAATACAGAGACCCAATATCCCAAAAACCATTATATAATTGAATAGATGGGAATCTACTACTACTTAATGATCCACCTCCCATAATGATTATATTAATGTGATAGAAAAATATTTTTCTGCGTTTTAGGTAGAATAATTTTATTTACATTTAGTAAGATATTATAAATTGATTTATCCTCATTAAACTCTTATATTGAAAGTAAAAATATAGGAAAGTATATTTATGTGTATGTTTAAAAAATTAATCACTAAAACCATATATATTTCATGTTTGGTAGTAGTGACATTGTATAGTTTGAGAATTGTTTTTGATAACAATGTATATTAAGTGAATATTTTTAAAAAAAAACATGACGACATTTATTTTTATTGATCAAAACCCTTCATTTGTTACATGAACTCTTATAACATGA